>JALIZF010001238.1:0-201698 GCA_029948255.1 Telmatactis stephensoni | reverse complement strand
TACTACAAACTAAATAGTCATTTTTCTTTCACGGTCAATTAAAATCACTCTATTGTTTTTAAACAATACCCTATTTTGCACAATTTAGTAATTAAAGTTTCATGTTTTTTACTGAATGTACTCTAAAATCTTGAAATACAATAGTAAATTACATTCAATAAAAACCATGAAACTCACTAATAGTATTTCGTACTATTTTGTTAAAATTAATTCTATTGTTTTCTATGGGTCAGAAAATACTATTTTGCATAATTTAGTAATTACAGTTTCATGTTTACTGAATTGTACTCTAAACAAACAATTTGCTAAGTTATTGCCTATTTTGTACTATTTAATGTTGTACGAACTTATTGCGAGCACTTTTAAGAAGAAAAGGATAACACCACCACGACGTATTTACTTGTCATGGAAAAATTGCCCCTGTAAATGGGGCTTGATGAAAAAGGAAAGATACAAAAAAAATATTAAAAACGGGAAGCTTTAAAACGGGAGTTTTCTTTTCAACTTACTAACGAGCTCTGTTCTCTTGCGTTCATTTCTGAAAAAAAAAGCGACACTATAGAGTGCATTCATTAAAGCCATGAAACTCTAATTACTAAATTGTGTAAAATAGTATTTGCTGAACAATAGAAAACAACAGAATTGCCACAAAATGGTACGAAATACTATTTGTAAAGTTTCATGGGTTTACTGAATTAAATGCACTCTAGAGTAACTTTAAACAAAGTGATTTGATTTTATCAATAGAGGAAAAACAATATCCGTGCAGGAAACACTAAGTTAAGTTACAGTACATTCAGTAAAACCGTGAAACTCTAATTCGTAAAGTGTGCAAAATAGTATTTGCTGAACAATAAATAAAAAACAATCCAATTGTCACAAAATACTAAGAAATACTGATTCATAAAGTTTAAGCTTTATGGTTTTATTGAATGCACTCTAACAACTCAACTAGAGTTAATTAAGCTTATCTTGCTTTAGGAACCGACCGCAATAAACTCCATTCGGGTTAATTTGAATTTGAAGAGTTCCTTTCTTAATTTTTCATAAAGTTTTGTTACTTGAAATTAAGTTTAATCATAGTTAATCACATGTTGCTGAAGGCAATATCAACTTTGTCCACTTACCAGCTCCACATCTAACTTCGGAATGTTGCCAGGATGCAGTCCACCGCCGGTTATTGTTGGTCGAAAAGCGGGAAAAAACGCGCGCGCTCCAACTTTTGGCGGTAAACGCTTCACTTCCGTCATTACTGTAACATTTACTTCCGTTATCAATTTCGTTTTGGGGGGAATGGGTTCTAGCCGGTTTGCTTCGTGGCATTCTTCGTTAAACATAATTTGTGGCATTTATTAAGCTTTGTTTTTGGTATATTTTGTCAAGTAAGTAACTGTTTCTGGTCAGACCCTTAATCTATCTTATTCCTTGGACATATTTGGAAGAGGATGTGATATTTCAAGACAAATTTTGCTACGAAAGACGTCAATTTGTGAGACTAATATGTTCGTTTGACTAAATAGCTCCTCGCGACATTTCAATTACTGGGCTACCAGGCCCAGTTGAAAATTTGAGATGTTTTTTCTTTTTTGTTTCCTGTCGCCTCGCGAAATGGCCATTCTTGCGCAATACTGTACACGCGCAATGAATTACTGGGTGCTTCAACCATGCTTCAAGTAACCAAGCTCCGCCATTAGACATGAGATTTCGAAGTAAGTTTTTAGCCTTTTTCTCCGTCATTATTGTTGTTCTTTTCATATGTCAGATAGAATTACCGTTTACAAATCTAGAGGAGATGTCTTGTTGAATATTTTGCCGATTCATAGAAGATTTTAAAGCTTCATCGATCGTACTTGAAATAAGACGGCGGGGACTTCAAATCGGTCTTCTCAAAACCTAACCAAAGCATTCTAGAATCTATCAGGGACCACACACAGTTCCATTAGACGTAGTACTTTTATTGTCCATAATGAATTTAAGAAATATACATGGAAATAAAGCTTTTGTTTTTTTTCAAAGTCTTGTTTTGAACAGTGATAAGCTTATTTCATGTGCGTGATCGAGAAAGAATACCAGTCTCGAGAAATACACGCATCATAAATAAATCCAGGAAAACTACAAGTCATCTATTAAAAATAATTGAATTATCACAGAGCAGTGAATCATTCCAATTTTATTCTGTCAAGTGATATAGAAACAAATCATCGTCCTATTGATTCCTTTAAGACTATCCAAGCACCTTATAGTCAAAACAAAGTGTTGTTGTTTGGGTTCAATGTACTTGTAGGTACCAAGTGCATGTGTACTGAGCCATGTCCCTTACATCACTAATATTTGCCCACAGAAATAATGGTATTTCATCATCAATAACTTAGTTCAAATAATGAACATTGGTAAGCTTAATGAACTGTATGGTAGTTTATCTGGACCATCCCAACAAACATTTTTAATGTTATAAACAGAAGAACCTGAAATAATTTCCATATTTACTACAGGTACAGTCCAAGCTACAATGGTATATTTGGTATATTCATGACTGTTGTACACTTGTCTAGAAATTTTTGATTACTGTACATCATTGGTGAATATAATGCAGTCTTTAATCACACAAAATTATATCTCATTCATAATAACAATTGGTTGTAGTACTGTGGCCATGTACTGTACCTCGGATGGTAAAAACTATTTGATTCACATGCTAAAATGCAATTGCTATGCTTCACCCTCAAGGAACCTGTGCCCTTAATTAGAATGCTGCTGTGCTATATCTTTGTATTCTCTTTGTCTTTCTCTGATAAAATCTACCCGGTATTGGAATTCAGAAACTTTTAGGTCAACTATTGAACATGGAACAAAATTCCACAGTTCACTTAATACTTCTGCTGAACAGCCTATAATTAGATGCACATATCTGTACCACCCAATGCCAATAGCCACAGGTAGCCCAGTAACGCTGGCGATCAGCGTCTAGTTTAATAATCAACAAGGAAACAAGAAACCAAGAAAAAAGGTTAATATGGATATCTTATGCAGTCATTCAAGAAATGTTACTTTTCTTTACTACATGTAACTTCCAGAATGCTTTGCCGACATTGCATGATACGAATATATATTAAGAGATTTTCAAAATATGCCCATACATACGTCCAAGTACCCCTTTAGTGGGTAACATTTGTTTCACAGGTTTATGAAAAGTACTCTAATGTAATTCAGCCTTGGTCTGCTAGATTTTTATTAATAATTAACTACCTATCTAGTATCTATCTAAGCGTCGGGAGTCGTCTGCATCAGTTAATTGTATAACGTATAGAGTGTCGACTTAAAAAAAATCAATTGCGGTTTATAAAACACAAGTTATATTTTATTTCAAAAACACAAGTTTTTTTATATTTGGAAATACACATATAATGGAACTTGACATTAATTGATAATTCTTTTTCATATATATAATAAAACTGTAACAAACTTGAATTCCGAGTGTGCATCCTGTTGGTGCACATTTTATTATGAAGCATCCTAATTAGGCTACATGCATTTCTTCGAATAAAGCATCACTTACGTTATTTACAAAGGGTAATGCATTGCCTGCTACGAAAAACCAGATGCAAACCCGGGAAAAACATCTCGAAATTGTATAGTCCCGGACCAATGCACATGCATGATAGCCCTGGGGGTAAGAGCATTACAAAAGATAAGCTTAAGATTATAACGAGAAGCAAATTGACATGATTATATATTCGGAATCCTATAGATTATTATTGCAACATAGAGATTAAATTCCATGCAATGACATCATCAAACTGAAATTAAAAACAACAAACAATGATTGATAATGATTCTTCAAACAATAAAAGCTACCTTGACAGCTGAGATCATACTGATTGTTTTAATATAAACATAATAATCAAACAAATATAAAGAATGAAAAATAAAGAGTTTTGAATTTTTGCTTGATGCTGTGAACATGCCAGTTTTTCTATTAGCGGTAACACAAAAAATTAGTAAATTGCCAATCAGAACACAGAATCTGTTATAGACCAACGATGTTTACATTATAATGTACAGTAGAACAAATAAGAGAAAAAAGAATGAACTCACCTGCTTATTAAGAAAAGTGTCATCAGCAAACCTATAATATTTCACAGATCAAAAACACTTTTTCATGTCCACATTCTGATCAAAACACACAGGATGTTGAGAGAACATGAGAGGAGCATAGCAAACCACAACACAAATTGGAGTGGTTTCCAGCTTCTCTTTAACAAATTGAAGATGGTTTTGAGTTGTCTGTCCTCTTATTGACACACTCTTGACGTCATAAAATGTTCAAAACTCAAGTGGAATCACGAGCGCAGCGAGTGGTTTCACTACAAAGACAACTCAAAACCATCTTCAATTCGTTTTTTACAACAATTATTTGAGATAAAAGTTAAAAAACCCTTTTCATACGGGGCAACAGAACGAGCGTGTGCGTTGAAACGCGTCAGCAGTGTGTCTGTCCTCTTATTGACATACTCTAATCAACCAATCAGATCGCAAGTTTAGTATCAAGTGTTGTAAAAAGTGTTATCTCAACATCCCAAGTGCTTGGATCAGACTATCAAACACAGATGAAGAAATGGTCAACACTCAGCGTGCGTCCATTGAGTTATGGATGCACGCGGGAGGCTGCTAAGCACGAGAGAAGCGTAAGAGTTGCACGAGGCGTAGCCGAGTGCGACTATAGCTTCTCGAGTGCTTAGCAGCCGACCAAGTGCATCCATAACTCAATGGATGCACTGCTGAGTGTTAACCATTTCTTTTATAACATAGACAAACGAAATAAGCCGCACGCTTAACCTAAATAAAAATACTCATGACCTTCAAAGTTCTCCATAGATGGCGCGCGCTGGAAGAAAAGGAAACATTGACGTCAGCGTGCTGTCCATCTAGTTCTGGACGCATGCTCGCGCGCGCTTATCATCCAATCAGAGCGCGCGTTATATATTACCTATGTTATAAAAACTGTTTTTGAATTGTTTTACAAAATAACAACACTCAAAAGGACAACTCACTCATAGTAAAATTCTCCCTACGTGCCATCATATCCAAACTGAGCAATAAGCACATGCTATACATTGAAATTGGACAGTTATACAGCTTACGCGCACTAAACTTAGGTAGTGCATTTTGATACTTTCATCAAACATGGTTTTTCACCAATCATAGTGAGCAAAGTATAACAATTATTTTATAACAAAAAATCATTAAGGACACTGACTACTTTGGTAAATAGTAATCTTAATTTTTTTCAAAGAGAACTTTTTATACCAGAAATTTTATGCAGATTTCAAATATGTAAAGAAAAAGTATTAGTCCCAGACTGGTTTTTGAGATATTTACTCGAGAATGAGAGGCACTTCTGAGAGTTTTGGAAGAAAAAAAAGCGGGAAACTAGCAGTGTACGGAAAAAAAAAATTCAATAATAAAAATAGAATTGCATTATTTTTCTCACAACACACCTACTTTACACTTTATTAAGCAAATCCAAATAAGACTGTTGAGCTATGTTATTGCAAAACACGAAAAAATGCTTTTCGTTTTAGATTTCACAGCGCCAGTTCGACCAACCCAAACTGCGAGCAAAAAACACAAAGAAATAATTTTTTGCATGTTTGAGTAATCAGATTTTTTTAAAATCTTGCAAAAAGATTGATCTTTACCTGCTTTTCCCGATTAAAAAAAAAAGAAAAATGTAGAGTCCCACGCAAAAAATGTGAGTTTTGGCTTGTTGAAGAAGGAACTTTGAAGATTTTTAGAAGGTTTCTTTTAACGACTAATTCAGTGGCATGCGCTCGCAGACATCGCGGGCTCGGAGCTCGCGCTCATTTAGCATTCCAAAGTAGTCAGTTACCTTAAACACATTAAGAATGCCTCTAGTAATTAACAAGAAAAGCAATAATTACAATTATAATCATGAAAATGATAAATAATGATTCATGATGATATTGATGATGATGATAAATAATGATTCATGATGATAGTGATGATTATTATAATCATAATGTGGATGGTTCAATGTGGAATATGGATGGATATTTTATGAGTCAAAATACAAGTTGGCGAGTAAAAATATCCACCTGTATTCTACATCAAACTGTCTAATAACTTCTTTCTTTCTTTTTTATTTTTTGAATATGGAGGCGAAACCAGGATTGCTATATTGAATAAATCGAGACATGTTCTCTGGTTCATATAATGTCCCATTGTAATGCACATAGTTCATTCTTGATAAAGATCTTAGATCGAAAAGTCGAAAGCTTTTAGTAAAAAACAGAAGAACCAGAGGACATGTCTCGATTTATTCAACTTATTTATTATCCATCTTATAAAAAAAAGGTTTGTTAATTTTTTGGCATAAAGTTGTCGAATTTTATAGACAAAGAAAAAAAAACATTGGATATAAATATTTTTGCTCATTCCAGTCTTATCTGTGCATTAATTTTTACAAGTTGGATAATAATATCTACTATTCCCTGTTTTTCTGACATTAGGTTTAACAAATAGGGTGCAAAATATAAATACATAAATAAACATATAAAAACAATAAAACCTCTATTCTGAATAGCTGATTTGCATGATGTCATTTCTTTACTACCAAATCCAGAATGCTGTGCTTATTTTATTTCTTATGTATAGTATAAAGAACGAGAGAGAGTGTTTTATCGGATATAAAGATCCGAGCCATAGGCGAGGATCTTTATACCGATAAAACAGGATCTTGAGTTCTTTATACGGCTTAAAAAACTCCAACACATATTAGAGTAGTTCTCTAAAAGAAATTCAAAAATATCTTCATTTATCTTGGAGAAAATCGAGGTTAAAGTTGATGTAAATTAGGCTGAATCTTTATCAGATATAAAGAGACTCGTCACGGTGGCGATTTTCATTGTGTTTGCCTTATGAATTATTAATGAGTTTTTTAATGAGATTTATTAATCCATTATTAT
Organism: Telmatactis stephensoni; assembly: GCA_029948255.1. Classification (NCBI taxonomy): domain Eukaryota; kingdom Metazoa; phylum Cnidaria; class Anthozoa; order Actiniaria; family Isophelliidae; genus Telmatactis; species Telmatactis stephensoni. The sequence goes on along the minus strand of JALIZF010001238.1, from coordinate 194,712 downwards.
CCCTCAATACAATAGGTACTAATGATCTCACAAAAGCAACGTCGGCAAAGCATTCTGGATTTGGTAGTAAAGAAACGTCATAATGCAAATCGGCTATTGCTATACCTTCTATCTAAATTAGATAAGATATAATCAATTATAGATTAATATATTGTATAAAATAAATACTTGAATTACATGGGATCCACAAATAAATGAACAAATTACGAGATGCATTATAAAAGGATAAATGAATAAGTTAACATTGAAGTATTACTAAATGGTTATGCGCGTGTTTGAGTGAATGAGATATTCATCACTGCAAAGGCTAATCATGGGTGGCATGATAGTGGTTTCACTGGTCACTTCTCAATGCTGTTCTTGGTTCAAGTTCTGGCTCGAACATAGATCATATTGAGTTGAGTTTGTTTGATGTGATGTTTTTTCCTTGACACAAGGATTTCCCTCTGGTTTATCCAGTTTTACTCGCTCAATAAAGATTAGCATGACAGTGAGGAATATTTTGCTGGATAAAATATTCCATGTACAGGTAGTAAGTGTGAGTTCCAGCAGACAAAAGACTCTGTAGATATGCTGACGTGAAATGTAAAAAAAATTTATAAATAAAAAAACAATATTAATAATAATAACTTTAACAATACTAATTATAATAATAATAATAATAATAATAATTATAACAATAATAATGATAATAATAATACTAGTCATAATAATACTAACAATAGTAATAATACTAACAACAATAATAATGATGATGATAAATAATAAATAATAAATAACTTTATTTTAACTGATAAGACCAATCAGCAAATCTTAAAAGATTCGCTGGTATAAACTGGTGATCAGTATAATAAATCTGATAAATATAAAATGATGATGATGATGATGATGATAATGATAATGATGGCCACAAAGGCCAATCAGACATTCATAGCCACACAGGCCAATCACATATCCTTACCCACAAAGGGTATTTGGATACAAATTTACCAGATTTCAAACTGCAATATGTCTAAGGTTTTGATCGTTTGAACTGTTTTTGTTTCATTTGTCGGAGACAATTCATTGACAAATTACAAATTTCACGAAAAATTCAGGACCAGAGTTGTCAAAAACTTGACTTCATCAGTACATTAAATCTACATGTAGCATATTTCCAAAATGTAATCAAAACAAAATATTTTTTCAAATTGACAAATTTTGACAAATGTTGTTGACTGCAAATATTGATTTATTTGTTTCCTTTTTTGATGTATTTTTCTTAGGACTCCGTAATAAAGGATTATTAAATGAGCGCAAGGTCTGTACAAAGGAATAACAGAGGTCTTGAATGTACGGCCTAATGTCGCAGACCATAGCAAAGACAGAGGTCTGATATTTCTCTGTAGAGACTGAGCAAGCGAGTTTAAAAATTCTTTTATTATATGACTTAAATAAAGCCGTATTTCCAAACAAGAATTAGGATTCAACGCTTCAAAGAACACATGGGTAACCATAGGGTAGCCAGTCTGGATAATAAGAAATATTTCAAAAGCTATTAAAGAATAGTTTTTGCAATTTGAAATCGGGTAATAGCCACACAGGCCAATCAGATATTCAGAGCCACACAGGCCCATCATCTATACAAACAAAACCTATGCAAACACAATAACTTTCTACGTAATATAATATTTACAATTCAATGAACTGGTGTAGACTGAGCCCAGTCTACAAGTCTATGGAAAGTAGACTCATCATATGCTGCAGCTAAACTTTCTCGGTGACGACATTCTACAGCAAGGGAATGCAGCCTTTGGATTTCTGCTGATCTTGAACGAGTAGTTGGAGTGTTTACTGCATGAAACCTGTCTTCATTAATCAGCACATCTTCATGGAAAGCAAAGTCAGGGTCCCTGTCAGGTCCTCCAGCTGACTTGGCTCTTGACAATGCAACATAAAAGGCTCCAGGATTTTTGGCTTCAAAGGCATGGTTTCCAGGATGAATGACTACATATCGAAAGGCTTCACCTTCACCAACAGTCATTCCTTGGCATTTATGAATTGTTGTACCCCATGACAGTCGTAGTGGAATCTGTAAGCGTTTGCATCGACATCCACACTCAGTCGTCCTGCTAATAGGTACGATTGGTACAATGGTCGGATGATCTTCGAGAAAGACTGGACCTCTGTATCCACTGAAGTTCACCAATACAAAGTCTGGCTGAGGTGATGGATCGTCAGTAGGCCTTCGACCACCAAGATAAACAACATCTACTACAGTGCCAACTGCACCATTGAACAGTCCCCATTCAGCCTTGATGTTTGTCACAAGCATGACCTTGCTGTCACGGCAAAGATAAAGAAGTTGAAGCAATCCTCCTGCTTTGTTGCTATCGGCCTTTTGAGCATGTTTGCCATTGTTTACTGCTTTAATCTTTGCCACAGGATGTCCAGGTTGACGATTACATTCCAGCAACTTTTTCTTGTTACGTTCCCACTCCAAGCGATGTGTCGGAAACACAAAGAGACCATGATCATCCATTCTCTGCAGTAGCTGTTCTCCATGACTCCTTAGTAGATTGTGCCACTGGAATCCTTGGAGCCAATGTACTTGTTCAGGTGTATTGCTATAGGATCTCATTGACATCAGTACTTCTCTTAGCTCTATTTCAGATTCGGACTGTCTTACATTCTGAGTAAGTTCCACAGCACTATCAAAGGTTGTCCACACCAACCGACCATGGTTTGAAGGTCCACTGCGAGCGTCAGGGACATACACAGGAGTATCACAGACAGGGGGTAACTGCATGTCATCTCCCATCATCACAATAACTGGAATGCCTCCCCAAAGCTCTTCAGATGAATTTCCTCTATTCATGCCATATCGTGCATGTTGTTCCATCCATCCCATTGTAATGCGTCCAAACATTGATCGTTCGTCTCCAATTAGTACTTTCAAGTTTTGACATTTGGTCTGGATTCTTTCTAGAACGACTCCAGATGGTATCGACAGCTCGTTACAAGATCGTCCTCCTGTTGGCAGTGATAAAAAGCTGTGGGCAGTAGCACCATCCACTAGATAAGCTGAGTTTCCTGTCGGGGTAATCACTTGTATGCAATCATTTATTCCAAACACCTGCCGTACCAGTCGTTGTAAACACTTGATCACATAAGACTTTCCAGTACCACCAACACCAGATACCACAAGCCGCAATGGTGAGTAATCACAAGGACTCTCCACAAAATTGTACAAGGTGTGCAATACTAGGCTCACTATAGATCTCTGTTCTTCATTCAGTGTGAAGGGACATACATCTGGCAAATTAACATTGGTGCTTGTAGAACTCCCTTCCTCATTTGCTTCTACACAATCTTGAAGCCACGTCTTAACTTGTTGAACTTCAGGTAGTGGCATGGAAGTGTTGCTCCAGTCAAACTGATCACCACCATCATCATATTGGAATTCACGCTCAACTCCTTCAAATTGATGATTCAAGCCTGCATAAACGTCAACCCAATCTGGCTGTTCTTCAGCGTCAGAGGCATCTTCATCATCATCTTCCTCATATTGCTCCTCAGGTTGGGGGTTTGCTGCTGCTTGTTGAGCTTTCAGCACTTGCGCTTTGACAAAAGAGGGGCAATCATCACTATCGAGAAATCTTTCAAAACAGTCAATCCAAGATTCATCATCTCTATTCACTTCATGAATGTGAAACCAGCTTGGAAAATGCAGCAACATCATTGTACGGCAGTAATCCTCACAAAGTGGCCATGTTGCATACGTCGCACCACCACTTACAACAGGTACTTTTCCATTTTGGGATGCGTACTCGTACCAGGAACACCGTTGATCACGTGGTCTTGCTAAATACCTATCCAGTGAACTGCTTGTTGTTGCTGTGTCACCATTTTGTTCCAAACGTCTCGAACCTGTCATTGATAAGTAGGAAAACTGTCTGCTGCAACGCCACAGTGCCAAACCACTTAGTTCAAACGATGCTTCTGGTCCACTGATGTCTCTTCTTCCAACTGTTTTCATCAGCAGCTTTGCACAAATGGACCTTCCTGGTATTTCGTCAGCAGAATCTGTTGTATTCACCATGTCTTTAAACAGGTCGATGGTTGCACCAGTTGGTTCGTTGTCTTTACAGGCATATCCACACACATAGTCAGTCACAGCTATGATTTCATTTGCACTTGGGTAGTCTGGATGGGAATTAGATACAATCAAACTAACATCTCCATTAGCTCTCCATGACTGCAACTGATATCTGGAATGCTGAATCACACGGGGATGGTCACGAGGTAGCTCAAGTCTCAAAGCGCCATTGCGATCTTTTACGACTGCTGCTGAATCACGAGGTTCTTTTCCTCTGTGGAATTCTGATCCAAATTCCATTCTACAGACTCGTTCTCTTGGCTGTAGTCCTGGCTGAGGATGCCGGGGTGTCCTTAAGCAGTAATCAGAACAGCAATGAAGTCCAACTCTATTGACTAACTGCAAGTAATCTTCCAGTATGGCATCTTGTGTTGCAGATACATCCATCAACATCTTTACTAGTGGATCTTGGTCGTTGGTTATAGGCTGTGCAGAACCTTCTGGTGGTGGCCAGAACTCCTTTCTGGGATTTCCTTGGTCATCTTTACCCGCAGGGTGTGAAGCGGACATATCAAACTTGTCTTTAACCCAACTGCTAAGCCTTGAAACACGTTCGTCATCATCACATCCTTCCTCTCTGGCATTGTTGAGCAAGACATGTGGTTCTCGGTCACCTCTCCAACTAAGCTGGTGCCAGTGAATTTGTCCTCTTGACTTTGCAAACTCATATCGATACCAATAGTCGCTAACGCCAAACACGCCCTTGACAATCTTTTCATGGTAGCTCTGGGTGCGAGCATCAAAGTAAGAAACCACAACATGGGTGTTTTCCTGTATTGCTTTGAATCGTGCATTACTGTCTTCAAGAAGATTAACAACTTCTCCAGTGGTTTCCAAAATGTACTTTTCCAAAAGTCTTCTTAGTGGTGGGAAGTAGAATTCAGCACAGCTCCCAGTCATGAAAAAGGTTGGTAAGCCAAGCTTCTCATTCACCATGAACTCTATCAGTGCTCGAAGTTCTCTACGTCTTTGATGCCAATACTGTGAAGTGCCACGCAAACTGGCTCCAAAATACAGTAGTCTGTTTGCTATGCTTGTATCTCCTCTTGCGAATCGCTCTTGCAGATCAGCCACTGTAATGTGGGGTTCTCCTAGTTGCTGGTCAACGAAATATCTACTCTGCTCGAGGGCTCGTTTTCTCATAACCATGTTGTGAACTACAAATTTCCATACTTTGTGCTTGGCAAATCTTCCATCCTGATACCACAACAAATGCTCTGCCCACTCATGTAGTGAAGTACATGTTCTTGGACGGTTTGCATTGTAATCACCATTTCCTGTAGGGAAGAGGCAGGGAAAAGCCATCGTGAAAAAATATGGCGTGCTAAATTCTGATGCTGGTGTTGTATCTGTTGATGGCCAGGGGATTATCGGTGTTTCAACTGTCCGCCTACGATCAGATTCTTCGTCATGTACAGACTCAGCGAGCTGGTTCACGGCTGTTTGAATCTGCTCTTGAACATTCACGCCTGGTTCGGGCAGTAGTACTCCAGATACAGTCTCGTCGTCATCTTCTACCACTTCATCAAGATCTAACTGATTTGGGGCTGGACCTTGATCATCTTCACGCTGTATCTCAGTAAATTCGACTGTGCGCAGTTGGGGCAATTCACCATCCTCAGGCAAGTTTTCAATTCGACTGTCATCGATGATGATATTACTATATGCAGGGTTGTTTTGCTTTAACCAGCGAATAGCTGCTTCCACACGACGTCGTCGCACTCTGAAATCTTTATGTGTGTCATCCTTCCCTTGTCTTCGGACCCGAATGATATCCACCTCTGCTGGTAAACGTGGAAGAATTGTAGCAGGTTCTTGAACAGCCTGTGGAAATGCTACACAGTGTCCTCTTGAACCAATACCACCATGTTTCAGCATACGGACATGAATGGCAGGTGCTAGTCTTGCTATAAGCATCTGTTCTGCATCTGTGAGATCTGCAAGCTCATCTGGGACGATTCCAGGATTCATGTTATTTTCATCTGACCATAACTTAGGAACTTGCTTGTCCCTTTTACATCGAGAGCAGCAATCATTTCTTGTGGGTTTCAACTGAAGTCGTCTTTCATTGCATACGCCACAGCAGTTAAATTCATATGTCATTTGTTCCACTTCAAATGCTCGAATAGCAACATAACATTCATCTTCATGTTGACTTGATCCTGGTGGGGGCGGCGGAGGGAGATCATTTATCACTTCAAGCAGTCTTCTTTCACCTTGTAAAATTCGTCTTTGATTTCTACGTCTCCTTTTTCTCTGATCATCAGCACTTTCAGTACTACCAGGTTTTGCAAACTCATAAGCAATGCCAACAGCTCTTGCTCGTGCAATTAGTTCACTTTCTTCGTTCTGACCAGTTTCCACATGTGGTTGTCTGTTGCTAGGTGTTTCAACAACTTCTGGAGGTATCTGTTCATCTGGTTCAGTACGTTGATTGCCAACTTCCTCCAAATGGACAGTATTTTGTGCATCTTCTTGGTGTTGACCTACACCTATTTGGACTACAGAATTTACAAATTGCAAACAATTTCTACTGACATTAACATAATTATTTTGCAAACCTGATGTCGAAGGACCAAGTTGAACGTTATTTATAGCATTTCTGTCATTCTCATCAGTGGAGTGTGTACATGTCTCATCATGAACTTCATCAACTAAAAAGTGAGGGAAGAAAAACAGTTAACAATGTATTCAATAGTAGTGAAGTACATCATTCTAAAGTATCAAATTAGATTTAAGAAACCATCTAGATGTCTAAATAACAGTGCATTGGGTAATTTTATTATACATTATTATGACCATTTATCTAGGAGATTGGACACTAGCACTTATAGTGATGTGATCGGTGATAGTGAAGCTAAAGGCACTAAAAGAGCATTGCCCTCCTGTGGTCCTGTGCATTGGACTTCCTGTGGTTCTACCTAGTATCAAACAAACTGCTGGTCAAAGTCATGTGTAAAAATATTGTTTTCCTTGATATACAATGAAATCAGTATTTGTTTTCATTCCATATTGGTTACATACTCCGAGACTCTTAATCATCAATGGGCTTCCTGTGGTTCAACATATGAAAACAGTTTTGTTTCAGCAACAATGCTGAATGTTATGTGCATGCATAAAACATAGTTTTGTCTTGATAATAAAAAAAACAGATAATCAAGGAAACATCATATAAGTATAGTAAAAACAACACATACGAGCAATAAGCAAGTGCTTTTGACCCTTGATGAAACACGACTGAGAGTTCTCTATGTGTCTTAATAACTCCAACACCTATTCGAGTATTTCATCTGTCAAATTAGACTGATTCTATAAGTCGGTCCCAGTTCGCTCTCGGCTGAATTATTTTCTCGCAAACGGACTGACTTATTTGAGATACTTGAACCAACTGATCGCAATCGCCGCCCAGTGGTGACCTCCAATCACGTAGCTTGTTTTAAATTCTGAATTAATTGTCTTCAAACTGACTAGAATACAAATGTAGGATTAACAGAATATGATCATTGTTTTTTATTTACGTGAAAAAACAACGAAATTCAAGCACTAATAACTGAAAAAGAGCACGCGCGCGCAGGTCAATTGTGCAAGCTGGTCTACCCAGGAGAATATAGACCGTTGAAGTTTCGTTGTCTTTCTCTTTCATTTTCACGTCTTCTTTGCTTTTCTTCTTCAGTTAGAACTCTTTTTCTTGGCTTCTCATCTTTCTTGTCCATTGCAATGGCAGTTGTTTTTAATATTTGGCTTGTTGTTGTGAAATAATTTAACCTATAAGTTGCTGTATCTAGCTAGTCAAGCTCAAATGGCCAGAAAATTCAGCAAAATTAATTGTGCTGCACTCGTCCAAAACTCGCAAGTTTCTATGGGACTTCTATGATATTATATTATATCATTAAGTTTCTATGGGACTTTTTTTTAATTGAATTAAAAAATATAAAACAGCCGTGCGTGTCTCTGTCCTCTGATATAACAATTTGTTAACAGGAAGTTTACTGGAAAGTGATTGAGCGAGTGAGTGAGTGACAAAATCACTCCATCCAATTAACTCATACATTGCTATGCAACGTCTGAGTTAAAAACGAGGTTAAAGTTCATGGACCGACAAACAACCTAAGCTAATTTATAATAGAGTGTTTCCAATAAAATCAATGCAAAATAAATAGCACAAAAACCTGAGAAAATATGCAAAATACTTTAATTTGTTTCCTACTGTCTATTCAACACAATTTAGTAGTAATAATAAGTAAGCTATTTGTTTCCTGAATAAAATAAAAAATGAGTAGTCATGAAATATCATATAAGTATAGTACTATAAACAATGAGCAGCCGTGTTTTAACGAGGATAAAAACACAAGCATAGCGAGTGTGTTTGATCCTTGATAAAACACAGCTGCAAGTTGTTTTACGGCTTAAAAAACTCACTTATTCAAGTTAATTGGTCATAGAACATCTTAAATATCTTAATTTATCTCATAGAAAAACGAAGTTAAAGTTCATTGACCGACAAACAACCTAAGGTAATTTATAATAGAGTGCTTGCAATAAAATCAATGCAAAATAAATAGCACAAAAAGTTGATAAAACATGTAAATTAAGCTACTTTGTTTCCTATTGTCTATCCAACACAATTTAGTAGTTTATAATATCATAAGTAAGCTATTTGTTTCCTCAATAAAATAAAAAGGAACAATTCCTTTATAACATAGTCAAACAAAAAGTTGCTTTCATCTGAAACTAATCAAAAACATAATTCTCATCATATTGACCATTAGTACACAAAAACAACTTGTATATGTTGACAGTAACAATATCTGCTTTAGTTCTGTCACTGACAAATTTCAACTCTAAAATATACCAGAAAGTTCAATCAAGCTCCATTATTAATAATAGTTTTACAATTAAGGTTTTTACTTGGACTCAGGAACACTAATAGCTTCAAAATATAGACAAAGACAACACATAAATTATAATTGTATCGACTGATCAAATCAGTATTTTCAAACAATTTTCAATATTTTGGAAACTAATTAACCTGAAATTACACTCCGATTTGTATAATTATTGAAACATGTTTAGTTCAAAAATTCTTGGGTTGCACTGACATCATCATTAAAATTTTTTTGGGCTTAATTGACACTAATCTCGACACTAAACTCGATTTTTTGGCATGTAGAGTGAACGATAATTTGTGACATCATCAAAATATGCTTGGAATGATCGCTGACCACGTGATATCACAATCAAGTTTCTAGCTAAGTTGTCATTGTTATTCAGATTTATCATACCCCGGGATTCCACTGAATCCTGCTTTGTATTCGTGAAAGTATTCAGCAAGGCCATGAACTGTTTAGTGACATTTCTCAGGAAAGACAATGTCCTTTTATGAGTTTTTCATCTCCGTTGTGTGCTAGATCTAAGCAAGACGAGAAGATGATATTAAGTTGCATTCCAATGTTCTCCTCTTCAAATAGGTAAAATCTCTTTAGAAAGCTTCATGATATCGCTCAAATTTCTGGTGAATCGAAATTTTGCTTTCTTTACGCAGAATACTCTCTGAGTCAGTAGTTCAGTTAAATCCACATATACTTTATGCATTCTCTATACATTACAAGGCAAATTATGTGTCAGATATTTATCAAGCACTCTAACTTTTAGCTGCCAGGGAGGGATTCACATCCTTTCCTAAACAAACTTTTAATCAATTAGTTTTATAATCATTAACACTGTTTGTGATTGTTTGAAAAAGCAATATATTTGAATAAAATGTACTTGTACATTTCTAAAACTTGTGTTGTCGTAGTCAGTTAGTTTTATAATCATTGGCAATGCTAGCCGTTATGTGACATCATCATTAAACAAAAAATGTTCATTGCAATATGTTACAGTATTAGTATTGGCATACATGATGCACATTTTTTTTCCTAAATCACCATTTGCTCATTTTGGCTCCCTTCAATTCTATAAAAATAGACCTCTATGAGGCCATGTGGTTACTGGCCTCAAATCCAAATATAGATATAGACCCATTTCAAGGCCTTTCCCTGGTTGGGGGTGGGGGTAGGGGTTTACTTCGACTAGTGCATACACACACACCGACTTTGTCCTAGCTAGTGCCCTTGGTAAGTTTATTGAAATTCAATATATTTTTATGTTCTATTTGACCTGATGCGTTTGGTCACATAATGGATAAAACATCTGAAACATGAACAAAACAAACATTTCCCCTGCAGATAATTTTATATTTCTGAACTAAACTGCACAGTTTGGTCTCAAAACGTATATTTATAACCACAAACCCTATATTTCATTATTAATAACTGTCCCTGGTTGGGGGTGAGGGTAGGGGTTTACTTCGACTAATCTATTTTTATGTTCTATTTGACCTGCATGACGCGTTCGTCACGTAATGGATAAAACATCTGAAACATGAACAAAAAAATACACGATTTGTTGTGTTAATAATGCCGTTGTAGAAGTCTTTACAGCAAACAATTTAGATATATAGTGAAATAAAAAGTTGAATAAACTGGTATATTCGCAGGGAATATTTTTGCGTGTGAGATATAATGCATGATAATAGAAGAACAAAGGCAACTGAACACTAATAGCTGTTGACAGACAAATAAAAGGTCTTTACTACTGCTGCTGGACCAAACGTTTCCCCTACAGATATATTTAATTGAACTAAACTGATCGGTTTAGTCTCAAAACGTATATCTATAACCACAATTTCTATATTTGATTATTAATAATCGACTTAAACACTCTCAGACCGCTGCACGTAGTTCCACGCACGTACTTCGTAGTTCGGCTTGGAACTTTGCCTCTACTTCGGAACTTTCGCGTATCTTTCGGCTTGACAGTAGTTCTTCTCCCCTTCGGAGATTTCCGAAAATCACTCACTCACTCACGGACTCACACACTCATGGACCCGATGGCATAAATAATGAATAATGATGGCATAATGAATAACAAAGAATTACAATGTCATGCACAGTTCTTAAGTGTAGGATAAGCCTGGATTGTGAGAGCACTAGACTTCAACCACATGCAGTCCAAGAAACAAGACAACCAAACCAACCAGTCAGTAAATAGGCAATTAAAACTTTCTATTGTGCTGAATGTTATGCATTTGGCTTGATCTATGAACAATACATTTGTTTGTATGACATCTGTATCAAAAAGATCAATTAGCTGTTACTTTTCATGGGGGTTTTGCCAATTCGCATTTTGTCCACCATATATTTGGCGTTGTGCATACTGTACATCTCTAGAATGAGTATTTTAAATTGTTCATATCTTTGCAACAAAAGCTCTCCTTGGCTCAAAAATTTTCTGGGATAATTATGTAGTTTTACTTGCTCTTTACATGGATTTACATTGATTTAATTCAATTGAGGCTCTTATCTCTTTGAGGATACTGATATTTTGGTGACCCTCAAAGTGACACAAACATTGGACTCCAAATTTCTTACTATAGTCATTTTAGCATTTTAAAATGGTTGTATCTTTGTAACAAAACTCATTTTAATTTGAAATTCTGCAGACATACTAGTTTTCCTTGCTCTTATAAATTAAAGCACTTTGATCATACTCAGGGCTCTAAAAAAAATTGATGACGTAAGTGAAAAGGTAAGAATATGGTGAAAGTAGTTTGTGTTTTCATAAAAATACACAGGTGTATTAGCTGGTTAGTCGACCAATAGCCTATAATTATACAAACCCTAAAGCAAAATAATGCAAAAAGGTTGAACCATAATCTTTATTTCAACTTGTTGATAAAATGCAATCCAGTTGTTTACCTAATACAACAGGAAGCCCAATTCATTTGAATCAAAAATGAACTAATTCGAATTTTCATTATTTATTTAAAGTATGGGGAAAATAAATTATTTTTCTAATTTCTTCTCTTGAAGAATGATTGAAGTCAAAATAAACACCTTAAATTTCTTAATAATTCTTATATCATTTGTTTTACAAATTATTTCTTTATGTCGATTTCTTTTTTGGTTTTGTTTGATTGGACAATTTAACATTAGTGCATGTGGAAAATAATAGCAGCAAATGAAATTTGCAAAGCTAATATAGAGATTTTAGAGATACGTTAGGGTTATTAATTAACCGAGTGCGAGGTCTGTATGGGAAAATATCAGACCGAGGTCTTGACAGTATGGGCCGAGCACAGCGAGGTTAATAACTTATTTATTATATGGCTTTGAGAAGTCCCGCACAAACTTTTCTTTTTATCCGGGACAGCGGTCCTGATATGGCAAAATACAGACCATGCGTTAGCCAATCAGAATTCAGGAAATTATCTAGCCACAAAGTTTGGTATACTTAGAAATGCTATTTATAGTTAAATTAAGTGATATTTATCTACTTTATGCTTGAGTTTATGTTCTGAAATTTTGGCAGCCATGTTGGAGGATAATGATATGTCCTCCAAGCATCCAAGATGGCACCGCCATAGAAATTATGCAAAAATGCATTGCCAATAACTCAGTAAGAAATTTCTCTTGCGCTCCAAAAATTGTACCAGTGGTGTTGCTTTAATTTCTGTACAAGTCCATAAGCATCTTATTTTATTTAGCAAATTTAATAATATTTTAACATTTCAAAACATCAATATACCACGTGGTTGCAAACAAAGTAAGTCTTAACTGGCTTCACTGTACCTCAAATTAATTCCCCTCTCCTTAAATCATTAAACTCGGAATGAATATGAAAAGTATCAACACGCTTGTAAGTTAATGTACATTTATGTTTTAAAGAAGGTTACTTACGATAATGTATCTGTTGATCACTCTTGTAAATGTTTGTTTCTCCAACGACATCTCCAGAAAACAAGCGTTACAACTTCCGTAAATTGCTATGAAGATCACTACTACTGTAACTTTGCGTTTTCATTAAGCAATTCTTTGAAAATGCATATTTCTGAATGGTGTACAATCATCCATGTGTATTTTTAATCGTTGTTTCTGCTGATTCTTCTTATTTTCGTTGCCGCCAGTTGCCGCCGCCATTTTGTACTGACAAATTCATGGTTGCCATAGAAACTGTCCGCCAATCATTTTATTTTCTCCTTACTTTATATATTTTCTCGCAATCATTTGTCGTATTGCCGTCTCAAAATCGCAATTAGTTTTGTATCGCGATACTGAAGGGTTTTTATGAGAAAAAAAGTGGAAAACTCATCCGTTTTCGCTGATTGAAAGCAAAATTATCCATAAAAAAGCCTTCTCTGACGTAGACTAACCCGATCACGCCACTTAACGCGCGCTCAAAAATTTTTACATTTCTTTTCCTTTACTTCAAAAACTCTTTATCTTTACTTTTTCAATAAACATTGCTTGTATGGATAGGTAGCTAAATATTTTCTTTCTCAGTTAATAATTTAATGATCCTTAAATTTAACTAAAAAACTTCAAATTTCGCATGGTCATAAGCTTAAGTTTATTTAACCGTTAATACCACAAAATATATTAAACAAAGTCATTTAGAGAATCGTGCCAGTACATCACAAAATTTTAGCAATACTAGCTCGGTCATTTTCGTTCTTATCTAAAATTTACTTTAAATTGATTAAAAGCCGAGAAAAAGAAAACAGCAGTACATCTAGACTCATATGTGACATATGTCAACATGCATAACAACATAAGCTTCAGCTTAGACTATAGTCTTACCTGAGAGAATTGAAGTGCTTGCCATCTCCCCCCTGAGACGGCGAAGTTGTTGAAGTCTAAGTCTCTCTCTTTTTCGGTATTCCTCTGTAGAATGTCGTCTGGCATTTCTCTTCCTTACATTCTCCTTTTCTTTTTCCTCTTGGGTCATGTTCCCTCTCGAGCTTCTTTTTCTTTCGCGTTCATGTTCTCTATGTTCCTCAGTTAAGTTGTTTCTCAACACCCTTTCTCTTTGGCGTTCATGTTCCCTGTCTTCCTTGGTGAAGTTCTCTCTCAACACCCTTTGTCTTTGGCGTTCATGTTCCCTGCCTTCCTCGGTGAAGTTCTCTCTCAACACCCTTTGTCTTTGGCGTTCGTGTTCCCTGTCGTCCTCGGTGAAGTTCTCTCTCAACACCCTTTGTCTTTGGCGTTCATGTTCCCTGTCTTCCTCGGTGAAGTTCTCTCTCAACACCCTTTGTCTTTGGCGTTCGTGTTCCCTGTCGTCCTCGGTGAAGTTCTCTCTCAACACCCTTTGTCTTTGGCGTTCGTGTTCCCTGTCGTCCTCGGTGAAGTTCTCTCTCAACACCCTTTTTCTTTGGCGTTCGTGTTCCCTGTCTTCCTCGGTGAAGTTCTCTCTCAACACCTTTTGTCTTTGGCGTTCGTGTTCCCTGTCTTCCTCGGTGAAGTTCTCTCTCAACACCTTTTGTCTTTGGCGTTCGTGTTCCCTGTCTTCCTCGGTGAAGTTCTCTCTCAACACCTTTTGTCTTTGGCGTTCGTGTTCCCTATCTTCCCTGGTGAAGTTCTCTCTCAACGCCCTTTGTCTTTCACGTTCCTGTAGTCTGTCTTCTTCCGTGAAGTTTCGTCTACATTCACGTTTTCTTTCTCTTTCAGCTTTTCGCTTTTCTTCACTGAGATTTCTTCGTCTTTCTCTTTCTCTTTCACGCCTCCTTAGCTTTTCCTCTTCTGTTAAAACTCTTTTAGTCTTCGCTGTTTTGACTTCTCCATTATTATCCTTTTGGTTCATTGTGGATTTGTGTTTTGTTGTTTTTTTGTTGTATAAATAATGTATGGATAGATGTTGTTTGTTGTTCAGTAAACTGAAAACTTTCAACTGAAAAGTTTTCTGTATAAACAAAAACTTTAGTATCATTTGGTAAGCATTCCCGGATGACCGCACGCGCGAAGTAAGTTTTTGTTTGGCGCCAAAAATCAATCAGCCAATCAACATCGCGATGTACACGGACGTACGTACGTATGTACGGACGTATGTATGTATGTATGTATGTACGGACCTAGGTTGGTACGGACAACACCGCGGTCAAACGCAACGCGCATGCGTGAACCCTGAAAACAAAATGGCGTTCGAAAAAGAACGTGTGGTTGCCGATATTTATTATAATTGTTCAAATATAAAACTTTAACAAGGAAAGATCGTGGAACCAAACATTCATATGTCAAGATAGAAGATCAAGGATATATTTGGTAAGTTAAATAGGCAATCAGTAATGAGAACAAACGATTGTTTTGTAATACACGCTTCCTATTTGGTTATAAAAACTCTGAAAACTCGCGACGAACTTTTTCGAATCTTCACATCATTAGCCATTGATATCTCATTAGATTTTTTGTTTGGGTTTTGAAGGTCACTTCCTCCTATTTGCTAAGGCTAAGAATCTGCATATTCTACATCCTTGAATGCAACTGACTACAGATATTTTAGTAGCTTTCAAAATCGATAAAACTCTTGTCGCGCGCCACACTCAACCGAATCGCGCAGTATTAGCTTTCTTGTGTGACGTGAAAAATATATTTCTAGCAAGAGAAACTATCTACTTTCCGTGGATATGGATATTCATTGAAACTGAATAAAAGTCAGGGTACACAGGTTGATCTGTGGGCTCAAGATTTTTTTCAAGCAATTCAAGAACTCCTCTTTGTGTGCGATGTCTGACTGGCCAACTAGAGCCCCATAATTGCCATGTTTGTGACTGTCCATGATAATAATTCCTTGACCAGAACCAACAAATGATACAGTTTGCTCATTAATTATTACAACAGCAGCTACATTTGGTTCATGAGTCAATCTTTGCAAGTAGAAACCTACAGATGAGTGTGGCACATTCGGATTTTGTAGGCAGAATTCCAAATCCAAAGATTCTTCCACTGTTATATTCCCAAGCTGCTGTCTGACATGAGGGATGGCTTCAGTTACTGAAAAATTAATTGGTTGTTGACCTGTGACTCTGTCGTGAATTTGGTTCCCCTTGACAATTTGAAGAGCCATTTGACCAAACCAACTTGATGGGAGAGTACAGACATTGGGATTAAAAAGAAGATTGTTCCTGTTTGTCATGAATGATTTACAAAGAAGCAGAGAGATGAATGTACATGCATTAGAACCTTGTCTATTGTTGAGGGTAGACTGTGATAGAAAGCCAGGAAAATAATACAAATGAAATCCATTTCTTCTTTGTAGTGAAATTTGAATATTGAAATGGTTTTCAGCCTGAGGCTGTGCAGAACTGGTTGAATTACTTGTACCTCTAGATGTATTCATCGATTGCTGTTGAAAGTGATCAGGTTGTGGAACATCAAAGCTGTCTAGAACAGAATCGATTTGCTGCTGGAACTCTAAAGAATTATAAAATTCAGGATCACGTTGATGAATGTTAGTATTCAGGTTTACATCCTCTAGTAGTACTTCTTCTTGGGCAGAAGTTGTTGTTGATGAATCTGTCGTCTTTTCCAAGAGGGATTTATTGAAAGCTTCAGAAAGAGTACCTGCCATTTGTACAAGAAAGGTTTCACAATTTGTACATCTTTCACAACATTCAGCATGATAAGTGTGGCCACAAACCATATGTTGTACGGTTTGATGATTTTTAATGTTACAAAGTTGGTTGTCACAGAATTTGCTGATGTCAGGTAAAAGACTTGGGCTGCCTGGTTTTCTCTTGTCTTCAGATTTATACCCCAGAGGTAAAGCAGTTGATTTTACTGTAGTGTTAAATGAAGCCAGGTGGTATTTGGCTTTTCCTTTGTATTTTGTTCCTTCTTTGTTTGTTTCTCTTGGAATCTAAAGTGCAAAAATATTTAGTAATTTTAAAATAATATGCACCCATGTTTCTTTATAAGAAGATGCCTGCACACATATGCATGCACAGCAAGCTGTTTAAGCTGTTGCTTTCAAGTACTTTGTATTTACCAGAGTTTTTAAATCACAGTGCAAGTTGATATGTTTTATACTGTTTTCGTGGACTTCCCCTAACATTTACTGGGAAGGCAATCTAGATTAAGACAGTATAGTAGTATCAAACTATACCTGTTTAGATTTTCCTATATTACCAGCAATCTTTTTAAATAATTCAAGGAGGAGTTCTGCTGTTTTCCCACTGATGAGTCTGAAATCTTGATCACATAGGCCTCTTTTATATGGTCTTGTAAATGCTTGGAAAAAGGCTTTATTGGACTTGGATTGGGCAATAGAGATAGCAGCATTCCTTATTTCATTAGCATTGTTCTGTGGTTGGATGACTGATCTTAGTACAGAATGTCATATTTCAACTTTTTTCTCACTTATCAGAGAGAGAAACTTTTGCTTAAGCCTGTAATATTCTGAGAAATTGGATTTCTGATGGCATAGGTCACTCAACATCGATAATGTGGCTCTGTCATAATGGTGACGTCCCCATATAATAAATAGAATAGCTATGCGTACCATCAAGGGAATGTAATTGCCAAGGTTTCCTGATCTGAATAAAACTGGATAGTGGAAAAGTGCCATTGGTACAACTTCTTCAAGAATGTGCAGTATGGAAACATATTCCATGTCTTTGCAAATTTTGAATTTGGCTATCACCTTCTTGCGAATGTGAAGCCAACCAAAGTAAACAGCTACTAGCAGGACATAAGCTCTTAAGGGTTTCAGTTTCTTTGGCATCTGTGTTTCAAAAACCTTTTCATATATATCAGAAAAGAAAAAATTGTATACTTTGATCACATCTTCATTCATATTCAGTGCGACATGAAAAGGTCCTTGCTCAGGAATTAATGATAGTACTGGAGAAGATTCATTTTCTTCTTGTGCTATTATTTTCTTGGTGAAGTACCACGTAGGCCAGTCACCAGGCATTGGGACAACAAAGGAATTGAGATAATTGACCAGTTGAGGACACAAAGAAAGGGAGTGTTGAATGGCTTCCTTATAATTTTCCATGCTCTTCAACTGATGCTCAAATTCATCAATCAAAAAACACGAATCAAGAGTTTGAAGTTCGTCGTGAGACATGTCAGAATAAACCCTAGAACAACAACAACAAGAAATAGATCAGCAGGGGAAGCTATTAAAACCTGCTTGTTGTATAATGTACATTCAATTTTCATATTATTAGCAAACCTGTACCAAAATGTTTTGAGACTCCACTGCCAAATTATTAGATCAGCCAGCAGAAACAATATTGTCATCACTATGGCTCCGTGCTCCTCAAGTGAGACTGTTCTTAATATTTGTTTATCCTGGTGTGTTTTTGTTATGCTGATCAATTCTATTGTCAACTTTTGACCAGGAAAGGGAGATTGTAGAAAGAGTAGGAAAATTTGCAGAACAGTCTCAAAACATTATATACACTAATGTAATAACTGCATAGAAGCAATAACAATCATTATAACTAATTACTTACCTGAATTCTTTGATTTGTTTTCTTAGGTTGTTTGAAGAAATTGATTGCAAATGTTGTGGCAAGGTGGACAGAAATGTGTTTTTCATAGAAGAAGTGTAACTTTTTAATAAATTGGTGACATATTGTAGTACAATTCCACCTCTGCAGAAATAAGAGCTTCCATTTAATGACTTTAACTCAACAAGACTGTGCCTGTCTTTGGTGCGTATGAATGGAATGGCATTTACAGATGTGTGGATATCCAGCAAGCTTGATGCCATGTGAACTGCTGACGAAAGTTTAACACTTGTTGGAAGCTGGATGGTGTAAATGTTGTGGAAGTCATCTAGGAGGTTGATCACAAGTTGCTTCTCCTGCATGAGTAAATGAAAAATATAATCACCAATTGTCAAGAGGAAAAACATGAGTTGAAAAGTGTTTTGGACATACAGTTAATGCTGTCTGTAATCTTGTTGCCAGAACTTCTGGGTGTTTTGTTCTTATTTTTGAAGAATGCCTGTCATGTGTCCTAGGAGCAATGCTATACCCTAACACAGGTCCACTATTCATTGCTGATCTAGAAGCACCTTGGTGATGTAAATACAGTCCAGAGTCTTTTTGGAATTGAGATGTCTTTTGAGACCTACCAAGAAATGATCATTATAATAATAAATGGCTAGAGATTACAATGTTTGAAATATTACTGTATTTATTTCTTGAATTTCTACACAAACTGTACCTGAAATATGCAAGAGTATGAAGAATAACCACAGTACGCTGGTGTTGTAACTCATCACGCTCTTTAGTCAGTCTACTGTCAGACCTTGAAATAGCGTTGAAAACCATGTCATATAGTCCCGGTGCATATTCTTCAGCAAAGTCACACATCAGCACTGGATTATATAATGGTACTCCTTCTTCGATGGTGTAGTGGTGATAAAGAGCAAGTTGAAATTGAGCTACCAGACTGTCAAATGAGTTATCTACATAGAACAACATTGATAGAGTTATACTTAATGATGATGCTATGAACAAGTCAAAAACAAAATGGCATAAAAAGATCATACTGTATCATATGAGAACACAAAAAAATTGAAAATATCTTATTGGCACAAGCACAAGTTTGGTGGTGTATTACTTTACAAAAATGAATGGTTACCTTCACTACTTCAATTTAATGTCAAACTCATTTTAATTTTTTTTGTCTTCTAAGCTTGTTTATCTTGTGCTCTATAGCTCTCAGTGTGTTTACATTACATATAAAAGAACATGCCCCACATGTTTTACATTTCATAACTTAAATTTAAAATTTTTTATATATACCTACAAAAATCATGTACAAGTAGCTGTTATTAAATGTGGTAGTGGTTTCAATCCATTTCAGTTGCTAGAGCCATGAAATGATTTTGCCGTGGATAGTTAATTTGGTTTCTGACATCTATTCTAATCATAACCATTATGGGAATTATTTTTATGCATATATAGTAAGAAACATAATTACCAACAGTATTTTCTTTTTCCAACGCCTGATTTATTCTTTCCCAAGTGTCTCTATCTATGGTAACCCTCCCCTCTTTATGCCAAAGTTTGATCCCACAAATGTCAGCAAGTGCATTTAGCCTTGTGAAAAGGTTTTCAAAAAGAATTTTAGTTTTTTGTAGGTTCCCAGAAGTACTGTCAGTTTGAGTTTCACTGTCTTGCAAGCTGTCATGAAGATGTAAAATAGGGGAGCCAGTAAACTGCCATATCTGTAAAAGAAAAGCCCAATCAATCCCTGAAAACAATGCAGGCCCAGTCTTAATCAGTTTTAAATTTTCCCTAAAATCAGAAAGTAAATGGAGAAAAGACAGTTTTCAATAGAAATAACAATACAAACATTAAAAGCGTGCAACAATTAGTATTTAACTTACTATATAAGTAAAATTATCTTTAATATTATTTTCTGTTGTGTAGTTGATGCTTTTTAGTACCAATTGGTACAAATTTACACGCTTTGAGTGTTTTTATCGTTCCTAAAGTTTGTTTTAAAATGATTAAAACATATTTTTGGAAAGAGTTGGACCTTTTTTAACTGAAAGGGACTTGAAAGTACTCCACTGGTGTTGGGGTTTTTCCCTTGCTCTTGATCGTCACACGTAACACTTTCTTTGTCACACTGCAAACAAAATGCCAGTTGTTCATGTCCGGATCCATATATTAAACAAAACCTGTATACACACACACACACATATATATATATAGATATAATATATATTCGATATTTCCTCTTTGAATTCTCTTTTAGTAGTTCGTCATTTCGTTTGGCGTACGTTCGTCCATCAGAACGAATACATTTGTAAACAATGCACGAGGCAGTTGTGTGACAAAAGTTTTTTTAGTTGAAGTATTTCATTTCTTCACACAATAGGTTTTCTCAATTTAATTTAAAACAAAAACATATAAGTTTTATGTTTCTGTTCTACTTGCGAAGCCGTAAAAGATCTAGAATGTGTCTGGGAGATTCTACTTACTTCTTTTGCTCGCGCTGCCGAGACGTACAGTGGGTGATCTTTAAATTCATCGTCTGCAGTTTGTTTGCAAAGGTTGCACCACCTTGTTCCTGGACGATATCCAGACATCTTAGCACCAACCTCGTCAAATAGAGCGTGAAATCGGTGTGGAATTTTATTTGTGCTCAGCCGCGAATGCTGAAAGTTTTCTGGTTTGGGGCACGAACATCGCACGTTTTGTCTTCGTGCGACGTCCCAGTGATAGCGACAAAGCTGAGAAATTTCCGGTAGCTGTGAAGCTCTACTTATCTCAGAGTTTATTGTGTAAAGCCTGCCTTGGCATGCTCTGCCTGTCCGTGTTTTTTCGGCTTTCATACATTGGCCTGCTTTGTTTTCTCCATGTCCATACACTTGTTGCAACAACAGCATGAACAATACAATGGCGGTAGCAGTGCGTGACTTCAAAGGTTTCTCTTCAGCCTTCATTTTCGCCTTTGGTGCAAGGGGGAAACCATGTGGTGCAAGAGATATGTTGTAGAAAATATAATAACCTAAGTTGTCTGAAGTTTGCTCGCTCGGCTTTGCTTTCTGTGGCTCGGTTTTTTGAATTTCGCGCCTTGGAAAGTTGTTTTGTTTACAAAACTAAATAATAGACCACTTCACGCTGTCAGCCGCCATTTTGAATTGGGACAAACACGCCAGAATTATTAGAAATTCCCATCACTTTGACTTCCAGTAACTCCGCTCTTTTTTGATGGATTTTCGAAATTTCGGACTTTTTGAAAAGGTAGCGTCGATCTTTTTTAGGTCTCTTACTGTAATGAAACTTAGAAAGCTATTTTTTGAGAAAAAAGAATTTTTGTTTTCCAAATAAAACATTCGGCGCTCTTCGGCGCGCGAATTTTCGAAATTATTAGAACCATTCGTGAAAAACAAAAACTTAGTTAAAACACTAGCATTGCTTTTATTTTCACTCCTACAACTGGTGTCCATAGCTGCTGTTTATTAAAGTTTAAATTTCGAAAATCCATCAGAAAAGAGCGGAGTTACTGGAAGTCAAAGTGATGGGAATTTCTAATAATTCTGGCGTGTTTGTCCCAATTCAAAATGGCGGCCGACAGCGTGAAGTGGTCTATTGCTATGGGGATTGAGAGGGGATCGGACTTGTTGCACCGGAACTAAAATTTGTGAGCATGCGCGTTGCGTTTGACCGCGGTGTTATGTACGGACGGACGTACAACCGTTGGGCTCCCTGTGTGTCCATCAAAAATCAACTCGATGGGTTACCATTTTTTCTTAGGTATGGTGCTCCGCTCGCGCGGGCCTTCGGCCCGCGCGGGAGCTCCGCTATAAATGGTATGGACTCTAATTCGAAACTGAAAACGGTTAAACCATACTCTCTAATATAAATGGAATGGACTCTAATTCGAAACTGAAAACGGTTAAACCATACTCTCTAATATAAATGGTGTGGACTCTAATTCGAAACTGAAAACGGTTAAACCATACTCTCTAATACAAAGATAATATTACATGGTCGCCACTGCAGTGAAAAGAAATGAAAGCCTCTTTGCAATTGATAAGAATTCTACCTCCTTAGGATTAACTAAGGAGAAAAATTAGACTGCATAGTATTCATTGGATTTCCTGACTGACTTATTCTGGGAGAGATGGGGGCTCCACTGTCAACAATTGGGACGTGCAAAGGCAGCAGCATTGTCATTATCATAAATATGCAAAAATAAACTTACAGGTTGTCAGAGACAAATCAAATGTGCTTCCCTCTTCAGTTTCAGCAAGTAGTTATTTTCAAGCCGCGAGATCCACAATTGTTACCTTTCGGAAAACCCAGCCAGTATGTTCCTTCCTAGGTAGGTGTACCAACTACTCCGTCTAAACAGGCCAAGATTTAAAGAGGTACTTGGATGAAAATAAATTAAAATTGGAAATGACTTGAAACTTAGTAAAACCTATGTCGACTCCCAACAATCACCAAAGGCAACATTTTCTTTACATTCAAACGAGACGAATAGAAATTGTCAAGTATTTTAGCATTGACGTTGAAAGTAAGTGACGTCATTTCTCAACCCTATTGTTCTTTTGAGACTTAATATAAAAATTTCCCTTTGATAATAAGCTTGAAATGCAGATTTTGGGGCAGAGGGTAGCTAGTTATTTAACTACCCTCATCTTCAGATATATAATTAATAATTAGTTTCCAATTTTCATCGATTTTCATCAAAGAGGGCCTTTAAAAATAATTGTTTAAAGTGACCGAAATTCGCGTGGATCATCCAATTCACAGTACTGAGAGTCGTGTTACTCGGCTTGAGCATGAATTGAAATGTGAAATGTTTCCAACTTGGGCAGGATTGAAAGTGGTCCGGTTGGACAAGTGGGGTGACCTTCCCAGTTCATATCGTACGCGTATACACATCAAATATTGAGAGTTCCAAGGGTTCATATTTTCCTTCCAATACTGGACAAGTGACAAACAAACGGAACGAATGGACCAGACTTCGAAACGGAAAAGATCGAATTCCACGAACAAGCTAAGATCATTGAATTGCTATTACCAAATAGGTTCGGGCTATGAAAAGAAGAAAAAACTGCCTTAAGGGTTCGTTGAATTTTAAGCACTACAATGTTCGGACTATTAGAGAAGTATCCGAATAGGCTTAGAAGTGAAAGAAAACTAAATTAGAAACAAACGACTTTGGAACTCCTCGTGCGCAATACTGTTTTGTGGAAATTTCGTAGATGTGCACTTCTGACAAAATAATACTTTGGTACTGAGGAGTTAATTGGTCTTAATTAAGAAACCAAGGGAAGGCCCCCACCATCCAACCGGACCAGGAACCCGCCCAAAGGCAAGTTATAGGGTGAAAGTTTAGTTTACCCTTCTGGTCGCGGCGGAAAAAGTGGAGAGAGAGTCCCAGGCCAAGAAAAAACAAATCAAGCGGAAAAGAAAAACTTAATGTTCGAGACCGGAAAGTTATCTTCAAGTATCTTCAATTGGCAGCCATGGCTATAAATGAGTTACACCGCTTTGAACCCGAGAGAAATTGTCAAGCGATACCAGCGAAGCGAGGAAAGCTCAAGAAGGCCAAGGAGAAAAGCATACTATGATCACTTAGAGAACAAACTATTGAACTATGCCGACACACGGCCATATTCACTAGGAAGACACACAGGTATCTTTTCTATACCGACACACGGCCATATTTACTATGCCGACACACGGCCATATTTACTATGCCGACACACGGCCATATTTACTATGCCGACACACGGCCATATTTACTATGCTGACACACGGCCACATTTGCTATGCCGACACAGGGCCATATTGACTAAAATTATGCCGACACAGGGCCATATTCACTAGGAAGACACACAGCCATCTTTTCTATGCCGACACACGGCCATATTTACGTTGCCGACACGCGGCTACTTTGCAAACATATAGCTAACTGCCGACACACGGCTACTTTATTACGCGTGACCGATTCACTTTTGGATGCCAAACCTGCTGACACACGGCTACTTTATATACACGTAATCAAGTCACTTTTGGACGCCAAACTTACCGACACACGGCTATCCTGCCAACATATGGCTACACTGCCGAGCCACGGCTACTTTATCTACACGTGACCAATTACTTTTGGATGCCGAGCTTGCCGACACACGGTCACATTACTGTGCCGACACAAGGCCATATTTACTAAGCCGACACACGGCCAAATCACTATGCCGACACACGGCCAAATCACTATGCCGACATATGGTCTCGTATTCATTAGGCCGATACATAAATGAATTCTCTGTAGGGGAGATTTACCAACTATTCCGTCACGCACTAGCCAGACAAAATCACTTTCCGATGGTTAGCAAAATTAAATTGATGTGCTTACATGGAGCTACGCTGAGATAAATGTGTTTATATTTATTTCTTTAAAACAAACTATTAATTGTAATTATAATGGAATACTTTTAAACGAGAAATAAAACAACCAAACAAACAGACAACCTGCGACCCGAGGAATTTTGCAGAGTCGTGGCACGTGGCTACACCAAACGTAGTGATATAGACGGCTAATAATTTACCGTTAACCCAAAAAATTTATCCGCAATTTGCTAGGGTTGCACGAGCACGAGCATAAGATAAACTACATGGAACAAACTGAATAAATAAGAAGCCATACTAGAAAAACGCTTACTAGAAAAAACAGAACTAAAAGCGTATGCCGTGGTAAAAATACCTAAACGAAGCAAGGTGCGAGCATAAAGTAACGAATCCACAATTTTATGAAAATAAATCCCGAGGGAGGAGATGGCGCCCGGAATTCACTGAAGTAAACTTTGCAACGAGCGCGAATATGAATGCGAATGAAATAGCCTTAGACGAAAACAGCAAACTTATGGAAGCGCTAAGGCGAACCAGGGTCCCCCAAAACAACGTTAAATACTGAAGAGATACAATAAAATTTGTGAGAAAACACAACGAAACGAATTACACCGAAGTTTAGACTAAAAGTACCTGAAGTAGTCGTACAACATTTTAACTCCTGGAAGCACTGCTTCTATTGTTACCACACCGACTGGTTCTTAGTTTCGCTGTCGTATTTCGTTGAAGGCGAAGGAATGAGCTAAAGTCTTGAAGGGTTGAGAGGTAGGTTGCTTCGGCGACGCCAGGAAAAACCAAGAGAAGAAATCTTTGAAGAGGCCTTGATGGAGACTTTGTCGAGGCCTTGATGGAGACTTTGTCGAAATGCTCTCGAAATGGACAGAATTAACTCTTATATGGGCCAATGAGAAAGCGTGGCAATGCAGAACATTCTAAGCAAACATTCCCGTGGGAAATAAGAATCAATAGTCACGCGTGGTGCGAATTTGCGGAGTTTTTTAGTAGTGAAAATAGTTCTGCAAACTCGCACTACTCCATCTTGGAAGAGGAAAAATGTTCACTTGGATTTTGTTCGGTTTTCTGCTTGGAATGCTCACATCACTTACAAATGCACACGCCGTTCGCGGTAGACCTACACTAAAACACATTAGTGAGCACATTTTGGCCAGGTCGTTCCGCGAACTCAAAGAGAACTCATTGAAAGCGAACTATGAAACTACTGAACTATCATTGAAAGCCAATCAAATAGATACGAATACTACTAACTCTTATATTGCCAGCTACTGTTGTCGTTGGAATTCAAAACCTGATGTGAAGACTACTAACTCTTATATTGCCAGTTATTGCTATCGTTAGAATTCAAAACCTGATGTGAAGACACGAATTTTGTACAGCGAAGAGACAGACGCCATTTTGGATGCTTCGACTCAAACTGTGCAAGATATTAGCCAAATAAAGGACCGTTTAAGGTTTTTTTTCATTGCTTCTTTTAGCATTATTATAATATTAAAGATGATATATTTTGCAGTTGATTGTTTACTGTCGAAGGTGTGTTTATTTGCTTCATGCATCTGCATAGCTGCCAACCCCCAAGGCTTTCGTATCTGGAGATCAACATTTTTTCCTTAGAATTGGGTCGATTTTCACGCTCAGTGGGGGGGGGGGGGGGGGGGGGTAATTGGTTCGATTTTCACGCTCAGTGGGGGGGGAGTTAATTGGATCGAATTTCACGCTCAGTGGGGGGGGGGGATAATTGGTTCGATTTTCACGCTCAGTGGGAGGGGGGTATAATTGGTTCGATTTTCACGCTCAGTGGGGGGGGGGATTAGGGGGTGGAAAGACGATATTTAAAGAAAGATAGACGATATTTCAGTTAAAATGGCCGCAATTTTAGGATTCGAGCGATTATCCGGGAGATTTGGGTCTTTATCCGGGAGACCGGGAGACGAGGCCCAAAATCTGGAGACTCCCGGATTATCCGGGAGGGTTGGCAGCTATGCATCTGCTATTTTATGTCATCAGAGGAAGTGATCGTGGAGAATAACAAATGTGATAAATGCAATAATTCTTTACAGTTATCAGTTAGGTTTTATCATCATAAAAAAGAGTCATTAAAAGAATTAAGGTCTCGCTATGCCAGGTTTATTAATTATCAGTGTGTTGGACACAAGCTTCAAGTCGTTTCACGTGATCGAGAACCAAGTAGAGTGTCAGTGAAAAAAGTCTCTCGTCTTTTGTACAAAAGCAGAAAAATACGAAAACGAGTTCGTAAGTATGTAATGAAAAATGTGCCTATGTCATCTAAAATGCACTGCTTTGTAAATAAATGTAATTGTGATCACGAGGAAGTGAAGTATACAAAAAGTTATCATCGAAAGTTTAAGAGAAAGCTAGCTTCTGGTATTGCTTTACCCAGACGAAGGAAACTATTGGGGTCTAAAAAAAACACCTTTTAACTGTCATAAAAGAGCAATGAATGCCAAGCCTATTTATTGTTCGCCTTTGTCGACAAATACAAGGTCACATAATTGTGCTTCATACCATGTTTACAAGGGTCTCAATCACAAAATCAATCACAGTAAATTTACACTAAGCAGAGATGTAGAAAAAAATCCTGGGCCTGGCACACTAATTGATCCTAGCCAAACAATTTCTGCTCCATATTCTCAAGGTAATATTGCATTGTTTGGGCCAAATGCTGGTCGTCAGTGTGTAGCTATGTCACTGTGTGCATTGATATATAAACATAGGAAACTCCATAAGTTCTTCAGCAGATTTAGTAAGAATTATGAATACTGGGAATGGAGTTATATTCTGTCCTGTCAAGATTGTACAACCAATACTTTTTACTTTTAACAGAATTACCTCGAATGGTAACAGTGTTAGAAACTAATTACCAGATAAAATACAGCCCAAGCTATTCTAATAATATACATGATCATTCATCTACTGTGGATTTCCTTAGTACTGCATGCCCTTGGGTAACTGTGATTTCCTTAGTTACTGCATGCAATGCTTTGCAAATTTCAGTTGGAGAAAATTACCACCAGTCATTTTTAGAAACTATTCAATGTAGTACAGTATAGCTATCTACTGTTATGGCAATGGAAGATTTAGGATATTTGACTCTCATGCTTGAAATTCATCAGGTCACCCCCATCCTCAAGGTACCTGCATACTCCTAGATGTTCATGACTTTAATAACTTACTTTTTAGAATTTGTATGACAATGTACGTAACAGGTTTATTTGAACTCAGAGGAGTGCGTATTGCTGAGAAATGTCCACAAATTAGCAGTGCTACTGAAAATCCTTTTAATCCGCAAAAGCATCTTGGACAAAGTGAAGTGAATGGCAAGGTTGCAGATGATAATCAGCAAAGCAATACCATGGCAATAAAACAAATTTAAATGAAAATATGACTAATAATGTTAATTTAAGATGTTGCTGTGCTCTATCATTTTATTGTGTTTGTTTTTCTATTATTAAACCCTGCAGCTATTGGAATTCAGACACACTGGACTCAATTTCTGATCATGGAAATATGTTTTATACTCAGATGCTGAGTCTCAACAAAGAGTGCCTTACTCTCGATGATTACCCAAAAAGCATTCAAATATATGATGCAGATATCCACATTACATTTAATTTTCAAAAACAAGGAACATTGTGCTGCACATCTGATACTAGCAAATTAGAACTTGAAAAGTTAATTATAAATAATATGAATGGGAGTACTGGATTCATAGTATGGCTATCCACTTATTGTGTTTGCTGCATTTTTCACCGCAAGTCTAAAACCACTGACTTCTACCTAATAGTGGTAAATATCAATGGGGGCTTCAACCTATTTGAAAAAGTAAACAATATATCCTCCTTAGTACAAAAAATATTTCATGTTAAAACAAAAACACCTCAAAGTACAGTGGATTACAACATTTTATTTCTATCATGCTCAACCCAGTTGTCAAATACTATGAGAAAAAATATCATGAGAAAACACAAATCAAATGCACAAAAAAAGATTATTTATGAAAAATATAACTTAAACTATGGAAACATGGAACCACCTCTTAAAAAACAACACTTCTCTTTAGAACCAGAACAATATAGATCTATCAAACAGGCCAAAAAAGAAAAGAATCTATCTCGCATGCGATCTAACAGTCAAACATGGTACAATGCCATGGATGCAAAAAAGAAAGAAAACCGTTTATCAGACATGCATAGTAACAATCAAGCATGGTACCAGTCTTTGAACCCTGCAGAAAAAGAAAAGCGTTTATCAGACATGCGTACTAACAGTCAAGCATGGTATAATTCCATGGATACTACAGAAAAACAAAACCGTTTATCAGACATGCATAGTAACAATCAAGCATGGTACCAGTCTTTGAACCCTGCAGAAAAAGAAAAGCGTTTATCAGACATGCGTACCATACTTGTCCAAAATAGACGACCTGATACGGGCGGTAAATCAAGTTTTACCGTCGGTACAGGTGGTGAAGGTAATTTATATGCAAAGCAATCACATTAATATTCACAAACTTGAATCAAATTATAGAACTGTTCACATATGATAAACTGGTCACCCTTTGGTATTACGTGCATAAATTATAAGTTCAAGCATGGCTCGCTGAACCTTTACCGGCGGTACGGCCCGTACCGTTCGTGCATGAATTATAATTTCATATACCATACAAGAAATTCAAGCTCAAAACCTGCTGCATGGCCACTGCTACAAGTTCACATTGGAGCCTTCACATTTTTATTTCGTCGTTTTCAAAAACAAAAACAAAAACAAATAATAATAATACCGATCGGCTAGCAGTCATTCGGTACGTTGCGTTCCAGATCAAATGTTTACATTTGTGAACTCTCCATGATTACATTCCTGACCAAATTCGCTACTTAACAAACACTAAATGCTTTGCTTATTTCTTAGGCTATGAGTTTGGTATTTGTAAAGACCCCAGATGATTATTCTACTAAAAATACTCGCTTAGTTGTGAGATATATATTTGTGATTTGTCGTTCTCAAAAACACGCACTTCAATTCATGAATGTATTTGTGAATACGCCGTTTTCAAAAAGAAAAGAAGCCAGATAATTATGCTGTGAGATTTATCAGTGTGATTTGTCGTTCTCAAAAAATCCGATCGGACTAAACGCACTTTTATTCATGTTTGTATTTGTGAATACGCCGTTTTCAAAAAGAAAAGAAGCCAGATAATTATGCTGTGAGATTTATCAGTGTGATTTGTCGTTCTCAAAAAATCCGATCGGACTAAACGCACTTTTATTCATGTTTGTATTTGTGAATACGCCGTTTTCAAAGAGCAAAGAAGCCAGATCAATATGCTACTAAAGAGGTACACGCTTAAAAGAACTGCTAAAGACTGCATGTGAGATGTTTATATTTGTGATCCGTCGTTTTCAAAAAATCCGACCGGACTACACGCACTTTTGGAAACTTACATTAATTACCAGATTAAAGTCTCGATTGGGATTTTGACAATAGGCTACAAGGAAGCCAACAAAGTGTTCAGACATAAGTAGAGACTGCTCTTTAACATATAAAGAAATTTTTATCAATTATCATTTTGTTAAACATACACACACATACATATATAGTAATGGGGTGAACATTTCCTACACTTTCCTACACTTAAAAAAGATAAAAAAAAGGTATTTACAAATAATTAAATTTACAAAAGAGGGGGTATGCAACATTGGCTTCAAAAAAGGTATTTAAAAAAGTCAAAGGTGTCAATTAGACAACTCATGGATACTGCACAAAACCAATGAGTTAACAGCAAAAGTCAATGAAAAAGGCATACAGTAACTCTAGGACCAACACCTGTCCTTACCTTACTTTCAGGACAAGCTCTTAGTGCCTGCCAGCCTCAGAGAGGTGTCTGCACTAGCTAGTCTCATTCCAGACAATATTGGGCCATCTAAAAGGAAGTGCTCAAAGCAGGCTGGAGGATTTGTGTAATAGGCTATTCAGTTACACAATATTTTATGCCATTAAGAAAGTGATAGCAATAAGCCACACAATAACTTAATACTCCTTCAAATGGTGTATGAGCAAGTCAAAAAGGTATTCAAAAAATGGTATTCAAATTTCCAAAATTCATCGCTGTTTTCTGTGAAAGAGCAATACCATTATGCAAAAGTGAATGGAAGGATAGGGATAAGAGGGAATGCATGCAAAGAGTGTGTGGACATGCACATAAACAGCAAGTGCAGTATAAAACTAATCCATGATAAAAGGATATTGGTCTATATTTTACTGAGTATTCAGGGGCGTATCCAAGGGGGGGGGTCCCAGGGTGCCCGTGACCCCCCTTTCAAAACAAAAAGATTATAGAAATAAAAGAATCTGACTGGAGAAAGATTGAAAAATTGGAAGTGTGACCCCCCTTTGGTGGAAAATGGAAAGTGTGACCCCCCTTTGAAATATTCTGGATACACCCCTGGTATTCTAGTTAAGGGGAACCCAAAAAGTCAGTTGTAAACCTTTAAGGAATTGAAGGGTTCCCTGTGAAAATGACCTTGAAAGTGACTTTTTGATGGATGTCCTGAGATTAATTTTTCCAGAATAGGAAAGTTAATTATACCATTTTATACCATTGAAAAAAAAATCATCAAAAAAGTCACGTAGGCCATTTTCACATGAAACCCTTCAATTGTAAGTGGGAAAGTCATTAAAATCCTTTCAGGTCTTAAAACAATTATGGAAATGGAATTGCTGCTTTGGAGCAAAGGAAACAATGAATGACTGTACCAAGGAATATCTGCATTGATTAGTACAGTAAAAACCCATGTGTAAGAACCTACTTTTTTCAGAGTTTGGCAAAACAGGTTCTTGTATGGGGTACTTATTGACAGTTAAGGCTAAGTAGGTTCTTAATTAGGTTCTTAATTTCTACAGAGTAGACATTGTTGTTGATTATCAGAAAATAGTATAAAATCTGGTCTGTTCTTCATTATATATATTTATTAATGTACCCATGTTGCCTAAAGTCCGACGACATTAATTGATCAATGATACAGTACTGTATATAAAATGTATCTTTCCATCAAGAACTGTCAATATGGAAATACTGCTGTAACAGGTTGTTTTTTTTTGGTACAAAAATATATAAATCAAATACAGTACTGTAGTTAAACCCCACATATAAGAACCTGTTTTTGTTTGCCTAAACAGGTTCTTATATTTTGGGGTATTAAAAAAGCAAATTTCTGCCAGAAGGTTCTTAAATCCCTAGGTTCTTACTCACAGGTATTTACTGTATTTAATACAACCCTTTAATATATCTAAATTTGTGTGCATATATATGGTGCACATTATTTTCTTGTTGGTAGGGTAATAACCATCTTAAAGTCCACATAACGTCATGTAAAAAGACTGAAGGAAGGAAATAATGAGTTAAATGCATGCACAAAAGAAATTTTTCAAGAACAGTCCTATCACATAACCATAAGATTCAACACACACATTCTTGTTTGAAGAGTGCAATTAATAAACCCAAGGTTTGCAGATTGGTCAAAAAAATACCTTTTTCTACTTTCTTTCAATAATTATTATTGATATATTATCTCATTGCTACATAATTCTAATAATTTCATACACTAGCCACTTATAGAAAGTGAAGTGCTGCAAGCGATACTTTTGTCAGTTGTCTCCCATCTTAACTTCTCTATTTTATTATGCATTGCTTGCACTTGGAAGGGGGCTGGTAAGGAAAGGGAACAATATTGCCTTTCCTCTATCCCATTTTCTCCCAAAGCGTGATATTTTGAGCTCCTATCTATACCAGAATCCTTTTCAAAGCCCTTTCATATACAAAGTAGTTTAAATTCCTACAAGAATACAAACATAATAGTTTTAATTAGTGAACAAAAGCTGCTTGAAAAGGAATCTGGTATAGAGAGAGGGTAATATGTAATCACACTTAGGGCTTATTCCATTCCCATTTTCATCTATTTTATCATAGTTAATAGAGGGGACTGGTTATGAAGCCTTTTGTTATATGTCTTTGTTCATTTTTTTTCAACCGTGACCGTGCACAAATCTTTTATTTTTTCATTGTTTCGCCTTAATTGCCATGGTTGAGCAACTGAACCCAAATGTTTCTTTTCCGCTGCTTGTTCGATGTATTCTAGTTCAAAATTAATTATAGAATATTTCAATAAATAATCCAATAGACAACATTTCGGTTCATTCATATAGCCATTTTCTAATGAATTTAAACAAACTTTGTGCACGGTCAAGACCAGTTCAACATCCAGACTAGAACAAAGAAATGTAACAAAAGGCTTCCTAACCATTCCCCTCTATTAACTATGATTTTATGCTGTTCTGATTAAATGAGAGAATATTTTGTGAATGCGAAGGAGTTTTACTGTTCCACTGGCACAACATTTGGTGGACCAACAAGATATTTGACTGTTTTGATAAGAAATCTGGAAGCAACATTTGCTAATTGTTTTTCAAAGCAATGTCCTGAAGCGATAGCATTTGTGTTAATGTAAAGTATGTAAAATTTTTGTAGCAAAAATAGAAAACATTTTAAATATCTAACTATCTATTAGAAGTGCATGTGATAAAATGATGTATACAATTAACAGTTGATTGAACGCAAGAGTGTTCAAGATTTACACAACAATAATCGGAAACACGCTCATCTGACATGAAGCCAGCTGTTTAACTTGTAATCTATACATGATTCTTTTCACCATACACTGATGGGAAAATTATGACTTTATTTATAAAATAAATGCCAAAATTTGTAAAGTAAAGTACCCATCCTCTAGTTGCAATCGCACTATGACTGGGCGAAAAATGCTATAAATGCAAAAAATAATAATAATAATTTAATCTATAAATATAATCTATATACACAAATCCACAAGTACAACCTTAATTTAAGCGAGTAAAACTTATACGGAAATCGTCTTTGAAACTGAATCACTCTTCAAAAATGACTTGCATTTAACTTTTTTATTTGAAAGACCACAGGCTTACCATCCTCAACGTTTGTGAATCGGGTTAGTTCCGGTTTAGTGGGTTTGGGATCCCTGTGTTGTAATTCAACCCCTTGTTGGTAGTTGAATAGCATGAGTTTAACTTTGCCTCTGAAAAGCTTTCTTTTTCTAATCGATTCTTCGAAAGTTTGTTAGAAATGGAGATTAATAGTTACTGAACACTTGTGGCTAGTTTTTTGGGGAGTTTGAGGCGTATTTACTTAGTTTGAGGCCGTTGAGTTTTGAGCTGCGTTTCCACATACAGAAAAGACAACAAGGTAGGCAACTTCGGCGACGCGAATCATCCACCGTGGCTCACAAACCACGCGAAAAATCAAACTTGCCTTCGTTGGTCGGCATTCAGCGCTCGGCACGTCAAACTAGATACATCTAGCAACTACTGGAGCGAGTTTGAGAGAAATCGGTCACGAAGAACAGCCTGAAATACGGGCCCGAACTTCTTCAACTGTTGTAAATTTCGAATGTTCCGATGATCTGTACTGACCTGGAGGACCAATGGAATCCCAAGAATGTGTTTAGGTGGCGAACTCGCCACTTAGCCCTCCCCTGCAGTAACACTAATAGTAATATCTCTTTTAGGATACATCAAAAGTATCAGAGATCGAAGGCTTCTCTAATAGAATTGAATAATATCTTGTCTGAATTTAACTCTGAAAGAGAAAACCTCAGCTTTGATCTTCAATACTCAGATTACTGCAGGGGAGGGCTTAGTGGTGAGTTCGCCACCTAAACACATTCTTGGGATTCCATTGGTCCTCCAGGTCAGTACAGATCATCGGAACATTCGAAATTTACAACAGTTGAAGAAGTTCGGGCCCGTATTTCAGGCTGTTCTTCGTGACCGATTTCTCTCAAACTCGCTCCAGTAGTTGCTAGATGTATCTAGTTTGACGTGCCGAGCGCTGAATGCCGACCAACGAAGGCAAGTTTGATTTTTCGCGTGGTTTGTGAGCCACGGTGGATGATTCGCGTCGCCGAAGTTGCCTACCTTGTTGTCTTTTCTGTATGTGGAAACGCAGCTCAAAACTCAACGGCCTCAAACTAAGTAAATACGCCTCAAACTCCCCAAAAAACTAGCCACAAGTGTTCAGTAACTATTAATCTCCATTTCTAACAAACTTTCGAAGAATCGATTAGAAAAAGAAAGCTTTTCAGAAGCAAAATTAAACTCATGCTATTCAACTAACAAACAAGGGGTTGAATTACAACACAGGGATCCCAAACCCACTAAACCGGAACTAACCCGATTCACAAACGTTGAGGATGGTAAGCCTGTGGAAAGACTTACGTACACATGAAAGCTAAGCTCATTTTTGCGTCTATTTTTGAACTACAGTGTGGAACATTCGTCAGGTAGTCTTCACAAGTGTCTGCTCGATCGTTCACTCCCATCTAGTTTCAGTGTACACATCTTGGATTAATATTATCAACGCTAACTGTTAAAAAAGAGCAAACCAGTCGTCCTTCCCGCATTGAGCAAAACGTCCGCCATATTGACACGGGGATACATAGTTCCCAGTCCAGACCGAGCCATGGTTTATCAAATACGGATAGTAATTGAGAATCTTTTTTATAAATCGGAATTACATTAGATGCTTTTAAACTGGAGGGAACTAGAGAGAAAGAGATATTAAACAGCATTTCAAGCGGATGAGATATAATGGTTTTAATTTAAGGACCTTGATAGGGGCGCTAAATGGCCCAATATATTTATTATCCTTAAGGCAAGAGATTTCGAATTCTCTGTCGATTTCTGGCGCATCTACAGGAAAGACATAGAAACTAGTTGGTATTGGAGTTTTAAGATAGTCCATTGGCGATTTATCAACATATCTTCAATCTTATCTGCTAAATTGACACCGACAGTTGAGAAGTACTTATTAAACGCATCAGCTATTTCCTTTGGCTCCGTTATTACAGCATCATTATTTTCAATAATTTTATTAAGGTGGCTCGATCGAGTTTTTCAGTAGAGCTACCAGTCCTCTTTGAGTGAAAAATGTTTGTTCATAAGCGGTTTGATAGTAAATTAAATATTATACCCTTATCAGACAATGATCTTCCCCTTTTTACATATGCTTGATTTTAATGCCTTCTAGGCTTATTCTTTGTGTGTGTTAAGTGTGTGTGTGTGTGTGTGTAATATAAGCATTCATTTCCACAATGGGAAGACAGCTCAAAAGGAAACCTCGAGGCTTATATTTTTGAACTGTTTTGACGACATCATTGATAATTTTTTCAAAGAAGAAAAAATATAGCTAAAAATTAACAGGAATATGAGACAAAAAAAAACCCTAGGTTATACTGAAGTGGATAACTTCAAGATAGGGGGAAAAATAATTTAGTAATTCAAAATGTACATTCTTGGACCAAGAATCTATGAGATCAAGATTTAAAATCTGATGTCATAGAGCTTAGTTTTTATTAAGAGAAAGATAATAAGAATTAAGTATTTTATTTTGGCATTCGAGATTCAATGAGGAATTTTTTAAGATTTGATTTAAAACTATTAAGTGTTGGTTTTGTTTTAAGCTCATTAGGTAATGTGTTCCAGTATTTTGGGCCTTGGCAAACTATTGTGAAATTTTTGACGTTCGTTCTACTTTGATGCATACGATAATCATTTGAGTTCCTAGTGAAATAGCAATGAAATTCAGAATTTTTCTGAAACAAATTTTGAAAAGTTATTGGAATAAGCTTATTATGGACAGAATACATAAACAAGCCAATTTGGAAATTGTGAATGTTTTCCAAATTTAGAATATTGTTTTTATGGAATACAGGAGCAGTATGTGCATCATATTTCGATTTGGTAATAATTCTAATCATCATTTTTGTAAAATTTTTTAACCTGTTTAGATTGGTTTCATAGGTGGATCCCCAGATAATATTACCAAAATATAAGTAGGGGTACATTAAAGAATAATAAAGCTTAAAAAGAGAGGTTTGCGAAACAAAATAACGAGATTTAGATATTATACCAATGGATCTTGATACCTTTGTGGCTACAGTACTAATATGTTCTTTCCAATTTAAATGCTCATCAATAATTACACCAAGAAATTTTGTGCGGCTGGATTTACGCTCAATTAATTCATGGTTTATCTTTACAGCTAGGTCACTATCTTCTATCTTTTTTTGCCGGACTTAAAAATGATATAATTTGTTTTCTTAATATTAATTTTAAGTTGGTTGGCTATCAACCAGCTAGATATTTTGTCAAGTTCTGAATTTAGTGTGTTTATCAGGGCAGATTTGTTTTTACAAGAGTAGAACACATTTGTATCATCTGCGAAAAGTATGAATTTCAAAAGATTGGAAGAATTTGTTATGTGGTTTATGTATAAAATAAAAAGTAATGGTCCTAAAATACTACCTTTCGGAATACCGCATTTGACAATATACTTTTGAATTTCAACAAACAGTTTACGATTTTTCAAATCTAATTTCTTACAACCACAATTAGCAACCAGCTGAGTTTTTGCCGTTTTGAAGAACTATTTGTCCATAAAGTGCCACAAATCTGTGCAGCGTACCGAGGACATACAAAGACATAATGCATAGCTGATTCATTTTCCATTCCACAAATACATTTCAGAGAAGGGTAACAGTTGATACGCAACAAATACTCATTTAAAGCACATGCATCTCGTCTAAGTCGAGTATGAAGAACAGATGCTGTTCTAGAAAAAGAATGATCGAATAGTTTATTATATTTTTGGGAAAGAAACTTGGCACAAATTTCGTTCTTAAACGTTTGTAATGATCCTACATTCCTAGTTTGCAAATCTAGAGAATTCCATAATTTAATAACAGAAGGAAAAAAAGGATTGCAGAAACCGTTCTGTCCTACAAGAAAAAAGGCTGAAATTATAATTTTGTCTTAGACAACGGTTTGATTTTTGGTTTACTGTGGCAGGTAGTAACTCAGAAAGATAAGGGGGTGTCGCTTTTGATACAATTTTGTAAAAGTGTACGAGTTTGTGAACTTTACGTCTGAAACTTTAAGCATATCACACGCTAACTCTTCACGTAAAATTTTGAACTGGTTCCCTTAATTGCACCCGTGACCACTCTGGCAGATTCGTACTGGACATGTTCTAATAAATCACCTTCAGTTGCCAAACAATTGTCCCAAATAACATCAGCATACTCCAAAAGAGGCCGGATTAAACTCTTACCCGTATACATAAATAAGCGTTGATTTGTTTAATTTATTTTTTAAAGATTTCAATAGATTGAATCGTTTGTGCGCCTTATCACTTATCATTACAATGTGGTCTTTCCAAGACATATTGCTTTGCAAAGTAATTCCAACATGTTCGTGTCATCTTGATGACAACTCTTTCAAACTGGCAATATTTGAACTGAACCAAGGCCTTGTCAGCTTCAATCCTGATAGATTCGAATCACTATATTTCAATCCTTTTAACCATGAAATTTCACGAGATGCACGAACGGTACGGCCTGTAAACATTTGGTGAGGGGCCTTCTCTCTCTCCAACCTAAGTCTGATAATGTATTCACATTCGTCACAGGAAAACCAAACTTCATTTCACGAGATGTACGAACGGTACGGCCTGTAAACATTTGGTGAGGGGCTTCTCTCTCTTCAACCTAAGCCTGATAATGTATTCACATTCGACACAGGAAAACCAAACTTCATTTCACGAGATGTACGAACGGTACGGCCTGTAAACATTTCGTGAGGGGCCTCTCTCTCGTCAAGCTAAGTCTCATAATATATTCACATTTGACACAGGAAGACCACACTACATTTCACGAGATGTACGAACGGTACGACCTGTAAACATTTGGTGAGGGGCCTCTCTTCAAGCTAAATCTGATAATGTATACACATTCGACACAGGAAAACCAAACTTCATTTCACGAGATGTACGAACGGTACGGCCTGTAAACATTTCGTGAGGGGCCTCTCTCTTCAATCTAAGTCTGATAATGTATTCACATTCGACACAGGAAGACCGCACTACATTTCACGAGATGTACGAACGGTACGGCCTGTAAACATTTGGTGAGGGGCCTCTCTCTTCAACCTAAGTCTGATAATGTATTCACATTCGTCACAGGAAAACCAAACTTCATTTCACGAGATGTACGAACGGTACGGCCTGTAAACATTTGGTGAGGGGCCTCTCTCTTCAACCTAAGTCTGATAATGTATTCACATTCGACACAGGAAAACCAAACTTCATTTCACGAGATGTACGAACGGTACGGCCTGTAAACATTTCGTGAGGGGCCTTCTCTCTCTCCAACCTAAGTGTGATAACGTATTCACATTCGACACAGGAAGACCAAATTCCATTTCACGAGATGTACGAACGGTACGGCCTGTAAACATTTCGTGAGGGGCCTCTCTCTTCAATCTAAGTCTGATAATGTATTCACATTCGACACAGGAAGACCGCACTACATTTCACGAGATGTACGAACGGTACGGCCTGTAAACATTTGGTGAGGGGCCTCTCTCTTCAACCTAAGTCTGATAATGTATTCACATTCGACACAGGAAAACCAAACTTCATTTCACGAGATGTACGAACGGTACGACCTGTAAACATTTGGTGAGGGGCCTCTCTTCAAGCTAAATCTGATAATGTATACAATATATGGTTTGAAGAGAGAGGCCCCTCACGAAATGTCTACAGGCCGTACCGTTCGTACATTTCGTGAAATGCAGTGTGGTCTTCCTGTGTTTACTTCATTTCACGAGATGTACGAACGGTACGGCCTGTAAACATCTCGTGAGGGGCCTCTCTCTTCAAGCTGTCTGATAATTTATTCACATTCATAATTCTTTTTTTAGATTTCCATAAAAGCATGCATGTTGTGTTTTGATTGTACATTTGAATAATGATATGCACATTTCTTGCATACAATTTACCTTCACCACCTGTACCGTCGGAAAACTAAGTTTACGGCCTGTATCAGGTCGTCTATTTTGGACAACCCTCATGCGTACTAACAGTCAAGCATGGTACCAGTCTTTGAACCCTACAGAAAAAGAAAAGCGTTTATCAGACATGCAATCTAATTCTCAGAACTGGTTTCACTCTATGAATGTGTCACAAAGACAGCAACTCAATAAAATGAAAACACAAAAATATCATTCTAAAAAGGACAAACAGTATGAT
This sequence comes from Telmatactis stephensoni, assembly GCA_029948255.1. Classification (NCBI taxonomy): domain Eukaryota; kingdom Metazoa; phylum Cnidaria; class Anthozoa; order Actiniaria; family Isophelliidae; genus Telmatactis; species Telmatactis stephensoni. The sequence goes on along the minus strand of JALIZF010001238.1, from coordinate 154,650 downwards.
TTAGATCACTTCATAACAAATTTTCAAAGTAAGATTAGGGAGGGCCCATACTATATATGCTCTGTCTGTAACAGATTACTATATAGAAAAACAGTTATTACATTAGATGAAACAAGGGAGCACAGCAGTCTGTTGTTTTAGTCGGCTAGAGTTGGCTAGTCGGCTAGCTGTTGTTGTTGAGTCGCCATCTTTTTTAGGTCTATCCGCTGACAAACGTGCAGGCGCAGCATTGCGCCGAGCGAGCCCCGAAGGGGCGAGGAGTTTCACCGACTTCTGAAAATCCGTAATCCCGCGCCTGCATTTCTTGCTAACAGCGGAGCACAATAGCGCCCGCGTTTACATTTGTCAGCGAATTAGACCTAAAAAAAAGATGGCGACGAACGCTACGAATAACAAACAACAGACTGCTGTGCTCCCTTGGATGAAAGTAAATACAGCATTCAACACCTCTTTACAGGAAAAAAGTCATTTGATGAAAAACAATAATCTGCAAAACCTGTCACTCTAAACTCCTGAAACAACAAGTACCATGTCAAGCTGTACACAATAATTTACAAGTAGATGAAATACCCCCACAACTGTCAGTCTTAGAAAAACTTGAACAGATACTAATTGCACAAAGAATAGTCTTTGAAAAAATAGTGGTAATGCCAAAAGGCCAACAAAGAAAGATTAAGGGAGCAATCTGTAATGTGCCAGTTGAATGTGATCAGACATGTAATGTATTACCTCGTCCTCCCGAAAGATCTGGCATTATAATGTTAAAATTAAAAAGAAAACTTCAGTTTAGAGGTCATGTGTATTTTCAAGCTGTCCGCCCTCAAATAATCTCATGTGCTCTTGACTGGCTGAAAATGAATAACCCACTATATAGTGATATAGGTGTTAACATGAACAACATCCACTCAAATTTAATATCACTTCAACAAGAATGTTCAAATGAAAATAATGAAGTTTTGAGCAATGAAAGTGAAGCTTTAAATAATGAACATTCAACTACTGAAATTAACATATCAAGTTTCAATGAGCAAAACTGTGTGGACAATGACAACACAACTGATGATAATGAAGAAAAAGATGACCCTTTGAATGAACACAGAACACCAACAAATGAAACTTGTTTACAGTCTGTCATACCAGATTATCCAATTACTGTAGAACAAAATGATCGAGTATCATCAGGAAATGAAATCTACAATATTGCACCTGGTGAGAACAAACATCCTGTAGCATTCATGACTGATAAACAATGTGAAGAGTTAGGCATTCCTGTCTTATTGCCTAAGGACAATTTGGTTACACTGTTTGAACGAGAAGTTAAATTATCACCAGTAAAATATTTTAATGCCAGACTATTACATTACAAGTGGAAGAGTTGCAACAAACCCTGAGTATCTTTCTTTGCACAGTTTCATCATAGAACAAAGAAGTCTCAGATAGCATAAATATTGCTCTAAAAAAGTTCATGGCTCAATCACTCACTGCTTCTCAAATAAGATCTAATGCACAAAGCTTACAAAATCTTATTTGTCCAAGATCAGGCTTATCTAGTTTTTGAGACACATTCCAGGACACCACCTACTGGCAGAGATTTATGTATGAAGTAATAGCCATGGTAAAACAGCTTGGAATACCCACATGGTTCATGACATTATCTTGTGCTGATCTTATGATGGCCTGAGCTATTTCAGATTATTGCTAGAACACAAGGCAAAGATATGTCTAATGAGGAAGTTGATGCTCTGTCTTACAATGACAGATGTTCAATGCTAAATCTCAATCCTGTAATTGTTGCTAAGCACTTCCAATACAGAGTTGAAACATTTTTCACTGAAGTTCTACTCTCTAATGCAAACCCAATAGGTAAAATAATTTACTATGCACTTCGCATTGAATTTCAAATGAGAGGCTCCCCTCACCTACATGCTTTGATATGGACATCTGATTGCCCTAAATTAACACATCACAATAAAGAAGCATATATAGACTATATTGATAAACATGTACAGGCTTACCTTCCAGATGAACAAGATGACCCTCATTTACATGAATTAGTTAAAACTTATCAAAAGCACAGCCATTCTAAAACCTGTAGAAAATACAAAAATATTCGCTGCAGATTCAACTTTGGACAATTTTTTACAAACAGAACAATTGTGGCTGAACCTCTCTCTGATGATATTAATGATGATGTAAAAACAAGCACACTTGACAAACGAAGAGAAATTCTCACTTTGGTGAAAGAGAAGATAGACGATGTACTAAATCCAAGTAAACCAAACTATGACTCTACATTAACAGAATCAAATATTTTCAACTCTGTTGGTATTACAGAGGAGCAATATTACTCTGCATTATCCATTTCACCTGATTCTGATTACGAGTTGCATCTTAAACGACCAATAGACAGCTGTTTCATTAACAATTACTTTATAGCAGGTATAAAAGGGTTTGGTGCTAATGTGGATTTACAGCCCGTTTTCAATCACTATAAGTGCATAACTTACGTATGTTCATACTTCACTAAAGATGAGACAGAATGCTCACAAGCTATCATGAATGCAGCAAAGGAAGCTAAAGCTGCCAATATGAACATAAGAGATGGATTGAAAAAAATTGGTGCTGCTTTTCTCTCTACCAGAGAAGTTTCTAGTCAGGAAAGCGCATATAGGTGTATGCCGGAATTATGGCTAAGGAAAATATTCCCAGCAGCAGTGTTTGTCAGTACTGACTTACCAGACAAACGAGTACGTATTGCAAAATCACAAGAGGAGCTTGAAGAACTTGATGATGAAAGCACAGATGTGTACAAGTCCAATATAATTGAGCGATACACAAGAAGACCACAATCTATTCCTTCTGTTAACAACTTATGTCTAGCACAGTTTGCTGCTCATTATTACAAGGATTATAAAAAAGAATGTCAAGAAACAGCTGATGCTCAGCCAGAAGTGCTCACTGACAACTTGATTGAATTACAACATATCTCACAAAATGAAGAGTCTTTACTTCCACATCAAATAAGATTAATAGATACCAATGAAATTATGAAACGTAGAAAAGTCAACTGAAGGCAGTTATACGATACCATACACCAAACAAGAGAAAAGAGCCTGAAAAGTTCTTTCATCATTTGCTAATGCTTTACTATCCATGGAGAGATGAAAGTAAGCTACTGGGTAGTGATGGTACCTATGCATCAACATTTCATAACCCTGAGATTCAACCAATAGTAGAACACAATAGGTCCATATTTGAACCTGATGTGGATGCAGTTACTGAAGCATTTGAAAGTCTAAGAAATAATCAGAGCATCATTCATTCTTATGACTGTATCAATGATCAAGAAAATGATGACATACATATTGAAATTCAAGATGACACAAATGCAGAAGAATCTTTTAATGAACAAATACCTTCACATTTGTCTTCATCATCTGGTTCTGATCAACATGTACCTGCAGGAATATCAGGATATACTCAACCTACAGTAATTTCTGATGATGAACTACGTGAATGTGTCAGATCTTTAAATAATAGACAGCGATATGCATTTGATCATGTTCTAACCTGGTGCAGAAATAAAATGAAAAATATGAATAGTCTTAAACCACAAGAAGTAAAAGAAATATTTCTTTTTATCACTGGAGGTGCTGGGGCTGGTAAGAGTCACTTGATCAAAACAATATATCATGCTGTAACAAAGACTTTCAGACATGCACCAACAAACCCTGAATTACCATCTGTGCTTTTAATGGCTCCAACTGGAGTTGCTGCTATAAACATAAATGGCACAACTATAAACACAGCTCTGGGAATTCCAAAAGAAACAGGTATCACTTTAAAACCACTGTCAGACCAAAATAGAACTCAAATGAGGCTCTTTTTATCTGAACTTAAGCTTATTGTAATAGATGAGATTTCTATGGTTGGTAATACTACACTACTTCACATTCATCAAAGACTAAGAGAAATATTTGACTCACCAGCCTCTAAACTTTTTGCTGGAATAAGCATCATTGCAGTAGGAGATATGTATCAATTACCACCAATAAGGAGAAAACCAGTATTTGAAAACTATAACAATGATACTTATAACCTGTATCACCCCTGGCATCTATTCACAATGATAGAACTCAATGATATCATGAGACAAAAAGATGACCAGCCATTTGCTGAGATGTTAAACAGGTTTCGTAATGCTACCCAAACTGAGGAAGATATTACATGCATTCAATCAAGATCAATAGACCCAGCAGATGATAACTATCCATCAGATGCTATTCATATATTTGCTGAAAATAGACCTGTCAATGAACACAACAATAACAAACTAGCTCAAATACCTGGACCCATGTTTCAACTTAGAGCAACAGATCAGTATCCCCCAAATGTTTCTAAAAATGACATTGATAGAATTCTATCAAAAGGACGATCTGAAACTGGTGGACTAGATTATGACATATTTGTCAAAGAAGGTGCTAAGGTAATGTTAACCAACAACATTGACATTGCAGATAGACTCATCAATGGTCAAATAGGAACTATTGTTAAAATTGATGCCAATCAAACTACACATAAACCAACTATTATTTACATAAAATTTGATGATGATAAAGCTGGGAAAAACCTAATTGCAAAATGTAGCAACCCATTTGTTAGAGAAAACAATGTTGTACCTATTGAACCAATACTGGCTAGAATCAAAATATTAAGACCAGGTAAACCATCGTCACCAGAAATACAAAGAGTGCAATTTCCTGTTACATTAGCATATGCTGTAACCATACATAAAGTTCAGGGTCTCTCATTGGATAAGGTTGTAATTAGCTTTGAGTTATTTAAACAGAGATCTTTCAATCATGGACAAATTTATGTTGCCTTAAGCCGTTCAACTTCCATAAATGGTATTTACATTCTAGGAGAGCTACAAACTAAACATGTAAGAGCAGACCCTAGGGTACATAAAGAATATGAAAGATTGAGAGAAACTTCACTGTTACAGCTGCAAAAAGCTATTTCAGAACATAGCTCAACATTAACTATTTCTCTTCTTAATGTAAGGTCATTGCAAAAACACAGTATTGATGTTAAACATGACTTAAACATTTTCAATACTGACATAATATGTTTCACAGAAACACAGCTTTTGCTTAGTAGCAATGATAGTGAAATAGCAAATAACTTATATCCTTTCACGCTATACAGGCAAGATCATATTTCTGATAGATATTCTAGTTTAGCACTGTGTTCAAAAAGCAATCTCGAAATCAAAGAACATCACTACTTTTCTGAAATAAATGCAATCAAATTTGTTGTTGTCAACAATACTTTTATGACACCAGCAGGGATTACAGTACTCCTACTTTATCGTAAGAATGGCTCCAATATTCCACAATACATAAATCACATAGAATATATTCTACACAGTCATGATATAGATATCATTCTTGGTGATTTCAATATGAATTATTTAAATGATAATGAAGTCCAACCACTTGTTTCCCTTATGGAATCTCTAAGCTATACACAAACTGTTCGAATTCCAACATTCATATCAACAGGCAGTTTACTAGACCACGTATATGTAAGAAATACACTGCTACCCTCAATTGACTCTTCTGTAGTCCCAGTATACTATTCTGATCACGATGCAATTAAAATGTTGCTAAACTTTAAATAAATTGTAAGCTTTCCTGCATTTACATGTATAATAATTCTATTTTTTGACGTCTCGATCATCAACTGAAGAACTGAAGACAATATCAACTAGCTGTCACATAATCAAATCAGACTTTATAATCCTATAATCCAATCGACCATCCAATCACGATACTAGGTATAGTTATTTTAGCATTAATACAAAACTAAAATTCTCAAAACTTGCACAACCAGAATGTGTGTTATCATTCAGAGCTATGTTATAAACAGTCATACATAATTTATAGTCATGAATATTATATAATTATTTACAGAAAAGATTGTTAAATACTGTTAGCTATTTATTGGCCTATCCCACTGCAAGTGGGACCATTAGACACCTTAATGGTGTCTGATAACACATTCAACAACACAAGGTAGGTAAAATGCTGTTTACTTTGACAACGTATTAGTCAATTAGATAATTTAATATGTGACTAATAATTGAAATCATTCTTTTGCAGATTTCCCAATTACAATCTTATCTACAATCATATAAGCTACAATGTATGTATGTTCACTCCTAAAGCACTAATATTTTAAAAAATAATAAGAACCAGAAATTATGACAACAAAAAAGCTATATATTTTTATTAGTACAATGCATAACTATAGAGTATACATTAATAGAACCATTCATGACAAGCAATTGTAATAATTATTAAGGAAAATTGTAAAGCAAACCAAGAGGTGGACCTTTAAAGAACAATGGAAACTTCAACTCTATTGTAATATAGATGACAAACCAAGAGCTGGCCTTTAAATACAATGGACACTCAATTACTACATTGTTATATCTATAATGGCAAACCAAGAGGTGGCCTTCAAGAACAATGGACACTTCAACTCTATTGTAATATCAAATGGCAAACCAAGAGGTGTCCTTCAAGAACAATGGACACTTCAACTCTACTGTAATATCAAATGGCAAACCAAGAGCTGGCCTTTAAATACAATGGACACTCATACTACATTGTTATATCTATAATGGCAAACCAAGAGTTGGTCTTTAAATAAATGGACACTAGCTTAGACTATACATTGAACTATTTATCTATGGCAAACCAAGAAATGGCCTATAAGTACAATTAATAATAACTTTGACTACATTTTAATATCTATCAACTATGGCAAACCAAGAGGTGGCCTTTAAGTACAATGGATACTTTGACTACATTCTAGATAATATCTATCAACTACATGTATGGCAAACCGAGAGGTGGCCTTCAATTTTATGATGGATACTTATAACAGACCACATCATAACATCTGTAGCAAACCAAGAGGTGGCCTTTTTAAAAGTGCAATGGACACTTTCACTAGCCTCCAAGTATATTGCTGGATAACTTTGATGAAAACATTTGTCATCATAAAACAAATTATTATGGCAAACCAATAGGTGCCACCTTCAAAGACAATGGATAATTTTACTACATTCATTTTATTATTAGAACAATACATTACATCTATCGTAACTTTATATTAGAATCAACTAAGAAGTGATTAGAATCAATAATATTAATATTATGTGATGTTCAACAAATGCATAGCTTTATGATTCAATTAATACCTACTAATGCCACAGATTACATACCCTGCAAGCAGTCTAGATCTCCCTTATGAATACAAATCAGATCGTTATGAACTCCTTTCAAATAGTTACACCTATGAGCAGTTTTTAGATAAAATTAGGGTTAGTACCTGTCTTGGAGTAACATACATTGTACCTTAACTATCAAATATTTCAAATTTGAAATATTTCAGCGAAATACAAATTTCAAAATTGACAATGAAATGTAAGCTTAATAACATTACAAAATGTAAATAAGTTAAATGATGACAAAAGTATGTAAAAATTTTTAACAAATCGCTAACATAAGAAACAAGAATGATCAGTAAACTGTTTTATACCAAAAAGCATTTAGGATTACCTTATTTATAGGCTCAGCTCTACACATTATGACGGTGCTGCTTCATTACCAGCTGGTAGCTTACTACTATTTCAAAATGAGGTAGGTTCAGTCGTTTAAAAAGGTATAAATCCCATGGTATTTATGGTGAAAAAAGACCGTATTCAGGTATACTTTAGTAGACCACGATACAATCGAACAGCGGTTTCACTACTATCTCCACACTTGGATCCCATGGTATTCATGTGGAAAAATGGCAGTATCCCATGAGCAAAGGAATACTCAAACAAAGTGGTGGCATTCCATGGAGAAACGACTCTAGTAAACAAAGCGGACTTACCCACGAAAACGTATTTTTGTCTGATATCGTAAAGATAGAATCGTTTTCTTATGAGTGGGAAACTTACCGTACCGTACCGTAACTGTTCCAGTATCATAGTTTCCATAAAAACATTCGAAATTCCTGTTGTAACCGTATCGTATCGTAACCGTAAAGTGTTGCCACTCATACCAAAACCACTCTAATATCATACATACTCATTAAATTTGTTATCATTATATTTATTATTCATTATATTCATCATATTACTGTTTTATGCATTAAAGAAAACATTTAGAGAATCCCTGCTTTGCATGTATTTTGCCTGTACTCTCCAGTCTAATATGATACAAATAACCTTTCTAAAATCGCATAAGTATCCAGTAGCAATTTATAAGCTTGAGTATCAGAAAAATAATTCTGTTTCTATTCCCGAATTCCCACGGTCATTCCGCAAACTTCAACATTTTGTTTCGATCTGTATCCTTGTGGTCAGATGCTTATTCTGCTACAGTTAATTGTGTTGTGCTCATTACTGTCCGAAAAGAAAACCTAATGCTATCCCATGGTATCCATACTCTATTGAAGTAGTTGTCCCATGGTATACGTACCCTACTCGTGCAGTATCCATTGATCAGTCTAAAACTCAACGTTGTGGCTCGAATTATATCCTTGTTGTCAGATATAAAAGTTTATCAGTTTTGTGTTCATTACCATCTGATAAAAACCCAAATGATACTATCCCATGGTATCCATACACTAATGAAGTAGTTATCCCATGGTATCCATACACTAATGAAGTAGTTATCCCATGGTATCCATACACTAATGAAGTAGTTATCCCATGGTATACATACCCCATTCCAGTCTCCCCATTCGTGAGTATCGTAGTGTTCAGATGTTCTACATTTACATCTACATTTATAAGTAAGCAGAAACTATTTATAGTTATCATGCCAACATCAACTAAAATATGCCAATAAATTAAAATTAATATAGATACAATATAAATCATAATAAATAATAATATTGGAATAAAGATAATATTAAGAAAAAATGAACATATTCCTAAAAATAATTATAAGATAATAAAAATGGTTGTCATAATCAATCTCCTTTTGATAGACTATAGTCTTAAAAATATATCTTTAGAAAAATATCAGACGGAAGGCCAATTCCATTTTTTAACTGTTCTATATAGCTATAGGAAAAATGGAAGTTTGAATGAAAGCGATGCAGTGATTAGAAGAGAAATCCCACCGAAGAAACTTCCCGATTGCTGATCCTACAGTCTAGTGCCCTAACAAAGCAGGTGAGAAAAAACTCTTTGACCTCGGTGGGATTCGAGCCCACGACCCCTGGATTTGTATACCAATGCTTTACTAACAATTAACAGATGTTCGAGGTGAATTTTCTTTACCCGGCATAAGATGTTAGGACGCGGCGTTAGAATGAAGTAACAAAATTTAATGTACTAAAAGGTCGGGTAGCACTCCGGCGTTAGCTCCCGGCGTATAGAATGAAATGGAAGTTTGAGTGACGGAAAGATGCAACGCTTTGAAGAGAAATCCCATTGAGAAAACTTTCTGAACAGTTACCCAGTCTATGGTCTAGTGGAAGAGAAATCCAGTTAACCTGTCTACGGTCTAGTGCCCGAACAATGCAGAGATTTTTTTCCTCCAACACTTTAGGTGTGCTTATAACCCCTTTTATGCTTATTCTATTAACATTTCATTTGAGTTCACTACAATTAGCATACGAAAAAAAAGATAATAATGTTAATACAGTAAAACCGCACGTATAAGAACCTGTCAGGCTGAAATTTAAGCACCCTTCAGATAAGAACCATTTGAGCCTGAAATTTCAAACTACATTCTTAATTTCCAAAGTAATATAAAGTACTTCAAACTTTGTTACGAAATGTTCTGGTTTGATATTCATTCTTCACTGCGGCCAGATGTTCATATTACTTTAAAAAAATAATAAAATAAAAATAATAATACATGATTGAGACTCCCTCAACAGGGCCGTTTCAGCTCAATTTACAAATCCTAAATAAAAACATATAAATCAAACATAAATGGATTAAGAATCCCAACTGGCAAGGAGGCAAACCAGTTGACTATATTACAAGCTAGCATGGCCGAGAAACTGAATCTGAACTAATCGAAATCGGAACAAATTCAGCCGTCTCAGCTAGTGACCAGAGCGGGACTCGAACCTGGGACCACCAGATTGCGAGACCAATTTCTATTTTTTCCATTCAATAATAGCTGCTAGAGATTTATATTCGGACATCCGTTCAGCCAACCATATGACAGATCATGAATTAGGGAACTGTTTGATATGAAACTTATTGATCCAAAGGTTGTATGGTAACATCACGTCAGCTTTAACGAAGGAAATTTTTCTGATAAAATTAATACTAGCGCACGTTTCACGCGTTGATTTTTTAAAACTGATTTAATAAAAAATATGTGACCCTCCTTTGAAATATCCTGGATACGCCCCTGTTGTACACAAGCAAATAAAATAAATCAAGTAAAGTAGATGTTTTCCAGCTAGCTCGATCGGCTATAGTTTCCTTGAGCTTAGTCAGCTGTGTAAAAATCCTGACACCTTAGTTTGACCATCAATAATTTTTTTGGTCTGCATGATAAATGAATGATTTTTTTTGTCTTTGCTATTCTGCATATAAATAAGTATTTCAACCATACATACCTTCACTTTTAGTCACGGTTCTGGGTATTGAATTAATGTATACCATATATGGGTAAACTGAGTGATTTTCATAAACCCGGTAAATACACTTAACTTATTGCACTTTATCACACTTTAGGTCATTTGTTTTCTATTGCATCCATTTGACTATTACACTTTCTTACTTTAAGTAGTACACGAATCCCACCGAGGTCAAAGAGTTTTTTCTCACCTGCTTTGTTAGGGCACTAGACTGTAGGATCAGCGATCGGGAAGTTTCTTCGGTGGGATTTCTCTTCTAATCACTGCATCGCGTTCATTCAAACTTCCATTTTTCCTATAGCTATATAGAACAGTTAAAAAATGGAATTGGCCTTCCGTCTGATATTTTTCTAAAGATATATTTTTAAGACTATAGTCTATCAAAAGGAGATTGATTATGACAACCATTTTTATTATCTTATAATTATTTTTAGGAATATGTTCATTTTTTCTTAATATTATCTTTATTCCAATATTATTATTTATTATGATTTATATTGTATCTATATTAATTTTAATTTATTGGCATATTTTAGTTGATGTTGGCGTGATAACTATAAATAGTTTCTGCTTACTTATAAATGTAGATGTAAATGTAGAACATCTGAACGTAACACTACGATACTCATGCCATCACGAATGGGGAGACTGGAATGGGGTATGTATACCATGGGATAACTACTTCATTAATTAGTGTATGGATACCATGGGATAACTACTTCATTAGTGTATGGATACCATGGGATAACTACTTCATTAGTGTATGGATACCATGGGATAACTACTTCATTAGTGTATGGATACCATGGGATAACTACCTCATTAGTGTATGGATACCATGGGATAGTATCATTTGGGTTTTTATCAGATGGTAATGAACACAAAACTGATAAACTTTTATATCTGACAACAAGGATATAATTCGAGCCACAACGTTGAGTTTTAGACTGATCAATGGATACTGCACGAGTAGGGTACGTATACCATGGGACAACTACTTCAATAGAGTATGGATACCATGGGATAGCATTAGGTTTTCTTTTCGGACAGTAATGAGCACAACACAATTAACTGTAGCAGAATAAGCATCTAACCACAAGGATACAGATCGAAACAAAATGTTGAAGTTTGCGGAATGACCGTGGGAATTCGGGAATAGAAACAGAATTATTTTTCTGATACTCAAGCTTATAAATTGCTACTGGATACTTATGCGATTTTAGAAAGGTTATTTGTATCATATTAGACTGGAGAGTACAGGCAAAATACAAAGCAGGGATTCTCTAAATGTTTTCATAAAACAGTAATATGATGAATATAATGAATAATAAATAAAATGATAATAAATTTAATGAGTATGATATTATCTTTACGATATCAGACAAAAATACGTTTTCGTGGGTAAGTCCGCTTTGTTTACTAGAGTCGTTTCCCCATGGGATGCCACCACTTTGTTTGGGTATTCTTTTGCCCATGGGATGCCCCCATTCATTTAGGTCATTTTTCACCATGAATACCATGGGATCTATACCGGAATTAGTCATGGTTCCTTACTGTTCAAAATGGCCGCCAATCGCCGCCAGTTCACTGCATGTCTCGGTACCAGTCCTAATCCATACATCTCCAAACAGATATCCCAATCATCCCAAAACTCTTTGTTTACTTTTCCATTGTTTACAACCGTTATCGTTTTTAAAATCTAACCCAGTGAAGTTCAAATTCTATTTTTGGGACTAGTATTGAAACGGATATGTACGTGTCAATCAAATCACAAAATAGAAAGATTTAATTGTTTTCTCAGACGTTCGCAATAAAAATCAGCCAATAAAAGTCTGCATGCGATCCAGGCCATATCACTACATCTGAAACTAGCAAATTAGAACTCTAGAACTGAAATCCGAATGAATAATTACAAATAGTAAATATAATCTGTGAAACTGAAAATGGCTAGTTTGTACCAGCTGTAAATAGAACAACAACAACAACAAAAGAAAAGAAAAGAAATGGGTACTGTTTGCATTTTTACCCTATTCCGTTTCGAATTGGTCTCCTTCGCAGCCGTTTTTGGGAAAATTCGCCTGGCGTGACGAGACTAAAAACGGCTGCAAAGCTAAGGAGACTAGTTTTGAATAGCTTTGCTTCATTTTTTCACTGTACATTTACTATTACAGCATGACTTTACTGACTTCATCTAATGGTCTTAAATGCTACAGATTACGTCATTTGCACAAATTCCAGTAGCCCGAGTAAACGCACCATTGTGCGTCTAGTTATCAATTAAAGACTAAATGATAACATTGTAGTAAATAAAGAGCATCTATAAAATACAATCAAAACTTTGGTGAATATCCTCTCTAGATCTCCGGGTACGTATTGATCAATATAATTTCACTAAAATGGAATTTATTACACATGATCTGTGCTAGCCAGCCAAGCACATTTTTCTAAGTGTCAGGATATATGATACGTTAAGATACAATCACATTCAGAAACCTTGTCCTCCCACCAACGCCCACCTCAAATAAAACAACGCCCACCAGCAAAATAAAACAAGATGACAACAAACCAATAGCGCTCCCGAACTTTTTAAATTTAGCAAGAAAACGCTCTGAATATTCATTTACACCTAGTTGCAACGCAAACATAAGCACAGTCAACTAACATATACACAGACTCGGTCTTGCATTTATCATATACTTGCGTAAAAAAGAAATACACTGCATGGTAATGAGCAGTACACAAGTCAGTCTGCGAATTTGTGGTCATTCTGCCACATATTGAAAATCTTGAAATTGTAGATGGTAAAATCTTGTGGTTCAAATCTGTTGAATGTTGTGTATGTTGTTATGATTTTTTATGTTTTGTCTTTGTTTTGTTTTGTTCTCTTTTTGCTTGATGGGTTTTGGACTCTTGTTGAGAATTCAAGGTTTTTTGTTCCGTGGTTTTGACGACCTTACGACAATAATTAATGAATTATTCTAGGATTGTAAACTATATTTTTTCCATCTATAAATTATACCTTTGAAAATAATTATCTGCAGGACTTGCATTTCTTAAAATGAATGTCAGTACTTTCTGGAACGTTACTCGAGAGCGAAATATCGCAAACTAAATTTTCGATGTCGACTAGAATATTAGACGACAAAGCTGCAGCAACATGCAAATCAGTTGGAATGAGATCTAGATTCAGGCCCAAAAATAAACGGACCACGTGATCAGAAATCTTTTGTCAATAAATCAAACTGACAAAGGAAGCGAAACAAAAGAAATCTCTGAATAAGCACAGTGGTACGCTAAATGTAATTTTATCGTTAAAAATTGTTAATTCTATACTGTGACGTAAATGAATGAAACAATAGAGATTATGTAAGAATGAAGATTAACCTAGTGATTGATTCGCTGTGTGATCATGTTTTTTATGAAAACAATGGCTTTTCATGGAGACAACTAGTAGAGTAATTTGATCGTAGCTACGCAATGTAAAAATATATATCAGAATTCATTTCTCATATTTTTCTCAAGATCGCGACACCAACCTTTTTGTCCCGTCCAGAGAAACAGCCATATGGGGTTTTGTTATTATAACTTGGTATAAGTTTACATTGCTATAAAGTGAAGTGAAAATATATAATCAATGTTTTCAGAATTAAACTGAAAGTGATTGAGAGGGTAATACAAACAGTCATCATATCGGTAAACATTGCTACGAGGAAAGCCAAACTCACCGCTAAATGACTCCCAATTCAATTAAACTATATATTTCACCCTGACACCAAGATTATTATTTAAAACGTTTTCCAATATTTGTATAAAGTCTGTTTAAATGAAAAAAAGGGATAAAGCTCAATCCACGCTTCCAACAACACCCAACCGCATGGTTAGGAATTGAAACTGCATGTTAGAATTCATGTTGACATATGACTACAAAAAAACTAAACAATTGAAGAAGCGGAGGAAAGGCTTACGTCTCTGTACCCAAATTAGGCCAGCATGTATACAATTTGTCTGCGCATGTCTGTATTTTGGGCTTGAAATTCATTTGCATATCGAATGCAAGAAATGTTATGTTGACACGGAACATTTGGCTGGCTATCTCGTTCTTCAAAATTATGTTCAACTACCGAAATACTAAGACAACTGAAACATGAGCAGTCTACCTACCGCTAGTGCGTTGTGGATAATTATCCAAACTGAAGGCACTCCAGATGGGAAAATATCGCGCGTCAAAGTTAGTAGAAAGTTGTGAGAAGAACCAGAACTCCTCACTTTCGAGTAATATTGTGGGCGCTAAATTTATATGTAAGGTACGTTAAGCAGTGGAAGCCATTAACAACAAGTTACTGTGTAGATTAGACCCGATAAGGGTATTTTAGACTCCATCGATCGTTTAATAATTAGCCATGTTTACTGGAATGTCGTATTTTTTCGCTCAAAATTCTTGCAATTCACTTTCAAAATTTTACATCTTAGACTGTGCCCCCCAGCAAATTTATTTAATAATTCGCTTTTTCCACGTTTCTTTCTTGCAAAACTGAGCTTTTTTAGTCCAAACTCGTGGTCCCTACATGTGATCCAAAGCATTTTTGTGAACGTGTTTCCAAGCACGTTGTTTGCATGCAAATTTCAGCGATGAATTTATTGCTCTTTTATAAAGTATAAAACGCTGCTTCATACGGCCCAAACTGTATGCCTCACCATGTATAAAAATAGGTCATTAACTTCTAGATAAATGTTGCAGATTATAAAATATAGGCTACCGAATTTAGTCAATTTTAACAAGGCTTGAACCCGACTGTCAACATTGCTTGAAATCACATGGAGGGACCAGAAGTTTCCAGCAAGAAAGCTCTGTTTTACAAGAACGAAGCATGGAAAAAGCGTATTATTAAATAATTTTGCTGGGGGCGCTGTCAAAGATGTAAAATTTTCAGAATGAATTGCAAGAATTTTGCGCGAAAAAGTACGACATTCCAGTAAACATGGCTAATTATTCAACAATCAATGAAGTCCAGAGTACTCTTATTGGATCCAATTCAAACAGTACCATGTTGGTAATGACATCCATTACTAAATTTACCTTATACATGAATTCAACGCCAACATTATAACTCGAAAGTGCGGAGTTCTGGTCCTTCTCACAACTTTCTACTGACTTTGACGCGTGATATTTTCCCATCTGGGGTGCCTTCGATCTGGATAGTTATCCACAGCGCACTAGCGGTAGGTAGACTGCTCATGTTTCAGTTGTCTTAGTATTTCGGTTGTTGAACATAATTTTGAAGAACGAGATAGCCAGCAAAATATTCCGTGTCAACATAAAATTTCTTGCATTCGATATGCAAATGAATTTCAAGACCAAAACACAGACATGCGCAGACAAATTATACACATGCTAATTAGGCCATCTCTTGGGCAAGTATCCGCATTCACATAGATTGTCGATTTTACTGAATTCATCTCATCTTATGGCTGACACTGAAAGCTCAACTGACACATTAACAGTTTACGCATAATTGACAGAAATGCAGTCACTACCTGTTTTTATACGCCTTTCTTTCACAACAACTCTTCGAGTTTTTTCGATTCCTTGTTTCTACACAAATGTCACTTGGAAATTCGTATATGAACTGAATCATTTTTACAAGTCAAAGATTTTGTAGATATGAGTGGATGGGAATAAATAGAAGTGTTGTTTTAGCGATTTATATCACTGTGTTACAGTCATAAGAACATGTCTTACTCGGTGGTTGCCCAGATATTTGAGAAATGCAAAAAGAAAGAAGAAAAGAAAGAACAATAAGTATTTTATCGCATAAGAATCGAAAAAAAAAACAAAAAAAAAACAAAAGCATAGCGTACTTTCATCTTGTTTTAAGAGAGCTGTAAAAAAGAAAGACGAGAAGATTCATCTTTTGTGTACTCTGAATATGTACTTTGGATGTTCAAGTTGTATGCCCAAAAAAATATACATTTAGATATAGCTAGTTTCAAGACGAAATTAACTATAGCTAACACACTTTTAACAAGGGGTTGCCGTGTTTGCACTGTCGTTGCCATTGTCAACATATACGCGTAATTCTATTATAGTAACCAGGGCGTATTTGTCGCTCGGATGGTTTCATTGCTGAGCAACTGGCTATAGCTTGGCGATGTTATCATGACACGACTTCAAAGAAAATAAGCTTTATTAGTTGATAGAGGATAAACAATACAAGCGTGCAAAACAGTACCAAATCATACCAGTTCTGGTCGTTTTCTATTGTTTGATTAGTGCTATTTTAGTACTAAATAAGTGGTACAAAATATTGCAAGCAGCTTTTCAGTAGTTTAAATTGTACCCTTTAGTTTTGAGCAAATACTAGCTATTATTTCTGTTATAGGGTCTGTTAGTATATAATGGTGCAACGCTCTAGGACACGCATGTACGATAAATTCAATATCCACGTGAATGTACACAAGCGTCCCAAGACACTAAAGAGTTTCCGTTTATGTACAAAGATGAATGATTTCTATTCGAGACAACATAGGTTCTTCTTGTTCAAGGATGAAACGAATTATTGTGTCAGTATTGATCTGTCAGGTCATTGCTTTCCCAAGTGAAAATTCCCTTTACATGAGTTTTTTCGTCTAGGGGTGAAATTTTGTACTGTAGTCCATGCAGCGCGAGTGGTGACAACGAATTAACTATCCATTTCCACGCATTCTATTTCTTCAATTTAAAACGTAGCTATTAGCCTTGCTATAGCTGCCAGGGGGACTCCATTGTAAAAGGATCAGGTATGCTTGGGCGTGGCTGGATGATTTTTAACCCCTAAGAGATACCAAGCTAATGAACATTATTATTATGACAAAATTGGACGGTCGACGCTATTTTTTGGGGCAAATTTCTTCAATTTTGAGAACATGATAATAGGCGATGGCTCTTTTGATACCCTAAAAGATATTAGGAAATGCTAAAACTCTGAACTTCAATATTAACGTAACACTCTAAAAGATACCAAAATCGCTGATTTTTAAACCTAAGAGATACAACGAGCATACCCAATCCTTTTCCAATGGAGTCCCCCCCCCCCCCCCCCACACACACACACACACGGATATAGCTGTCATCACAAGTGGTTTGAAGAGGTTGTAGTAGTTGCTAGGTGAAGAGACTGCAGAAAATAGCTTTTTAATTTCCGCTGTCAAAACTGTGAGGCGTTCAAAGCGACGTAACGCAAGAGAACATGATTTTTCATGTTCTTCTTAGACTCATAGGCGTCACTGCTTAATGGATGAAATTTAGTATGATGTAAATAGATCGACCTGTTGTTAAACTCTGAACCACAATTCACTGATCATACAAGCGTCAACAAGCGACTGAGGTAAGTGTGACTGCACTAAACAAAAACTTATAGATTTTGCTAATTTAATTGGCCGTGATTCTAGCTAATTGTTCTCAGCTCACTGATCTGCTCGATCGGACCTATATGGTACCCTGGATAGTACATGCGTGCAGAATTTTTTATTTTTTGTTATTATATCATTAATTAGCTTATAAATTAGCTTATTTTCTTCCCGTTATTCTGCATTAATCTGAGCAAAGCAAATAGTTAATTGATGATACAAAAGGACCATGAGAATAGATGTGACGAACGAAAGTCCGCTTGAAATTAAAATGCCGATTTTTTTTTAGTTGAATTGGTCAATGATCATGAACTCTAAAGCAAAATTAAGTAAAAACATGATATCCAAGAGAACCTATTTACCATTAGCAGCTAACTTTGAATTATTATAAGATTGTTTGCATCGTAAGCATAATATCCAATAACTTGAATGACTTTAGAGCACTATAAATAACTCAGTGGTATAGAGGGGAGAGGGGTTTAGAAAATGGTACTCGAAAACAGTGTTAAGTTTGCTTCAATATTTTGCAGCAGCAGACTGTATTTTTAAATCAACGTCTGAATAATCGCAAAACTACACCCTGCATCGTGGACGCTATTAAGTTTGCCTTTAATTTTGTTTCTTCAGGTAAAGAGTACAAGAATAAATTTCCCCGCAAAATTTCAAGATGTCCAAAAAGTTTTCGCTGGTCTTCTTTCTTGTCTTTCTTGTTTGCTCTACACCAGCAAACAGCCAAGTACTTAATAAGTGAGTTTCTAAACATAGAAAACAATGTTTGGTATGACTGAGATAACGGCATGATCACGACAAGGCACGGTTACGAAAGGATTTCCAATTATCAGTATATATGAGATAGTCACAGGATGAGATTCGTTTCAATCTCAAACTAATTCGTACCAAAACTACGCTAACACGTTACCATGTACCGTCAGACGCACTTTAAAGACTATACATACAGTCACTAAATACATGGAAACAAAAGAGGACATTGGCTAAAACTGATCATGAGCATTTTATAATGTTTTTTTATTCGAGTTCAACCAGAGACGGAATCAGTTTATCATGACGTCGTGAAACAGGCAGATGTGGTCAGAAGTACGAACGTCTTAACATGAACTTTCTTGTTCAAGATAATTATAGATCCGCGTAAAGATCAACATCAAATCAACAGCGCGTTCTTCAGTAAATTCTTCAGACAAAAGGAGAGCCAAAAGAGAGGTATATTTAAATTTGAATAATTATTCTTTCTTTCTTTTAAATACTTTCAGGAAACGATGGATTCCTGGTATTGGCCTGGTCACCATCAAAGGAAGTTTTGAAGTCAGTGTTGGTGGAACTGATCAAATTGTACGCCCTAAACTTGGGACAAAGCAAAATCCAGCGTCATCATGCAAAGCCATTTTAGAAAGCAACGGGTAAAACTTTGAATATCATTGATGAGTCTAATTATGTGTAATGTAAGAAGATAACTCTTTCGATTTTGTTAATATTCATTCAGGTCAGCAGCAAGTGGACCATACTACATCAAAACTAATCCAACGGTCACTAAAGTGTATTGTTACATGAGGGACATCCCTGGGTGTGGTGGAGGTGGTTGGACTACCATCATGAAGACTGACGGACATAAGGTAAAAAACTGTTGATTGGTCGCTGATGACTGACTGTAGACTGATACCAGACGAACCATAAGTCGTTATTTTTGCTTCTGAGCGGCACATATCACAGGCATATTTCGTGAGCTTATTTTAGCCAGGATTGCAGTCTAAACAAACATGAGAAACCAGTTGTTCTTGTAAAGAGAAGCATGAAGCAAGGCTCCAACAATAATTTGAACAATAATCTTGCTCACAGTGATCCTTTAAGTCTTCGTAGAAAGGTTTATAATTAAATATACAATATATAAACGTACCCGAATGTCATTGTACTGTGATATAAATACACTGGGAGATGTAAAGTTGACTGAAAAGGCCAAACTAATTAGCTAGGAACACGAGGCGTAGAAGAGCATGCCAAGCACTTATGGAACATTTATTTATTTACCAAAGAGCAAACACTTAAGGAATATTTATTTTATCACTGACGTCGCACTATGAGTAAACGAACACATAGAGTCGTCGTGGATAAGAAGAAGATGGAAAGAAGCGTGACAAATCGCAAACAAAACAAGCATGCTTTATTTAATAGAGACTCTGGAAAGTAATTCCAGACAATTACATCACTCTTATGAATAAATAGACTTCATTTTTAATTTAAGAACATTTTATTCGCGCGCGCTTAGCATATTAAATAGCTATAGCGCTATCATTACGTCTGTTTTGTTTGTATTCCACGTGATCTAATTGTACAATTGAAATTGTAAAAAATCCATTCTTTCCCTGAAGATGGGCCAGCTGGGGTCCCGAAAGCTTGGAAAATAAAAATCCATTTACGTGGAAGTAACAACTTGGACTTTAAATAATGACACCCACGTACAACAACACTCTCAACACATATAGATTGTTTGACTAATAGCTCATATTTTCCCCCATGCAGGCAACCTTTCGCTATCATTCTGCCTTATGGTCAAACAAGATTTCCTATCACGTGACCAATGGCCAATCAGGTGTCGATGGACGAGAGACCAAACTCCCCACCTACTGGACCCTACCGTTTACCAGTCTTTGTCTTGGCATGAAAACCAAGAATCAACAACAACCCAAATGGATTCCCTTGAACTATAAGTAAGTAAATCTTGACTCAGTAATTTTTATAACAAATTTGAGCGGACAATACAGTAATACTCGGAGTAGGAACTGGCAGGCTAACGGCAAGACATGTACATTTGTACATTTTATTTCAAAAACCTATTAGCTATGAGATGATATGTCTTCATTTTGAATACCAAGAAATTCTACCGTGGGAAAACAGAGCGATAGAAAGCCCCCCTCCGCCAAGTTCTTACTTGGAGAAATTACTTAAAAGAACGCCTAATTAAAACAAAACAAAACGTGAACATAACCAAGACAAAGCAAAACAAAACAAATTATAATCGCTCAAAATGTTCAATATATTATATTGGTCAAAGCCAAATTATCTGTTCAATATTTCCGCACTGCGTTTTATATTTATCGAAAATCAATTGAGTGTTTGAAAAAGGGAACTAAAAATATAACACGAACATGGATAATCATGCGAAATCGAAATCCACAAGAATCACAAATCAGCCTGCTTTCACCCCAAACTAATATAAATTTAATCAATTTATCCAAATTAACTCGTGCATGTGCTTTCAGGGCAAGTTCGCTGTACTCCGTGATTGCAGACGGTACTTACCGTAGCTTGAATGTCGGTCGTAATCAGTGGAAGTCCCTGATCGCTGGTTCGTCTTTGCAAAAGAACTGCAATCGTGAAGGTTTCAACGTCATCCCGCAAGCCAAACAGTATGAACGATCACATGAACATGTGCGAATAGGGATCTTAGCAAATGAACAGAACGAATGTAAAAGTCCAAACTCTAGGATAGGGTTTGGTGGGGGTGGTACAACATGTGGTAGGGGAAAGGTAAACACTGGTAATTGCGCAAGATTCAGTGCAGACAACGGAGACAAGATCATTGCAGCATATGGCTATATTCTAGCTCAGTAGAATGATACAAACCACATACATTCATGATCAATTAAAGAGTAAATGATAACATTGTAGTCA
Source organism: Telmatactis stephensoni (assembly GCA_029948255.1). NCBI lineage: Eukaryota > Metazoa > Cnidaria > Anthozoa > Actiniaria > Isophelliidae > Telmatactis > Telmatactis stephensoni. The sequence goes on along the minus strand of JALIZF010001238.1, from coordinate 132,909 downwards.
ATAAAGAGCATCTATAAAATCCAATCCAAACTTTGGTGAATTTCCTCTCTAGATCTCCGGGTACATACATATTGATTAACTCCACTGAAAAGGGGTTTATTACGCATGACAACTGTGCTATAGCTAACCTGCAAGCATATTTTTCTAAGTATGATATAAGTCAGATTATTTTTCTAAGTATGATATAAGTCAGATTGTGATACGTGAAGATACAATCACATTCAGAAAACGTACCATTCAACCAACACCCACCTCACCAACTAGTACAATAAAAACGATGACAGCAAAACAGAAGCGCTCCCGACCTTTTTAAGTTTAGCAAGAAAACGCTCTGTATAATCATTTACGCCTGGTAGCGACGCAAACATAAGCACAACCAACATATACGCAGATTCGGTCTTGAATTTATCACATACTCAGTTGCGAAAAAAGAAAATCACCGTTAATGAACAGTACACTAGCTAGTGAGTCTGCATATGTTTCTTGCAATTTTAAGTCATTCTACCGCATTCAAAATCTCGAAATTGTAAATGGTAAAATCTTATTCGTCGAAACAAGGAAGAAGGACTAAAACCTCCAAGTTCTTCAAAGGTTTTTTGTGCACTAAAACTGTGAAAGATCGAAAGATCGAAAGATCACCGTAAACTCAACTTTCCGTGTCGACTAGAATATTAGACGACAAAGTTGCCTCAACATGCAAATCAGTTGGAATGATATTCAGGCCCAAAAATAAACGAACCACGTGATCAAACTATTGTTAATAAACCAAAACAAAGGAAGTGAAACAAAGGAAATCTCCAATAAGCAAATTGGTTCACTGACAGAATGTCAGTCATATATCGCTAAAAATTCTAATACTGTATCGTAAGTGAGAGAATGGAACAATAGAGTTTATATAAGAATGGAGATTAACCTAGTGATTGATTCGCTGTGTGATCATGTTTTTTATGAGAACAACGGCTTTTTATGAAGGCCTACAAGGAGGGTAATTTGATCGTAGCTATGCATGTAAAAATATAAATCAGAACTCATTTTTCTCATATTTTTCTCAGGATCGCGACACAATCTTTTCGTCCCGTCCAGAGAACAGCACTATGGGGTTTTTGATATTATAATAACTGGTTATTAGTATATATTGAAGTGCAAATATAATCAATGTTTTCAGAATTAAACTGAAAGTGATTATTGAGAGGGTAATACAAACATTCATCATTTCGGTAAACATTGCTACGAGGAAAGCCAAACTCACCGCTAAATTTCTCCCAATTCAATTAAACTATATATGTCACCCTGACACCAAGATTATTATTTAAAACGTTTTCCAATATATTTGTATAAAGTCTGTTTAAATGAAAAAAGGGGATAAAGCTCAGTCCACGCTTCCAACAACACCCAACCGCATGGTTAGCAGTTGAAACGTGTTAGAATTCATGTTGACATAATGACTACAAAAAATCTAAACGATTGAAGCGGAAGAAAGGCTTACGTATACGTCTCTGTACCCAAACTCCTCCAACTCTTCAGGGCAAGTCTCCGCATTTATATAGATTGTCGATTTTACTGAATTCATCTCATCTCATGACTGACGAAAGTTCAACTGACATATGTAACAGTTTACGCATAATCAAAAATGACGGAAATGCACTACATATATATATGCCTATTTTTATACGTCTTAAGTTTCCTTCACAAGACTCTTCGAGTTTTTCCTTGTTCCTATACAAACTATCATTTAGAAATTGCTATATGAACTGAATCATTTTTACAAGTCAAAGATTTTGTAGATATGAGTGGATGGGAATAAATAGAAGTGTTGTTTTAGCGATTTATATCACTGTGTTACAGTCATAAGAACATTTCTTACTCGGTGGTTCGGTTTCGCCCAGATATTTGAGAAATGCAAAAAAGAAAGAAGAAAAGAAATAACAATTAGTATTTTATCGCATAAGAATTGAAAAAAAAAAAAAAAAAAAAAAAAAAAAAAAGCACAGCGTACTTTCATCATGTTTTAAGACAGCTGTAAAAAAAAGACGAGAAGATTTATCTTTTCGTTTACTCTGGATTTACTTTGGATATTTAAGTTGTATGACCAAAAACATATTTGGTTAGTTTCAAGACTGGTTTAACTATAGCTAACTCACTTTTAACAAGAGGTTACCGTGTTTGCACTGTCGTCACCATTGTCAAGATATACGCGTAATTATTTAACCAGCGCATATTTGCCGTTGAACTAGATTTTACACCCAATTTCAAAATTACGCGACCTAGTGGCGATGGCTTGTCTGGATTTTAAGCTTCTGTCAATCAAATTGTAACGACTAGACTTTGTAAAATTTTAGCTTTCTAAATTCATAGACAAGGCAAACTTGAATTTATTGACAGAACATTTAGTATTTTCCAACTTTTGATGTAAATTTAAGCTTGCTTCAGGGAGAACGAATAGTCGGAGATTTGATTGACGGTAGTCAAAACACTGAAAAAGCCATTCAAGTGTCGTCTGCTAAGGTCGCGTGATTTTGAAAATAGGTGTAATGCTGAACGACTGGAGACACTTTGGCGATGTTATGATGTCACAGCTTGAGAGAAAATAAGTTTTATTGTTAGTTGATAGAGTATATATAAATACCAAAAACGTGCAAAACAGTACGGAATTATACTAACACTGTTGTTTTCTATTGTTTCTATTATTTGTTGCAAGCAGCTTTTGGAGAGTTTGTACCCTAGTGCGATTATATTCTCGGTGATAATGAACATTTTCTTTCTTTCTTTCTTTCTTTCTTTCTTTCTTTCTTTCTTTCTTTCTTTCTTTCTTTCTTTCTTTCTTTCTTTCTTTCTTTCTTTCTTTCTTTCTTTCTTTCTTTCTTTCTTTCTTTCTTTCTTTCTTTCTTTCTTTCTTTCTTTCTTTCTTTCTTTCTTTCTTTCTTTCTTTCTTTCTTTCTTTCTTTCTTTCTTTCTTTCTTTCTTTCTGTCTGTCTGTCTATCTTTCTTTCTTTCTTTTCTTCTTTCTTTTCTTCTTTCTTTCCTTCTTTCCTTCTTTCTTTCTTTCTTTCTTTCTTTCTTTCTTTCTTTCTTCCTTTTTTTCTTTCTTTCTTTCTTTCATTTTTTGACACATTTTTATTTTTTTCCTTTATAGCTAATGACTCTTTTTTCGCTAAAGAAATTACAGTAACTCATTAATATTTAAAAATACTTGGGCTGCAGTCAGGCATCCGCTATTAAACATAAAATATATAACAAGTTGACACTGACCTAAAAATTAAAAAAAATTGGACGTTTCGGTTTCGTAGGAAACCTTCATCAGCAGATGTAAAATGTAAATGGAATCCTTGTGCAACTGGGATGTGAAATCTGAACAACAACAACAAGACGAGCAAATCGACAACGATAAACATAAAGGTTTAGTAGTGCTTCTATACATTCAAGGGATATCAGAGAAGGTTCTAGGACCTTGCGGAAACGCGACATCAAGGTAGCCCACAAACCCGTTAAATCCATTGGATCGACGTTCCGAAAACCTAAAGACAAACCGGAGAAACAGTTGTCCACAGGTGTTGTGTACAAAATCGACTGAAAAGATTGCGACCAAGTATACGTGGGCCAAACAAGCAGAGCATTAAAACCAGGATGAAAGAACACAAAAGAGCTGTTTTCCTTGAGGATCGGACAACAATTCTCTCTTGGCTGATCATGTAAAAAATACAACAGATCACGAATTTGACATTGATAACGCGAAATTGTCGACCAATGTCAACAATGGTCTGGACGTTTGTTTTTGGAAGCTTGGCATTCTATAAACGAACATAATATAAAAATTAGGTACTACCTAATAGCGGAGCTCCCATTTAAATATAATAATAATTTTAAATACTTTGTTTTATTTTGACATTTTTGATTCAAATGAATTGGGCTTGCTGTGGTAATAGGCAAACAAAGATTGCATTTTGTTGTAAAAGTTGAAATAAAGACTATAGATCAAGCTTTATTTCTTGCCCTTCAGTCTCCTGAGAATTATAAGGCTTTCAACTCAGTGACCATAGTGATATTTATTCAGATATTTGTGTCAGATTTTATAATTGACTTAGTAGTAAGTGCTTCATAATTCTCAGAAATAGGATGCAAAAATCCCTCAAACTGATTTCATTCACATAAATACTGAACCTAATTCAACATCCTTCAATTAAACAATTAGACATTGCAGAAAATTATATTTAGATTTTTCTGTCTTGACAGTATTGTGGCATCTTGTTTTTTTTTTTTTTTGTTTTTTTGTATTATGTAGAGTAGAATGACACTGATAAATAGTTGTCTTTACACGAAACAAGAATTCTCTCTTCCAGGTTACACTAATCATGACTTTAGATGAAATTGTAAAACAACTCAAAACAACTACTACCTAAAAGCAAAGCTCCAATTTCAATTTTAATTTTTTTATGTTCTTGATTCAAATGAATTGGGCTTCCTGTGGTAATTGAAAAAGTTGAAATGAAGATTATTTAAAAAGCATTTTTAAAATAAGTTTTGGTTTTGGTTTGTATATTGTATGGGCTTGTATGCTCAGTGACCTTTGTTACAGTAAATTTCAATATTCAGATTCACTGTCAGATTTCATAACTGACTTTGTAAGGGTTCATAATTTTCAGAAATAGAAAGCAAAATCTCCAAAACATTATTTTGTTTAAATTGATACAAGTAATTAAACCTTTTTGACATCCTGAATATTACAGAACAACATATATTGACTATATTGATTTGTCTGTCTTCACTATATTTGTGACATCTTGTTTTTTTGTGGTTGTTGTTGTTGTTGTTGTTGTTGTTTTGTTTTGTTATTTAATGTAGAATAGAATGACACACTAGTTAGGTGAATACTTGTCTCCCACTTTTCTCTTCCAGGTTACACTGATAATACAATTTAAAGTGATTATAAAAACAGCTAATTGAAATAACAAGAAAACAAGGAATTAAGCATTTTCAGTCTGTATTTAAGGCTTCACAGGGCTCACTGAGCAACTTCATCCAGATGAATAAAGTAAAACAACTCTAGTTTGCATGGCAAAATTCCTTCTTTTTTTCCTGTCAATTGTTTCATTAAATTCCAGACCAAAACTTGAGCTGTATTTACACATTAGTGGGGTTGAAATAAGTTCAAAATTAATTTTTTTTACTAATTTTATCGTTATTAGAACTAGTGCAAAAAGTTCACCGTAAAACAACTGAAATGTCGTTGTACATTTCATGTAAGGCTTGATCGAGTGTTTCTTTAAACTTGGCCACAGTTCAACGTGCATAAAAGGTTTTTTTTAAGTCATCAATCCCAAATCAAAGATAAAAGATCAAATATAGGTACAAGAGACTTTTTGATATCATTTTCTGGCCAGGGTCTTTACCTTGAAGTGCTTTCCTTGTTGTCTTTTCGAAGCATACTGGTCCTTGTTTCACGCTCAATGCAGACGATTCTTGATTTATTTCCAACTTTGGCTAGATTTTTAAGCAGCTTTACTGAAGGCATCTTCACGAAACGAAGAATACACGATCCTCAATGACTCATTCATTATGAGGAATTTTTTTAAACTACGAATCCAACTAAAAAGTCGTTCAACTTTGAAAATATCCTCTGTGTGTCTTTCGTCTTTCGAGCAGTTTTTGAAACGACACCAGGCCCGAAAAAAATTCAAACGTACGGTTTTTTTCGCTTTAACCTGTCAAAATTGGCACAGATTAATGTCCATCAAAATCGCTAAATTTTTACGAGGTTTCGAGAATACTATTTTTAAGCTTTGCAAGTTAAAACTGCAAGGAAACTTGTAAATTTTCAGTTTTCAAAGTGTCAGCGCGCGTCAAGTTGGCGCCAAAAAGCAATCAGCCAATCAACATCGCGATGTACACGGACGTACGTACGTATGTACGGACGTATGTATGTATGTATGTATGTACGGACGGACGTACAGCCGTTGGGCTCCCTGTGTGTCCATGAAAAATCAACTCGATGGGTTACCATTTTTTCTTAGGTATGGTGCTCCGCTCGCGCGGGCCTTCGGCCCGCGCGGGAGCTCCGCTATAACGAGGTGCGAGGCGCTTATTATTATTTTTTGTCCAAAGGGGGCGCTTATTCGGGGGAGGCGCTTATTCGGGGGAGGCGCTTATTCGAGTAAATACGGTAGTCATGCATTCTGTCGCGTCAGAGCAGTGATTTACCGCTGACCATACTGAATTCCAAGCGTATTTTGAATTATAGAAATACCAAGCGTATTTTGATGACGTCACGAATCATCGTTCACTACATCTATATACGTACGTGTCTACCAACAGTTCAAGACCGCAAGCCCATAACAAATGGCCCGGACCAACTCTGTCGTACGTAAGACAGGAAATCCATCCACAAATAGTGTCGCTGCTCGCTTCGCTCGCAGCAATTACTACGTGAACAGGCGACATTTGAGCTAAGTAAAACTTTGTTTATTATCAATGATCTCAGCTTAATAATAAGCTCAATTTCAGGGTTCTAGTGTCTGCGGGATGGTGTAGGAAGGTACGGTAAGTGTGTTGGGTTGCCTGTGTGTGGCGTGTATTAACGGGGAGGGGGATGGGCATGTTGGGTTAGGGCTGGGATCCCTGTATATAACCATGTGTGGAGGACTGGGATGGAGCAAAATGGCGGACAGAAAAACTAGCAAAGCATGGAGGTGAATGTACGGAGGAAAAAGCTGGAAATATCGGACGAATGGGACTGAAAATTGCAAATAAAGGTAAAGAATTTTATTATGGATAACTATAAAATTGAAGGTAAAAGAAAAAATAAATGTAAAGATACGATGCCACGTTAAGGGGGAGGAGAGGTGAGTGGGTGTGTTTGTGCCCTGTAGCCTAAGTCTGGAAGACCTAATAGGTGCAGTGGTAAGGAGAATTCGCGGTAGCTAGGTCTTAAGGAGCAGCTTATGGTGGAACTTGATAGGTTGTGGTGATATTATTTTCGTTATTGGAGGAAGATGGTGCCATTGTTGTTCTATGGGTGCACTGACGGATAAAATGTAGTCAAGAGCATCTTCAGGAGGATAAATGGCTTGAGGTGGGTTGTTATGTGGCAATGCAATTGGTTGGTCTTGTCCTGATTGTGTTGGCAAGACGTAGAACAGCAAAACGATCTTTTGGTCTGGTTGGGTGGGCTACTGTTAGGTTGTAGGGCTCAAAGTTGATTTCAGATTACAGTAATAAAATGTAGGAACCTATGTAAATGTTTGCCAGCACAAAGACAATGAAGTGGTCTTTTGGACTGGTTGAGTTGGCTGCTGTAAGGTTGCAGGGAGCCATGTAGATTTCATTGTAAATAAAGGATATGAAATTCAATAGGGCATTTGGATATATGAAAAAATAAAACAAAATGAAAAATAAACAAAAAATAAAAAATAAATAGTAAACTAAAGGATATGTAATTCAAATGAGCGTAGTAGCACTATATATAACTAGGTTTATGAAATTTTGTAATCATATCTTTAGTCTACTGAAGATGGCATGTGAAATGCCGAAACATGTTTAGAATAAAAAGTTTGATCGTATATTTGAAGTGTATATGTAATTCAATAGGGCATTTGGATATATGAAAAAATAAAACAACAACAACAACAACAAAAAAATAAAATAAAATAGATAAAAATGTAGAATAAATGAAATAATTAGAACAATTTTTAAAAAGGGTATGCAATTCGATAGTACATTTGGGGGAAGGGGAATTAAAAAAAATGAAATACATAAATGAAATAATAAATGAAATTATATAAATAATTAAAAATGTTCAAAAAATGTGGAATTGTTCAGATTTGTGTAACAAGCATGAAATTCTTAAGGGTTTATTTTGCTCGATTTTTTAATGATATACTCCATTGCTATAAAACTGGAAGTACTTGATTTTAGGTGTGGCTCCATATCTAGGATTACTTTGGGCCTAAGCCTTTAACAATGTGCAAGATTTCACATGGACGCCAAAAGAGGAAAAACCTTTTGTATCAATTACATTTATTTATAAAGTATTTCATAGCTATAGTTCTCCTAGTAGCATTTAGGGGGCGTGGCTGTCAATCAAAAATTACTCAGCATACTGGCTACCTTGTAACTATCCTTCATTACACCCTTTTGCATTAACATTAGATACTGTTTATCTTTGTTTCTGAGATAATTAATTCCAAAAATATTGATAAGTAAGTAATTGATTTCTGGGCGTGGCTCCACCTCTTGAATTACTCAGGTCATTAACCTCTATTGGTGTGCCAAATTTCATGCTTAATACACAAATTTGAACAATTCTGCACCATTTTCCTGGACTAGTTGTTGAATAAACAGTTTGAAAATGAAACAATGACAAATTTCTTCGAGCAAACATTCAAATGATTCGTTACAACAATTCTTTCCTATTGCACCACTTTGTTGACACTGCACGTGAAAATAGAAACTATATATTTGTACAAATTTCTTCGAGCACAAATGATTCCTTACTCCGATTATTTCTTCTATCAAATCAAACAAATGCAGGTAGCAGCCTGCAGTACTTACGTACTGTTCCTAACCTCTTTATTTTCCTCTTTGCGAAAATTCTAGTTCCAATGTTTCTATACTCACGATCAAAACTGACACAAACTCCGCTGGTTACGTTGGTCTTTAGTTACCCCATCAAAGTACCTGCTCCAAATCCATGTTTTTATACCTCAAGGCACATGTTTTCTTTGTTCTAGTATTACCACATACAGAGAGACACCGACACGAGTCGTTTTCACTATTCACAGATTCAATATCAAGCCCACTTCCAAAGTGGCGCAGAACCGGCTATAATTCTTTTTGACTGTGTTATCAATTGGCGCAGAACCGGCTTTGATTTTTGCCTAGGTCATCAAATGGCGCAGAACCGGCCTTTTACCCCTACTAAGAGCGACGCCGAGAACTTAACTTAATTTCAAGAGATTTCATTTTATAAGTTCTACTTTCACGGTTGATAGCATCTAGTCGACGATAAATTCATCGATCAATATTTGCATGCTGTGTACATGTTCAATGTCCCAAAATCTTGTGTATATAATAGTGTATTTTCATTTCAAATTCGGTGATTCGTTCTTTCACACGGTTCCACATTACATAAATGACTACGATGTTTCATCAGTATCTTTCATATATGAGATTGTTGTTCGACAACCCAATTTCCAAGTGATCCGAAGCCAGCTTGTGAATCGAAGATGTCGATAAGCTTCGATAAACCACGCCTATCTCGATAGTCTAAAGACTCATTATTATCACCGATTCCATTGTATATGATACACAGTTTTCTCATCCACCTGGCCCACATTTTTTGCTTTTAAACTAGTCATAGAACTGAAATAAAGCCAAATAATTTTATTTCAGAAAAAAGTTATTTAAGACAGGAATCACTTAATTTTGATTTATGCTGTTCCCTCTTATTCGGTTAGGCAAGATCACTATAGGTCGAAGGAACACGTCTTTGTATTTTTCAGTTTTTATATATTTCGGCTGAAAAAGAAAATAAAAGGAAAAGGAGTGAGGGAGGATGGAAGGAAGGAAGGAAAGAAGAAAAGAAAAAACGGAGGGAATTAAGGATCGGAAGAATGAATGACTGAATGAACGACCAAGATCAAACAGCTTCACACATGGTGATAGGTCCTTTGCCACAAGCATTAAGAACACTCGACGTACTCTCTTAATTCATTTCAGTTAAAATTGAAAACATTTTTGTTTAACTAGTATCTTTAGATTTATCGTTTTACATATTTATTTAGAATTATTTTCATTATTATTGTAAGAGCATTGAGACCTGTGTAATGCTCCTAAACCGCCTTTATTATTAATGAACTATCGAACGGACAAAGGGACGAATGAATAAATGAATGAATGAATAGCTGAATGATCGAATAAATGAATGAATGAATGAATGGGAAAGACCAGTTCCACCAATACATTTCCCTATGAAATCAAATTTTCCCATCAAATCGGTCTGTTCAACACTCAAACTTGACCTGGACTTATCAGAGCATCAAGCTGCCAAGCTGTGTTTGATGAGCACTTTTGGATGCTGCTGGGATGGATCGACAGCCAAGGGACCGCTGAAACAAGCAGGCATTGATTGTCCACGTAAGAATACTCGTAGAAGCACCAATAATGATGATGATGATGATAATGATGATGATGATGATGATAATAATCATCATGATTTTAGTTAACTGGTGTTGATCGTAAAAAAACCATGGCCACTCGACAATTTAATGCGGTGGAACACGAAAGATAAACGGAAAATATTCATCGTTATATCTAATATTTAGATAAACAAGAACTATATGATAGTGAACATTTATATTTCGATGATGATCGTAACCCACATTGCACACGCACTTTGTTTGTGGGTCGCGGTTATTGGAATAATGAGAAATTCAACAAGTGAAATATACACCTATCTTTCCCTCCCCCTCCCCCACACCCCCACACCCCCACATCACCACATCTCTCTTCACTTAACACCAGATCCTTCTCGCTGAACACAACTGAACCGTATCTCTACCCCTAGCCCTCATCCCGATGACTAGCTAGACAGAGGAAGAAGCGCTGTCTACATTCCTAATTAAAAGTTGTTCTTTTACATCATGCCTGTAAATCAATTATCTATGATTGCTGAAAACCACATATGCGACCACCTTTCCCATCTTCCTCTGAAATGCAAGCATTCACTCAGTATAGAAATCAACCTATACATCACCCTTCTACGTCCCTTAGCCTGTAAACAGGCTCTCAGGGGAGGGGAAGAGGGGAGGGGAGGGAGGGGAAGGGGGGAGGGAGGGAGGGCCAGAGAAGAGAAGAGGGAGGAGGTTTTCCTTCTTCCCTCCCCCGTCCCCTCCCCTCCCTATTCCTTTCCCCTCCACTGAGAGCCTGTTCACATGCAGGCTATCCGTCCCTTGACTTTTCAGTCGGTTCTGACGAGCATATGCGTGTGTTCTTTTTAAGGATGCTTAAACTCACCGAAAGCCGGAAATTTCTGCAGTAGGCACAATCATTTTTGTACTACAGCACGTGGTCCTAGAGTCAGGAAATTCATGAGGGTATATTGTGCCAAAACTTGTGGGATGTGTTAACAGGTAAGTTTAACCCGCCCGCAAATGGACTAATTCTCAAACTTTAAATTTATTTAACAAATAGATTCCATTTGCCGTGCGTGTGTAATCTAATAGATCCACAGATGATGACGTCAAAATGTGGTGAGAACAAAAACTTACGCCACGAGACGACCACATTTAGAGCCCGTTCACAATAACTGTTTTGTTTCGTGTCCCCGAGGGAAAAGAAGAAAAAAAATATCCCTGCTACCAGAGACAACTCGCCTTCATGTAAACGGACCCTTAGACGTCGTCTGTGCGTCATAAGAGTACACACGCAAGGCAAAATGGACTGTATTTGTTTTATATAATATTTATCGAAGTATTCCAGCCAATCAGAGCGCGCGTAAGATTCGATGATGCCATTTATGTGTATGTACGGTAATCACACATGTTCTTGGCCAATTAGAGTGCGCTTAATATACCGTGCAAATATCATATATATAGAGATTACTTCATAGAAAGTGCCGCGTACAGGTTTATACTCACGAGTTGTTTGTGTCAAAACACGAACGAGCGAGGAACGAGCGAGTGAGTGTTTTACACAAACAACGAGTGAGTATAAACCTGTACAAGGCACTTTCTATGAAGTAATATGTTTATTATATGTATCATGAGAATTTCATTGAATAAAGCAATAAAAGAAAATTACTTAGAAAGGCTTCAAAACTCATTTAAAAACAAGTAAACAAACAAAAATAACTCAGCACTAAGCTTAAAATTCGCTTGGTAATTGCAATTAAGGACGAAAAGCCAAATATAAAATAACTTTCTCTGAAGTTGTCTCTTTATTATATGTGCCATGATAATTTGTACAAAAAGCAATATAAATTAAAAAGTATACTTTCAAAGACTGCAAGGCTAATTTCAAATCAATCGATGACCGACCTTTGCTTTGCAACGAGAACTTCTTTCGTTTTCTTGAATTCTTTGCCTTCGCGCGCTGATAGTTGAGGAGCAGTCGTGTTTTCGAAGGTATCGGTCAAAACTTGAAAAGAAAGCCCTCAGTGATGAGGGCTCGTACTGCTCTCCATCTTTCTTTCTTACTTGAAGGAGAAAGTTAGCCGATGTAGTTGTCAAGGGCTTTTGGCTCAATCTCTTCTATATTCTTTCGTTCGTTATTTGAACTCAAAAACGTTTCCAGCAATGTAATGCATGTATCTCTTTGCGTTTTGCTGAGAGTGTTTTTGTTTTGTTGACGATTTATGAATTCTTCTACAGAAGAATCAACAGAAACAAATCTTGAAGATGCTTCCGCCATTCTTCAGACTAGTTTTCGGAAGCCATTTAAGTGCTAAACATCAACTAAAATCTGCCTCTCATTGGCTGATTAGCTCTTTCAGATATTTTGATTGGTTATATTTCTCACATGTGAAAAGTGCTATACGCGACGCTGATTGGACATATCGCTGTTTTTCACATGTGAAAATATAGCGTATAGATTTCTACACACTGGCTTTATTCAATGAAATTCTCATGATACATATAATAAATATTTTTAATGATTCAGGATAGAAATAACTGATTACTCTATAGGTTAATATTTTTAGTGACAATATAATTTAGCAAATTTTGGCAACTTCTTCAAAATCGCTAAATATTGTACTCGCTAAAATTGATATTCTTTAGTATTCTTGGTCAATCGTAGTAAACATCATTTCCTCCCAAAAATCGCTACATTAAGTAGCTACTATTAAATCTTCCCCTAGAGAAATGGCGAAATTTAGTTGTTAAAAATAGTAGCCTTAAAGAGTCCCAGATGATTGATGGTCATTTAAAACTTCTGTGGTGAAACTCCAGTAAGATTTTACAAAACTCGCTATGAAACTACCATCTTGGCAGAATAGTCAACAAAAGATTTCACTTCTGTTAAATCATTCAATGTGGCTCTTCCTCTATATCTCAGTTTGATTTTCAAGGAAATGATATTGTAAACGTGTTTCTTAAACTTCAAAATATTACATTTTTCTCTTTTCACAGAGCTCTGGCTAACTAGATGACTAATACTAATGGATCGGACAGCACCTCTCTTATAAGTGTCTATGCATATTAAGTTATGAATAAAAGTAAAAGCAAGAGAAAAAGAAGTGTATTGTGTTGATATTTCTTTATAATTTTCTATAGCCAATCCGAACAACGTTGGTTGTCTTGAAAAATACATTTATACCTATTTGCACAAACATTGATCCTTTAAAGATTATTTAACCTAGAAGCTGAAACCGAAATGGCTTCTGGGTGCACTACTAGTAATATATGGATTTTCATATGTTTTATCTGTGAACTCGCTACATATATCATGTTTGGAATACCAAGAATTTGTCTGAGTCCTTGTTAGAAACGTCCACATATGCACACTTCTTCAAAATCATCTAATCAACAAATTTCCCAAGGTCCATTTCGGTCTCAGTTTCTATGTTTTGAAGGGTCAATGTTTGTGCAAATAGGTATACACTTATTTCAAAAAACTTTGTCACGGTCAAAGCAACAAGCGTCAAGGCAATTCAGAAATGAATGCTGGCAGTTGCCCACTCCAAAAACGAGCTGGAGACCGGGTACTAAAATGGCCGGGTACTAGAATGGCCGGGTACTAGAATGGCCGGGTACTAAAATGGCCGGGTACTAGAATGGCCGGGTACTAAAATGGCCGGGTACTAGAATGGCCGGGTACTAGAATGGCCGGGTACTAAAATGGCCATTCATAGTGTATTCAAATCAGATCCAGGCATGTTATCAAAAGAATTGAGAGCGGTATACTAACAAGGACTTGAGAATGATCATATTTTGTACTTTTTGTACAACAAATAGCGGCTTTCAGGATTTTCTATAGGTTGTCATATGAGTACATTAAGTAAAGATAAAAATACGATCTAGAACGCATATCCCCTTTTTTCTTGCCCTCGATCTCCACACAAGCTAATTTGTTGGCCACGTCGAGTTAATGGACGTCTAATAAATGACTCTTGTTATAAATAGAAGTGATTTCAAATGGTGGGTAGAGACAGTCATCATTTGGGTAAACATTGTTACAAGGAAAGCCTAACTGGCTAAATGGTTCCCATACTATATATTATAAATCTGACACCAAGTTATTATTTCAAAAGTCGTCCAATTTAGAACCTGTTTAAATGAAGTAAAGAGACAAAGCCCAGTTCACGCTACCATCAATACCTAACCGCATTGTGTACATCTTCATATAGACAGATGAAGATCAGATGTAGACACATGACTAACAAGTCTTGACACGGGAAAAGCGTGTCAAGTCTGCTGGGCATATATGACAACTAAAATATACAGAGAAATTGTGGGGTTTAGTAATTTTCAATTGAGACTGAAGAATGTCGATGTAATTTAAAGGGTGTTAATAATAATAACTCTTTAATGGATATAAAATAACAGACGTATTCTATTTACACAAAGATAAAAGTGAGAAAGAGCTCCTTCAAAAATAAATTCACGATGATTATATATTCAAGGGTTTTATATAGAGCTTCTCCGGGATGCATCTGTATAAATCACTTGAATCTATAATTCCCGGGGTTTATCTAAATACATCACTTGAATTTATAATTTCGTTCCATACTTCCTTAGATGAGTTATGTGTGGACATCAAGACTTAAGGCGCTGTTACATTGTGCAATTTTTCCAGCAACTTGTCTCGCAACGGCGTTTCAAAACAAGTTGCAGAGAAAATTATGGCGCTGTTACACTGTGCAATTTTCCCTAGCGACTTGCAATATTTTTGGCCAGTTGCTGGGGAGAATGTGCAATTTTCCCTAGCGACTTGCAATATTTTTGGCCAGTTGCTGGGGAGAATTGCACAGTGTAACAGCGCCATAATTTTCTCTGCAACTTGTTTTGAAACGCCGTTGCGAGACAAGTTGCTGGAAAAATTGCACAGTGTAACAGCGCCTTTAGAAATCTTCTTAGAAATATACTAAGTAGCGATTTTTGGTGGAAAAAACGTCTTTGATAAATGACAGAGATTCGAACCCGAGACTTTCTGCACTCCTATACCCGCTTTTAACCACTATACTACTGAGCTAACTGATGGAATCTTCTCAACAACAAAATCTTTTGTGTGTTATCATGAAGTTCGTTAGTGTTTCTCTGAATAGAATTGAAAAACAATTATTTAAGGTTTCCTTCTGGGAATTTGGTAACAATGATCTAATTATTATTCAGCGGTCGTGGAGGAAGGAGCTCCGATCAGAGCTCCGATTTCGTAATGTTAAATTTTTGACTTTTCTTCCTTTTTCTCTCTTCGATTACGATAATTATGGATCAAGAACTTAAAGATAGTATTCTGAAACTTATCGACAGTAGATTAAAGCCGATTTACGAGAAATTAGATAAGATAGCGGAGCTTGAAAAATCAGTGAATTTCCTGAGTGACTCCTTCGATGATCTAAACAAGAAAGTCAAAGAAACCAACAGCCAATATAGCAAAATCATTGAGGAGAATACTCGACTCTTGTGCTACTGGAACAACACAACAAACGAACTAGAGCAAATCAAGCAAGACATCGACGATATGGAACAGTACATTAGGCGGGAATGCCTGGAAATTAGAGGAATACCACTCAGCCATGACCAAGATCAAGAGGAGGATACCAATGAAGTTGTTCAGAAAGTTGGCAACTTGATTGGAGTCAATATTGGCAAAGATGATATATCAGTCAGCCACCGCCTTCCTAGCTATTCCAAAGAGAAACAAGATCCTTCAATAATCGTAAAGTTTGTCCGCCGCGATGTACGCGACAAATTATACCGTGCAAGAACAAAATTGCGAAACAAGACAACTAGAGATTTGGGCATCAAGAGACATGCCACCCTACCCTGCGAGCAGAGTCTCCCTTTACCTCCTTCTCAACCTCGTGCCACCCAAAAGATCTTCATAGCAGAGAGCTTAACCCGACGCAATAATGATCTACTCAAACGCTGTCTAGCGAAGAAAAAGGAGCTCGGCTTCAAATTCCTGTGGACGAAATACGGGAAAATAATGCTACGGAAAGACGGATCAAGTCCAGTCTACACCATTAAAACACACAAGGATCTAGAAAAGCTTCCAAAGTTAAATGGAGCCACTGGCAGCAACGTTACTTCAGGTTACGATTAGCCTGCAGATAAGTGAACTGTAATTTATTTGATGTATTGAACAATATATAACATTTATCTATACTTATATTGATCTAAACAGAATCATTGAACTCAAAGACTCTGTCATTTCAGTCGTCCGAGTTAGCAATCAGATCGTTAAATGTACTTTGTCTAGATCCGTGATTGGAAATGTCTCAGCCACTTAGTCTTAACGATTTAGCTGGGTTGGATCCAGATACACATCTCCCAGTTCAATCAAACTTTAAATATTATTCAACCCAGGATTTTCGTAACAACTATGAAATATCTAACTGCACATCGTCAAAGCATTTCTCAATTTTACATTCTAACATCAGAAGCTTAAACGCTAACTTTGACAATTTTACTCATATGCTTTCTGAATTAGATCATGGCTTTTCGCTTATTGGCTTGTCTGAAACGAAAATCAAATCATCAAATGGAAGTTTTGAAAACTATTCAATCCCTGGCTATAGCTTTTTCTCTCAACCTAGCATATCAAATGCAGGAGGTGTTGGCTTTTTTGTTTCCAAAAATATAACAAGCTCATTAAGACGCGATCTTTCTTGTACCCAAAATGATTTCGAATCCCTATGGATTGAGATTGAGTGTGACCTTCATCACAATATCGTTTGTGGTGTCTTTTATAGACACCCTAACACCAATTATGAAAGCTTTTTTGAATATCTTTGTAATTGTTTAGAAAAAGTAAACAATGAAAACAAATACTGTGTTATTATGGGAGATTTTAATATTGACTTATTAAATACTTCTCATTCAGCAACTGAAGAATTACTAAACACTCTTGAAACGCATTTCTTTAGCCCACATATTTTACAGCCAACTCGAATCACTCACCATTCAGCAACCCTTATTGACAATATATTTTTTAACTCCATTACACATCATACTATTAGCGGTAATATATACTATGACCTCACCGATCATTTACCAAATTTTTTAATTATCAATAAATTTTCAGCTCTTCCCAAGCAATTCAAAATTTACAAAAGGGACTACTCCCACTTCAACGAATCGGACTTTCTTGAGGAAATTAAATCAATCGATTGGAATAAGGAACTGTCACACTTTAATGATCCCTCTGGGAGGTTTGACAAATTCTATTCGACACTGTCTAGTATTGTCGATAAGCATGTTCCGTGTAAACAATTAAGTATAAAAGACATTAAACAATTATCCAAACCCTGGATAACAAAGGGGTTAAGAATATCTATCGATGTCAAAAACAATTTATATAGGAAGTATTTAAGAAATAGGTCTTTGTATTATCATAATAAATTCAAAACGTATAGAAATAAGCTGAACCACTTGATAAAAATAAGTAAGTCTTGCTATTACAAAAAGTTTTTTGCCGATAATAAATCTAATCTCAAAAATACCTGGAAAGGTATTAGAGAAATTGTTGGATATAAACGTGGTAATTCAAATGTTCCTTCGAAAATAATTACAATCGATAAAGTTGAGCTTACAGATTGTAAGGCAATCGCAAATGCCTTCAATGAGTTTTTTACTAACATTGGTAGTTCGCTTGCAAATTCTATTCCTCCAACATCAAGATCCCCTTTTGACTTTATGCCACCGCCTACAGCACAAAGTTTTCAATTCTCGCCAATCTCTACAAATGAAATTGAGAAAGAAATTGACAATCTGAGTGTTAAAAAATCTACAGGCCCCTATAGCATCCCAATATATTTGCTAAAAACAATTGGCAAATTGATCTCGAAACCCCTTTCAGATATATATAATACATCTCTCTCTAATGGCTTAGTTCCTGATAGTTTCAAGCTAGCTAGTGTGATTCCCGTATTCAAAAAAGGTTCGCACCTAGATGTAAATAATTACCGCCCAATTTCGCTGTTATCGATATTTAATAGGTTACTTGAAAAACTAGTTTTCAATAGGTTACTAGACTTTGTAAATAAAAACAATATTCTCTTCAATAAACAATTTGGCTTTCGACCTAAACATTCTACCCTTCAAGCTATCTTATCGATAACGGATAAAATTCAATGTGCCGTCGAGGAGGGTGCGTATTCGTGTGGCATCTTCCTCGATTTGAGCAAAGCATTTGATACGGTTAATCATGGGATTTTATTGCAAAAACTTGATCATTATGGTATACGAGGAACTGCTCAAACTTGGTTTTTTTCTTATTTAAGTAACAGAAGACAATTCGTATCTCTAGGGAATACAAAATCTGACGAGACTTCAATACATTGTGGTGTTCCCCAAGGTTCAGTCCTAGGACCGATCTTGTTTCTCTTGTACATAAATGATTTTCAAAACTCATCCGATATATTTGACTTTCACCTTTTTGCTGATGACTCCAATCTTTTCTACATGAATAAAAACTTGCATTCTCTAGAAACAATTATTAACAGTCAATTGCAACGAGTTAATAGCTGGCTCTGTGCAAACAAACTTCTACTGAATGTTGATAAATCAAAGTTCGTTGTTTTTCACCCAGTGCAAAAGAAAATCGTTTATGATATACGTCTGCAAATTGACAACAAATACATTAAACGTGAAACTGAAATGAAATATTTAGGAATAACTCTAGATAGTCATCTTAATTGGAAGTCCCATATATCATTTGTATCGAGTAAGATAAAACGTAGCATTGGCATAATATGCAAAGCCAGACATTATGTAAACTTAGACATCCTAGTCAATTTATATTATTGCTTAATCTATCCATATTTGATTTACGGTATTGTTGCATGGGGTCACACGTATCAATCAACAATCAATCCTCTCCTTATTCTTCAAAAGAAATCATTACGCCTAATGACTTTTAGCAACTTCGATGCTCATTCAAATCCTATTTTTCTAAAATTAAAAATCCTTAAGTTCCCAGATCTTGTTTTTATTTACACGGCTCTGTTCATGTATGACTATGACTCAAACAACTTGCCTAGTACCTTTGATTCGTATTTCTTGCAGGTTAACCAAAAACATCGGTACAGTACTAGATTAGCATCAAAAAACAGCTATTCTTTACCAAAAATTAAAACTAATTATGGAAAATTCAATATCAAATTTTGTGGTGCAAAAATTTGGAACTCAATAAGTGAGTCTACAAAAAAATTAAGTAGGACAAAATTTAAGGAAATGCTTAGCAACGATTTGCTCAAGACCTACGTCGATTAGTATTTCAATCGATGTTGGTCTAAAGATATTCCTTATACTCTCGCTATCTTAAATACAAACTAATTCGCACTAGTTAAGTACTATCAACTTTGATTAATTATATAGTTTCATCAGAGGTTGATAGTATTTAAGCGGTGACTATCAACCTTATTATAAATATAATATATACAATCATTCTAATTAATATCAACTTGATCCATCTATGTATTTTTCTATAGACGTTCTATCTTGTATTTTGTATTTTGTATGTTTTCTTTTTTCTACATTTTCATCTTTTTGTCATAATAATCCATCTGACCATAATAACTGTAATAACCAAAATGTAAGCCACCTATCTCGGTTAGCCAGATATGGTTATTATAGGTGGCTTGTACCTAAATTTCCGTTTTATGTTATATTCATGTAAAATATTTATTCATGTAATTGTGGTACTAAATAAACATATTGTTGTTGTTGTTGTAGTGATTGTCTTTTTGAATCGCTTTTGTGTGAAAACCTCCTCAATCATATAATAAGGCAGATAAATACCTCGAAGCTCGGCTTTTATCCATATACATCCCTCGGGCCTACGGCCCTCGGGATGTATATAGAGGATATTACATAGGCCTGAGGAGATACGAATTTTTATCTTCGAGTGTTGATGATATCTCTCACAAGGGAGCGGCAGCGAATGAGTGAGAAATATTCAACACGAGAAGATAAAATTCGTATCTCCAAGCGACCATGTAATGTTCTTTTATTTTATAACATCATGAAATACCCAGCATCACGGAAGAATTTAAGGCAATTTGTTGATGCTTGATACAAGGGTAGTCATGGCAACGTGATATCTTCACATGGAAGGATAAAAATGATATCTTCAATGTATATGAAGTTTTAGAAACAGGAGAAATCCTGGTATCTCATCGATATCTATATAATAAATGGCTTTATTATATGATTGAGTTGATTTTCTTTGTTATTTGTAGGGCTTTATATCGCGTATTTCCCTAGTCATTATGAATTCAAGGGCATTATACAGATATTGCCCTCGTACGAGGGTTATATACAGATATTGCCCTCGCCCCATACTTCCCTAGGTCATCTTAATTTGGATGTTAGACTTAAGGCGCTGTTACACTGTGCAATTTTTCCAGCAACTTGTCTCGCAACGGCGTTTCAAAACAAGTTGCAGAGAAAATTATGGCGCTGTGCAATTTTCCCCAGCAATTGACCAAAAATATTGCAAGTAATATAAATATAAATATTGCCATAATTTTCTCTGCAACTTGTTTTGAAATGCCGTTGCGAGACAAGTTTATGGCAAAATTGCACAGTGTAACAGCGCCTTTAGAAATTTTCTACTGAGCCCCGAAATCATACACTAAGTAGCCAATTTTGGTAAAAAAAAATCTCTTGATAAATAACTACGAATCGAACCCGAGACCTTCTGCACACCTATATACCCGCCTTGAACCTCTATACTATTGAGCTAACTGATGGAAACTTATCAACAAAAAATCTTTTTGTCTGTTACAATAGTGTTCGTTAACTTCACCGTGAATAGAATTAAAAAGCAATTGTTTGAGATTTCCTTCTGGGAATTCAGTAACAATGATCAGATAGTTAATGTCATTTGGGATTGTTTTAGTGTGAAAACCTCCTCAATCACATAATAAGCCAGTTAATTACCTCGAACCTCGGCTTTTATCCATATACATCCCTCGGGCCTACGGCCCTCGGGATGTATATGGCTAAGAGCCTCGGTTCTCGGTAATTAACTCTGACAAAAGCCTCGCTTCTCGGTATTTCGGCCCTTCCATACATGCCGGTTTCAGTGGCGTAGCGAGGAGGAGCCAGTGGGTCAATTGCCCCCTCTCCTACCTCCCCCGAAAGAAAAAATAAACAAATAAACAAACAAAAAAACAATTTTCTACGGCCCTCGGGATGTATATGGCTAAGAGCCTCGGTTCTCGGTAATTAACTCTGACAATGAAGCCTCGCTTCTCGGTATTTCGGCCCTTCCATACATGCCGGTTTCAGTGGCGTAGCGAGGAGGAGCCAGTGGGTCAATTGCCCCCTCTCCTACCTCCCCCGAAAGAAAAAATAAACAAATAAACAAACAAACAAAAAACAATTTTCTACGGCCCTCGGGATGTATATGGCTAAAAGCCTCGGTTCTCGGTAATTAACTCTGACAATGAAGCCTCGCTTCTCGGTATTTCGGCCCTTCCATACATGCCGGTTTCAGTGGCGTAGCGAGGAGGAGCCAGTGGGTCAATTGCCCCCTCTCCTACCTCCCCCGAAAGAAAAAATAAACAAATAAACAAACAAAAAAACAATTTTCTACGGCCCTCGGGATGTATATGGCTAAAAGCCTCGGTTCTCGGTAATTAACTCTGACAATGAAGCCTCGCTTCTCGGTATTTCGGCCCTTCCATACATGCCGGTTTCAGTGGCGTAGCGAGGAGGAGCCAGTGGGTCAATTGCCCCCTCTCCTACATCCCCCGAAAGAAAAAATAAACAAATAAACAAACAAAAAAACAATTTTTGCATGGACTTGAGCCCGCGAAGATTGTTATCTTATTGTTTATTTGACCGTGGGAAAACCCATTTCTGATTGGTTGGGAACAGAACTTGTAACAATCATACACGCCTTTTTACTCGTGCCCAGGCCTTTAGGCCGGGAACGAGTTATAAACTGCAAATGTTTTTTTTTTTTTTTTTTTTTTTTCCTGTGTTCGTCCTGAGGGACTTCTGATTGGTTAAGAACGTACAAACAATGCCCTTCATTCATCACCTTTGAGCGAACGCAAGCCAGGAACTTTAGGAATGCAAGATGGCCGACTACAAAGAAAATAGCTTTCAGAGACAGGCTTTTCCTGCAGTAGAACAATGTAATTTGGAGCTTTTAACTCGAGATATACCTATATACTTATAAGAGCTTCAGAATGGGCTGTTATTTTGAGCTTCATCTCCAATACTTTGACCAAATATCGAACTCTAAATGGAGTACTTGAAAGCCGAGGCCCTCGCGATAACGACTATTTCCTATGAGCTGGAAAACTACGAATTTCTCATCCTGCATGTTGCTAAACGAACATACATAGAAGCAAGTCAATTATATTCCTCATTCAAGCATTCAAGAGATCAGCTGAGAGGTTTTTGTACTGAATTTTACTTTTATATCGGAATGACATGAAACTAGATTCCATTAACCTTGTATTTCGCGTTTGGTCACGTAACGTCTTTTATTCATATATAAAACATCCGAACCATGAACGAAAAGATACACGATTTGTTATTGTGTCAAATATACCGTTGTAGAAGTCTTTACAGCAAACAATTGAGATATATAGTGAAATAAGAAGTTGAATAAACTGGTATATTTTTGCATGTTGGAGATATTTAATACCCATGCATGATAATAGAAAAGGGCAAACACTAGTTGTTGACAGACAAACTGACTAATCAAGATATTTTTTAGTTTAAGTTAGCCGATTCAAAAAAGGTCATTATGTTACGGTTAGCTATTTCCCGGAATGATGAAGAATGCGTGAAACGGCTCGGGAAGAGTACGAACGGAGCCGGTCATTGGAGCCTCTCTTAAAAAGGGCACGAGTGAACGCACGTGTGCGTCTAGTTATAATCAAAATACGAGAGCAAATCATGGAAATCTCGATAAATGAGCTTTCGATCGCGCTATTTATAATAATCATTGAAGATTTTATGGCAAAATTGTCTTTGATTTATCACACGGATTTACAGGCTTATATCTATCTCAACAATTACTTTTCAATACTATTAATATCCTAAACTAAAGGCTTTTTATCAGTCAAGGTTTGTCGCATGCTACATTGCTTAAAAACGTTCCGCTTATTTGAGTCACAAATTTCTGATCTTACCGATACTAGTAGTATTAATAAACAAATTTGATTTTCAGTTTACATTCGTCTGTCTAGCTCGTAAAGGGTTTTCAATGGGTCGAAACATCATTGTTTTGAAGCAATCTAGGCTTGTTAGACACATGTCCGTCAAATACATTGTTGTCAGACAAGGGAGCTACCCACCCAAAATTCCGATCATACCTAACTCGCCAAAAACAAGTATACTGGGCCCATAGGCCCAGCATAAAAAACATCTAGACAATTGAAGCAGCGGAGGAGTTGTAACTGAATTAACCCGAACTAGCTCTTGAGTATTGGACAAAACTCTACATTTAGATTGACGATTCATTGATAAGTGTTGTATCATCCCTAAATTTGATTATATATGCAGTGAGCTTTTGAGATTCATTTTCAAATGTATTAACATATAACAATCCATTATTCATAATATGTTGATAAATATTTCTTATTCATAGTCAAAATAAATTCAGCCATAAAAATCATGCTATAACTACAGCTCATGATCATTTATCTATATAGTTCAATACCGGACAAAGTTCAAATATTCATCGATATAATTAGTTCTATTTAGTTCAAGTAGTTGGATAGTTCTTTGACTCTCCTTTCGGGAGTGGTTAGTGCTAGCTAATAGACCGGAAGAGACCTGAAACTCTTTTCTTCCGTTTTCACATTGTACCTCTTTGTCAAAACTGTAGGACGTCAGTGACGTAAATAGCTAGGGCGGCTAACACGATTTTTCGTGTCTTGGACGATTCTGATGAGTTCAAAACAACTAGAGTTGATCTGAACACTGAAGCTGGCGAGTATTCAGAGCTCTATACAGTCTAGTCTTGAACCGCTCACTATTGCTTAATTGAGGTAAGTGATGCATGCAAAAGCCAAGTCTTTTGGTAGTTAAGTATAGTATAAAGAACGAGAGAGAGTGTTTTATCGGATATAAAGATCCGAGCCGTAGGCGAGGATCTTTATACCGATAAAACACGATCTCGAGTTCTTTATACGGCTTAAAAAACTCCAACACATATTAGAGTTGTTCTCTAAAAGAAATTCAAAAATATCTTCATTTATCTTGGAGAAAATCGAGGTTAAAGTTGATGTAAATTAGGCCGAATCTTTATCAGATATAAAGACACTCGTCACGGTGGCGATTTTCATTGTGTTTGCCTTATGAATTATTAATGAGTTTTTTAATTTTAGTTAGAAGCATGCAGTTAGTAACTTTCGTTCTAGTGTCACTGTCCGATTGTAGAGACCAAACATTGGCTTTCAAATTTTTCTTGGGCTTTATTATGAGCGAGTATTGCCGTCGTATCAAGCGAAAGAATTAATCTTTTGTAGTAACACTTTTTAATTTTCTTGAGGTACTTTGTTGTGAATAAAATGAGCCTAAAGGGCGAATGATGGTATGAGAACTCGGTGAAGGACGCTGTTCTTTTTCAAATATGCAAGCTAGATTAATTACATTCAAGTCCCACAAAATACAAGTATCACTTCAAAAAACTGTAGTGATTTTAAAGTTTAAAATGGCATCATGATAACCGGAGAGGTGATGATGGGTAATTACCAGAGATAGCACTAGCCCTCTACAGCGTGTCAATTATCCCGTGACCTTCCAGTTGCAGTTCAACCGGCTAGCAAGATTTTTGTTATCAAAACGTTTTCGACGTAAACCGAAATCCTGTGATTTTTTTAAATTTATATTTCTTATTTTAAAGCTCGTACTAAGAGTCAGAAAGTCAGTTTTGAACCCTTGATTGAGGGAAAAAACGATCCTACTAGCTAGGCGTACCCGAAAACTTGTTACAAATGAATGATACTATCATGTGAAGTCTATACATCATGTCATTCCTATTTGCACAGAAACGAAGAAACTGCTGATTCCAACGAGCCAAAGTTTCAGGATGTCTAAAAAGTTTTCACTGGTTTTTATTCTGGTCTTTCTTGTTTCCTCTACACCCACGGACAGCCAAGCAGTCCACAAGTGAGTTTATGTCTAAAGCACTTATTTCAAAAAAGGTTGTCGCGAGCAGCCCTTTTTATCGAATATTTTCATTCTATATAGGTTAACTTAAAACTCTGATCTGTTCAGATGACTCTGAAAATACAAAATAGATCTATTTTTGTTTTGTCATTTGTTTTGACGACTTTTGAAAGAAAACTTCCTCTTTCATCTGAAATCAAAACATGCAGCCAAGCTACATTGTATGATTGTATATATTATCAAAATTCGATTGTCTGTACGTATAATTAAATAGGCAACAAAAATTTAAAGTTGAAAGCTCTGATATTCGTCATTGTATTTCTATAGGAAACGATGGATTCCTGGTATTGGCCTAATCACCATCAAAGGAAGTTTTGAAGTCAGTGTTGGTGGAACTGATCAAGTTGTACGTCCTAAACTTGGGACAAAGCAAAATCCAGCGCCATCATGCAAAGCCATTCTAGACAATGACGGGTAAGAGCTTGATATCACGGCGGAATCTAATGTACAATGTAGAAAAGATATACGAATACTTTTTGTTTGATATTCAATCAGGTCAGCAACAAGTGGACCATACTACATCAAAACTAATCCAACGGTCACTAAAGTCTACTGTTACATGGAGAACATCCCTAGGTGTGGTGGAGGTGGTTGGACTACCATCATGAAGACTGACGGACATAAGGTAAAAAACGTACACATTTATTATGCACAGACTGACTATAGTCATTGTTTGCACTCCTGTATGGCACATATCACCGACATCATACTTTGTTGACCTATCTTTAACCAATGGATGTACGAAATGTAAAAAGAACCAGTTACTTTTCTAAGTAGAAACAAGAATAAACTGTAAGAGAATAAACTTGCTAATAGTGGATGTTCAGCCTATAAGTGTAAGTAGGAATGTTCAGTCTTAACTAAGCGGTATATCAAAATTGCGCACCCGCATGTCGCTTTACTGAGTGATGCGGTTTTCAAGAAAAACAAGCTTAGGAACACGACATGTAGCCAAAAGAGCGATCCCTTACATAGACTATATTCAGTTCATTATATCAAAGCTATGAGTGAATGAACACAGATTGTTTGACTGAATAACTCATATTTTTCCCCCAGGCAACCTTTCGTTATCATTCTGCCTTCTGGTCAAACAAGATCCCCTATCACGTGACCAATGGCCAATCAGGTGTCGATGACCGAGAGACCAAACTCCCCACCTACTGGACCCTACCGTTTACTAGTCTTTGTCTTGGCATGAAAACTAAGAATCAACAACAACCCAATTGGATTCCCTTGAACTATAAGTAAGTAAATCTTCACTCAATAATTTTCGTAACAAAAATAACAGAACATGAACTTGAATAAATAAAAATTGAAATCCACAAGAATCACAAATCAGCCCGACTCCACCCCAAATAAATTTAATCAATTTATTCAAATTAATTTGTGCATGTGCTTTTAGGGCAAGTTCGCTGTACTCCGTGATTGCAGACGGTACATACCGCAACTTGAATGTCGGTCGCCATCTGTGGAAGTCCCTGATCGCTGGTTCGTCTTTGCAAAACAACTGCAATCGTAAAGGTTTCAACGTTATCCCACTAGCAAAAAAGTATGAACGTACATATGAACATGTACGAATAGGGATCATAGCAAATGAACAGAACGACTGTAAAACTCCAGACTCTAGGATAGGGTTTGGTGGGGATGGGGTAACATGTGGTAAGGGGAAGGTAAACACTGGTAATTGCGCTAGAGGCAGTGGAGTCGACAACGGAGACAAAACCATAGCAGCTTATGGTTATATTCTAGCTCAGTAGTATGGTATAAACAATGCACATTCGAGTGTTGAAACTTAAATGATATATAACCTTATAGTCAATAAAGAGCATCTGGTCAAAGCTTTAGTGAATTTCCTCTCTAGATCTTAGGTTATTCCATTAAAAAATCGTGCAAGCTGCACCCCCACCATAGCTTCTCAAACGGTCCGTCCCTTAATCAGTTAATACTACAGCTATTTTTTCCTTCCTTTTACATCTGAGTAGAGTGCATAAAGATATTTAACAATTATTCATAAATATATGAGTGACTAATAAAATCAAGGAATAAAAACATTAATGATTAATAACGAAAAAATAATGAAATGCCGAATAAACAACTTTATGAAACCAATATAGCTGTTAAAGACGGTGTTCATGTCAAGATACATTCAGTCCTATACTCAATTCGTCATGATAATCTCTTGTGAAGCTATGTATACTGCGTTTCGTGAGATCTCATTCCTTTTATTTGGCACCATTGCACAAAAAACGTGCCTCTTTCTTGTACTTCAAACGCAAAAAATGTACTTCTTTCACATATCTCCAGCATGACAAAGGTATCATATGGAGTACTGATCCGGTTACTCGATCCCAGCTAATTAAAACAACGATGACGAAAACTGCAACAACAAGAAGTTATTCAGACAAATAAAACAACTAATACAATTAGGTCTTATTAACCGAGCGGGAGGTCTGTACGGGAGAATCTTGTCCCCAATTAGCTACTAAGCTAAATACCATGACACTAAAATAAAGTTCATCATCAATCTTGACTGAGGTCTGTACCCGACCGAGGTCAAGGTTCTCCCGTACAGACCGACCAAGCTCGGTTAATAAGAGTTTTATTATATGACCTTTTTTTCCTAAAATATAGAAAAAAATCCCAGTCTTATGTTATTCATTACTCGTGCCCAGGCCTTTAGGCCGGCACGAGTCTAGGTTTGGGTTTTCAATCTATCTCTCTATCTATCGTCGACGTCGAGAATCTGCCACGAAAACGAGGCAAGCCACAGGCACCCCAAGCAATAATTTAGAGCAGCGCGTCAAACTAGACGGGTCCGGGTTCGAATCCTCATGGAAAAAAGATTTTTTTTTTCGCCTTACTATGTAATAAATATTATCTTGTCACTGTGTTTGTATGCTTTTTTCTGGTTTTGGAACATTTTACTGTAAGCTGTTTTTTTTTTCGAAGTGTTTTAATGATCTGGGGTGCATGTGAGGAAGCATGAAAACGAGGCAGCGCACGTTCCAGCAGGTTTATAGCAAAACAGCCGGAAGGATTTTTCACGAGTCACGGGCATTTAATAACCTAAACTCAACTATAAATACAGTAATTGCTTTGTAGCAGCTTCACGTGAGTCTCATTCAAGGTAAAATTTAAGCCTCTTCATTTGAAATTTAGGAATCGAGGCCGATACTTCACGAGTTCAAATGTTAGCTTGCCGACGAAGCAGCCAAATAATTTCGCTTCAGTACCGAACTCCAAACGTGACTAAGCTGCCTTTAAGACTTATTTATTTATCTATTTAGTTATCTCTTCTATCAGGGGATAGGGATGACTTTGGAAATTTAAAACTCTTTAACTGCATGGCAGCTGCATGACTTTCGTTCATTAATCTCACGTTCGATATTACTCTGCTTTGAAACGAATGAAGTCAAGATATTAATAATGTATTTGGTACTTCAAAGAGAAAAATATGAAAGATTTGAAACCTTATCTGTTCTGGATTTAAGCTTGTATTACTTTTGCAGTCAAGAGCGTTCATGTTTTGAAATATTTGATATTAACCACAGGAAGCCCATATCAAGTGTTTAGTTGTACTTTAGTACTGCATGCATAATTCTGCAGAACACAATATTTATGCCTTTTATTTCACTTTGATATTCTAAGCTATAGCCACGTGCTATTATAAGTGCCTTTTTGATAAATGTTTGTTGTGCTCATCAAATCCCAACTGTATTACTATACAAATTATTTACACAAGACAACCACACAACCAGTATTCAGCAAGGGGCATCTTAGTCATTAGCCAGGTCATCAGATGATATCATGTCTTTAATGAAGATGTATAAAAAGAAGTTTGGTGCAATAAATCACTTAATCAGAAACCTAATTAAATGGTGTTTGGCTTGTTTACTGCCTTCCTTTGAGTGCTTTTGAGTACAACAAACAAACAAACAAAAAACTAGTGAGCTGAGATTTGTATGCATAGAATATTAGAATATTGTTCCCCAATTAGTGCTTAGGCTATACAGTGGTTTTCCTTTACTGTAAAAGAATAGGCTAACTAATCAGTAATTTAGTAGTAAACTCTCTGACTCTTTTGTTCTTTTTCAAAAACAACTAATACAAACTAAATAGTCTTTTTTCTATCACGCCAAAGGAAAATTACTTAGATTGTATTCTTATTTTAAAATATTACAGTTTCAATAGGCAAACAATGCAATCAACTAAAGGATTTTTCATCTCATCGATAAATATCTCAGGAGCAGTTGTCTGCTCTAGCTGTTTTGGCTCCAATCAAAACTTTTGATGACAGCTTGCAATCCAAGGTGTTGCATTTACTTGGGTTACCAGCAATAAATTGAAGAAACTCCTTTGCTGGTAGCCTGAGTGAATGTAACATTTTGTGTCTATAGTTCAATGTGGTCTAGGGCTGCTTGCTGCTAATGTGCATGAAGATGGTTGGGTCAGTCAAGAACATGTGGTTTTCAAAAGAGATTATAATATAAAAATTAGGTACTACCTAATAGCGGAGCTCCCATTTAAATATAATAATAATTTTAAATACTTTGTTTTATTTTGACGTTTTTGATTCAAATGAATTGGGCTTGCTGTGGTAATAGGCAAACAAATATTGCATTTTGTTGTAAAAGTTGAAATAAAGACTATAGATCAAGCTTTATTTCTTGCCCTTCAGTCTCCTGAGAATTATAAGGCTTTCAACTCAGTGACCATAGTGATATTTATTCAGATATTTGTGTCAGATTTTATAATTGACTTAGTAGTAGTGCTTCATAATTCTCAGAAATAGGATGCAAAAATCCCTCAAACTGATTTCATTCACATAAATACTGAACCTAATTCAACATCCTTCAATTAAACAATTAGACATTGCAGAAAATTATATTTAGATTTTTCTGTCTTGACAGTATTGTGGCATCTTGGTTTTTTTTTATTATGTAGAGTACTGAATAACACTGATAAATAGTTGTCTTTACACGAAACAAGAATTCTCTCTTCCAGGTTACACTAATCATGACTTTAGATGAAATTGTAAAACAACTCAAAACAACTACTACCTAAAAGCAAAGCTCCAATTTCAATTTTAATTTTTTTATGTTCTTGATTCAAATGAATTGGGCTTCCTGTGGTAATTGAAAAAGTTGAAATGAAGATTATTTAAAAAGCATTTTTAAAATAAGTTTTGGTTTTGGTTTGTATATTGTATGGGCTTGTATGCTCAGTAACCTTTGTTACAGTAAATTTTAATATTCAGATTCACTGTCAGATTTCATAACTGACTTTGTAAGGGTTCATAATTTTCAGAAATAGAAAGCAAAATCTCCAAAACATTTTTTTAAATTGATACAAGTAATTAAACCTTTTCGACATCCTGAATATTACAGAACAACATATATTGATTTGTCTGTCTTCACTATATTTGTGACATCTTGTTTTTTGTGGTTGTTGTTGTTATTTTGTTTTGTTATTTAATGTAGAAAAGAATGACACACTAGCTAGGCGAATACTTGTCTCCCACTTTTCTCTTCCAGATTACACTGATAATACAATTTAAAGTGATTATAAAAACAGCTAATTGAAATAACAAGAAAACAAGGAATTAAGCATTTTCAGTCTGTATTTAAGGCTTCACAGGGCTCACTGAGCAACTTCATCCAGATGAATAAAGTATAAAAACAATTCTAGTTTGCATGGCAAAATTCCTTCTTTTTTTCCTGTCAATTGTTTCATTAAATTCCAGACCAAAACTTGAGCTGTATTTACACATTAGTGGGGTTGAAATAAGTTCAAAATCAATTTTTTTACTAATTTTATTATTATTAGAACTAGTGCAAAAAGTTCACCGTAAAACAAAATGTCGTTGTACATTATTTAGAGGTTAACGCACTCAGCGAGTGAATTATCGGGATTTATCTTCACGAGTTTGCTAACAATGAACGAGAAATTTTAAATAGTATGAAAAAATTTCGAGTTCATTGTTAGTAAACGAGTGAAGATAAAATCCCGATAATTCACGAGCAAAGAGTGCGTTAACCTTTTTATTATTCAATTTGAATACACTGCAGAAGCAGGCTAAAACTGTCAGTCGACATCTAAGATCACTAGAAATCACTCAAAATAGTAAGACTTATTCAAAATTTATTTAATAGCATTTGGTAATTTTAACAATACACAATAAACCTTTCAGAAGAAAACTAGGAGAAAAATACCGTGATACAAGAACTTTAGATTAAAGATAATAAACGAGTTCTCAGAATCCATGTTTACAACTTGCTCGGTAAAATTGAAATCGTCCATAAACTTAAGTCTTATAAACAAAGAACTCAGACTTTTTTGGATCGTTAAAAGTGATTCAGCACTGAGTCCTAGAACTCGGTAAGTGAAAGGTCTAGAAAATTATCGCTGGAGTTTTGGATATAGGTTTAAACTGGCGACTTACGGTTGAAACGCTGCTAAACCTTGGTGCATGAAGCCGGGAAGAAGTGTAGTTTTCGTTTGTCGACAACCGAAGGCTGAAGTAGTTTGGCGTTTTCTTCGATTCCTGATAAAATTTCTTTACCCCATCTGAGAGAAGTTGCGGGGAAAGGATTTCCAGACTTTCTGTTGGATATTTTTTGGATAGCCAGTCTAAAAAACAAAAATTATAATGACTGGAATTTGCAAAGCCGGCGAATAGTGTTTTGACAAAAACAACACGCCAAAAACTGAATACGGTTTGAATGAAAGTTAGAACTTTGTAAGCTTACCGTTAAAAACAGAGACAGACTTGTGGCGGCATGCAGACTTTCTAAACTTTCTATGAGATAGGTTTTGGATAACCAGTCTAAAAAACAGTAAATATTAAGATGAATTTGGAAAGCCGGCGAACTCTGTTTTTAAGCCGTTGAAATATGTTGATCTCAGTAAGCTCCAAAAACTTCAATGAAATTGAGTTTACCTTCAAAACAGGCACGCTAAGCAGTTTTAAGTATGCTCGTTGATCTTCTCTTTTTCGAAAAATCCTCAAATTTACCACCAGGAACATTGTTTTTTTCCAAGTATGCGTTATTGCCAACGTATTATCAAAATTAATTCGTCGGAGTTAATACGTCGTGACGTGTTGTCACGTCATAACAACGCGTCACGTGGTACAAACTGACCAATCAGAAAATCAGAATTTGTACAGTGTATGAAAATTGAATAATAATTTCATGTAAGGCTTGATCGAGTGTTTCTTTAAACTTGGCCACAGTTCAACGTGCATAAAAGGTTTTTTTTAAGTCATCAATCCCAAATCAAAGATAAAAGATCAAATATAGGTACAAGAGACTTTTTGATATCATTTTCTGGCCAGGGTCTTTACCTTGAAGTGCTTTCCTTGTTGTCTTTTCGAAGCATACTGGTCCTTGTTTCACGCTCAATGCAGACGATTCTTGATTTATTTCCAACTTTGGCTAGATTTTTAAGCAGCTTTATTGAAGGCATCTTCACGAAACGAAGAATACACGATCCTCAATGACTTATTCATTATGAGGAATTTTTTTAAACTACGAATCCAACTAAAAAGTCGTCCAACTTTGAAAATATCCTCTGTGTCTTTCGTCTTTCGAGCAGTTTTTGAAACGACACCAGGCCCGAAAAAAATTCAAACGTACGGTTTTTTTCGCTTTAACCTGTCAAGATTGGCACAGATTAATGTTCATCAAAATCGCTAAATTTTTACGAGGTTTCGAGAATACTACTTTTAAGCTTTGCAAGTTAAAACTGCAAGGAAACTTGTAAATTTTCAGTTTTCAAAGTGTCAGCGCGCGTCAAGTTGACGCCAAAAAGCAATCAGCCAATCAGCATCGCGATGTACACGGACGTATGTACGGACGTATGTATGTATGTATGTATGTATGTACGGACGGACGTACAGCCGTTGGGCTCCCTGTGTGTCCATGAAAAATCAACTCGATGGGTTACCATTTTTTCTTAGGTATGGTGCTCCGCTCGCGCGGGCCTTCGGCCCGCGCGGGAGCTCCGCTATGAAGAAATTCCAGGGAGCTTGTAGCGACAAATTAGCCCTTTTTTATAGTTTCCTTTGGAAATTAACATCGTTGAATATTTACCTTTAAGTTGAGAACATTTTCCAATTCATTAGTTTTGTTTTCCAGTTATATTTCTCGATATTTAAGAAGATTTTCCAGGATACCGTTTACTATTGATTATCATCGCAAGCGACTGTAGTGGATTAAATCCTGGCCCTTTAAAATATCCTTGTAATCTATGCAATAAAGGTGTACGATCCAACCAGAAAGCCATTGAATGCGAGGAGTGTCGATGCTGGTACCATTTAAATTGCATAGCTATGTCAATGCATTCATATGAACGACACGGAGAAAACTCCAAACTTGTTTGGATCTGCAACCGATGTTTGTTTCCTAATTTTTCCACTAGTTTTCTCCTACAGAACAGTCTAAATGTCACCGATGAAAACAGCTTTAGTATTTTGACCTCTCCAAGCGATGGTGATCCTGGCTCTCCACTTAAAACTTCAAGCCCAATAAAACAGTCAATCCCTAGGAAATCAAAAAGACGCCGAATGAAATTTCTGGCATTAAATTGCAATGGATTAAAAAGTCAATCAAAGAAAGCGCAACTTCATGGAATTATTGATCTCCATTGCCCAGACGTTGTTATTGGGTGTGAGTCTAAACTAGACTCCTCAATCCCTTCTTACTCCATATTTCCAGAGTCTTATGCAATCTATAGATTGGACAGATCGCAACATGGAGGAGGGGTTTTCATTGCAGCAAAGCATGACCTGATTACAATCGAGGAAACCAAACTCCAAGTTACAAACTGTGAACTCATCTGGACATCTATTCAGTTCTCAAGAACCAAGAAGCTCTATATTGGCAGTTATTATCGCCCACCTGATTCTGGAACTGATCCAGTCGAAGGACTCGATGACTCGTTGAGTTTTCTATATAGTGGAAAAACAAACTTTCCTCAAGTTATTCTGTGTGGTGACTTTAACTGTGGGTACATAGACTGGAGCTCAAACTGTCTGTACAGTGGCGCCAGGGATACAGATCGTTGCTTGCTAGACGTCATAAGTAAATATGGATTCCACCAACACGTAACGACACCTACACGACTAGAATCAGGTTCGCTCCTCGATCTTGTGTTATCTTCAAATGAGAATTTGATAACTGCATGCAATGTAATACCTGGGATAAGTGATCACGAAGCATTAATGTTTGAGGTCGACCAAGCACCAAAGTACTCACTGAAACCCCGTAGAAAAATCTATCAATACCACAAAAGTGATCAAGAACAGTTATCAAGGGACTTGCAACAGTTTGCTAGCTTGTACTTGGACTCTGAACCCAACAGACGATCCGTAGAACAAAATTGGGACATGTTTACAGAAGCAATAAAAACCTCGTCGGATAAGAATATCCCATGTAAATTGACTAAAGGGAAAAGACATCTCCCATGGGTAAGCAGGTCAGTAAAGCGACATATGCGTAGAAGAGATAGAGCATATAGAAAGGCTAAGAGAACTGGTTCAGCAATTCACTGGGCTCAATACCGCAGGAAAAGGAACACTACTACAGCTCTCCTTCGGCAAAATCATCAAGCATATGTCAATGAAGTTATGAATGGCCTATGTGACTCTCAAAATCAAGATGAATCAAATAGAAGTGGTGTGAAAAGAGCGTGGTCATACCTTAAAATGCTAAGAACTGAGAGTTGTGGAATTCCAACACTTCTAACACGAATCAACCATATTTGTAACACAGATAAATCCAAGGCAGAAGCCCTAAGGGAACAGTTTGATAGTGTTTTCACGAAAGAAAACTCCAATTCTACATCCAGTTTACCATCTGCGCCACTTCCACCGGTTCCCAACATCAAAGTAAGTGTATCGGGTATAACAGATCAGCTGAAAAAGATAAATCCGCACAAAGCCATTGGCCCTGATGGACTACCATCCAAAGTTCTGAAAGATCATGCTGATATAATTGCACCTGTATTAGCATCAATATTCCAACAGTCCTTGGACACAGGTACACTGCCATCGGCCTGGAAGGAAGCAAATGTGAGCGCCATATACAAAAAAGGTGATAAATTTCGTCCGGAGAACTATCGCCCAGTGTCTCTTACATGTGTGTGCTCTAAGTTGCTTGAGCACATTGTTGACTGCACAGTAAGGAAGCATCTTTCAAAGTACTCAGCTCTTCACAAAGACCAGCATGGATTTCAACGTGGTTTATCATGTGAAACACAGTTAACAACAACAGTACACGAATGGGCCAGGACACTCAACCAACATGGCCAGACTGACATAATATTCCTTGACTTCTCAAAGGCCTTCGACAGTGTACCCCACAACAAATTGTTAACCAAGCTTAGTCACTATGGGATACATGGCAATTTATTACGATGGATGGAAGCATTTCTTACAAACAGAAAACAACGTGTTGTCGTCAATGGAGCAGAATCTAAGTGGTCTACAGTGTTGTCTGGGGTACCGCAAGGTACGGTCTTAGGGCCGCTGATGTTCCTCCTATACATCAATGACCTGCCCCACGGCATCGATTCAACGGTCAAGTTATTTGCAGATGATAGTGTCTTATATAGAAAGATTGAGGGCCCAGACGACAAATACAAATTACAAATGGACCTACAAAAACTAGAAGAGTGGGGGAGAGCTGCGCAAATGAAATTTGAACCAACGAAATGCTTTAAACTAACTGTAACATTGAAAAGAAATGTAGATGAGTGTGCCTACTTTCTGTGTGGCACTATGCTAGCACACGTCTCTTTTCACAAGTACCTTGGAGTCATCATTACAGAAACCCTGTCCTGGTCAAAACACTGTGAAGAACTACGTGCAAAGGCAAACAGAGTTCTTGGAGTCCTCCAGCGAAACCTCTCTACCTGCAACTCACTGACCAAAGAACGTGCATATACATCTCTTGTTCGCCCGTTGGTAAATTATAGCACTACTACCTGGTCTCCACACCTCAAGAAAGATATAGCCGCCATTGAATCCATACAGAGAAAAGCAGCAAGATTTGTGATGGCCGACTATCGCCGTACTAGCAGCGTCAGTGCGATGCTTCAACAGCTAAACTGGACATCGTTGGAAGAACAGAGACTGATAAATGACATTGTATTTTTCTATAAGCTTCAACATAAATTAGTGAATATTGATTTCCCAGCAGAAGTACAAATGTATTATAGATCAGGACGCTTGCATCACCAATTTAACTATCGACAAGTGTCTGCTAGAATAAACTCTTATATGAACTCATTTTTTGTTAGGACCATTCCATTATGGAATAAATTACCAGCCTGTGTCGTGAACATACCAAATGTACCTAAATTTAAAGAGCAGGCTAAACATTTTATTATCTCTATGTAAATTTTAACAGTCTTGAATACCGCTTGTAAATTATGATTTTGTAACTGTACCGCTAGTGCTGGGATTAGCTATGCTATATATAAGCACGAATTAAACTGAAACTGAAACTATTCGTTTTGTCCGCCATTTTGTTTCTAAGATAATATTGGGCTTCCTGTCTCATAGGTAGCTATATTTGGAGAGTCAAGCCATATTTAGCAAAATGGCGCGTATTTCGTTACTAAGGCTTCGTAAGCACTTTTCGTTGCTATGTAGTAGTTTTCGGGCAAGTTCAGGCAAGCCCTTTTTGTAAGCAAAGCTCTTTTATCTTTTGGGGATATTCACACCAAAACTGTAAGTAATTTTAATCTTATTTACGTACAAATGTTTTCAAGGATATTTTCTTTAGTTTTTTGTAATTTTATATATTCTAAGTTTGCGCAATTATTGCGCGCGTCTCAGCTCTGTAAGTATCAAATCAGATTTGTAATTGTATCTAAGTTTGTATTTATTTATTTTAGTGAACCACACAGTAACTAGTACACGGTACACGTTACCTTACAGAATTAAACTATAGAAGCTTGCCGTAAGTAAAGAGTGTTATAGTGTTTGGTTTCAAGAGTGCGTTCAAGTCATTTATCCCAATGTAGAGACGATACAGAGCTCTTAGAACATTTCTATTCTGTAACACAAATGAATTAAACTGATAACCTGTTTATGTTGTAAATGAACACAAAGTTGTTCAAATCAAAGCAAAAGGGCTCCTGATTGCCACAAACAGCAGTAAAGGGTTACCACAGAGGAGGTTGGTCAACGCGCGCAAAGCATGATGGTCGATTTTGCTTTTTCTTGTCAGTCTTCTCTGACCGTCGAACTGTGAGGATCTCCGTGCTTCAAAATATTTGCGAAACTGTCTTCGTTTGGTGTTAGTAGACAACATGGAAAGTATGAACAGCTTTTGTTTGTGTAAAAAATCTGATTTTTGGAGGATAACATGAAGAAACTGATATATATATATGTGAAAACTACGTGGCAGAGAACATTTGAGATCAAATCAGTTAGCTATAGTTTGGTCAAAGACAAGTATAGAATTGAATAAAATTGTGCCATAACTTATTGTGCCCAAATCGTTATCATGTTGATTTTCAATGGAAAACAAACTAGTAATCTAATCTGTGAAGACGTCTGGCAGATTTTCCAGTAAAATTACTGAAGAGTTTTGGAAAAAACATCACTTCACTAACAAAGTTGTGCAATCAAGCGAAAAGAGCGGGAAAATGAAAACATGCAGGCAAGCCGGTAAGTTAATATTCAAAACAACATTTTTCATCTCCATTGAAAATGCTGTGAATATAGCCTGCTATCGTTTTGTTTTTGATTTCGCTTCTACATGCATGATTATAAGTTATTAAATTGATTTTTGAGCTAATTTAGCTTCAGTCTTTTCGCAAAGCTACGAAGCACCACACGGGCGCGTTCAGTAACTTGTTGTGCAAGACCACGACAACACTCTCTCTGATCGTACCTATAGATCAAAATCCTCAAATATGACAGTTAAGAGCTTCTTTGTAATTTTGGACAGAAAGATAAATTCATATTGCATGGAAAATAAAAAGCACTTTGAAATCGAATGGTTCGTAAGCTTAAATATTCTCAGAGGTAAGTCATGTCTGACCGGCTGATTGCTTGTCTTGAATGACTAGCAAATTATTTTCAAGTGCACAGATATAAGTTTTCTTAATATTTGATTTTTTATGCATTGCGCTGGTTGGATGGTATCTCCAGTTTTTCATCATGACAAATCAGTTACTACACAAAATTCTTGAAATCGAAAGTAGAAAGGGTTCATATCCATTGCTTTTTAGCTCGGCAAAAACCGTAGAGAGAGAAAATTTGAACTGGAGAAAAGCTCAAAAAATAAAACGCTAATGCTAAAAAGAAGTTAAAAGCAGAGTAAACAAGTTTTATTTGCAGTAATTTCAGTAACAACGAAAAATGTTTTGTTTTGACTTTCTTTTCACACTTGTTTTCGTACAACTTTGTGAGTGGAAGTTTCCGTACGATTTATTTCTTAATAATTCTTTCTTGTTTTCCCCAAATGTCTTTTGGGTTTTTAGTCGTGGGTGCAGTCCGTGAAACCCCATTTGAAGGTTATGATCACTTTCCCTCAATTCCACGTTACACTTTGAAACCTAAAACAACAATGTAACATACAAATTATATTTTCAGTGCCTTTCTGTCTCACTGCATATGTGTTGTCATTGACGCCATTATCGATTTGTTTTCCTTGTTCTCTTGTCGTACAAAACTGAAAATATCTCCGAAACGATAAGATGTGGGGTTATGTGGGGTTGACTTTTTAAATAGAACAGACATTTTTCTAACGATTTCAGATGTTACAGTGAATCCACACACAATGATAATGGAGAAAAATACATTATTTCGGGTCTCCCTTTTTGGCTTGACGATGATTTATGTCATTGGGAAATTGTGCAAATCTCCTTTAATTTTTCGCGGCTAACGTTTATCATATGCTTTAAGATTTTTACACCAGTACCATGTATGCATATTGAGATGATTTCCCGGCAGAAACAGTATTTGTATAAGAAGAAATGGAAATAAACATGCATTTTCCGGAAGCTTACCCGTCGATTTTGTTGACTCCCGGCTGATCATGTTTACAGAATTTTACGCGCTATGATTGGCTTATTTTTGTCACGTGCCAGTTGACCACCCTCCTCTGGGGTTACCAAATGTAAGACCACAGGTATCCCAAACTTATTTTCTGCAGTCTTCAAACAATAGAGAAATGATAAAACTTTCAGAAACTAATTAAAAGCGCATCTAAAAAATTTCATAGACGTCCTTTTCCTCAGATGTCTGCAACATCTAATGATGTGATTGGATGAAGTTCGGTTATGTTTTATGATGCACTGCATACCACGCCAGGCTCAATCCTACCTGGGCACGAGTAAACGCACCATTGTGCGTCTAGTTTTACATTTTCAAGCGCGCGTAACATTCGAATGGCTTCTCAGTATTTTTACTTGGCCGACTTGTTTTGACAACCAGTTGGACACGAAGTGGGAAGTGTCATGCTGCGTTTGCACGAACTTACAAGACAAAAATTATTCTAAAACCATCATTTTGTCAAGTAATTGCTACACCTGTGGAGGAGACAATGTAGGCAAAAGCGAAAGATCAAAAACTATTCATAAGAGGGAAGGTTAAACAAACCAAACGATGAAAAACATTTTAAGACACGTACTGGAGTGAACTTTCCACCTTTCAAACGGGATTTGTGAATGATTTTATGCCCTTATTCTATCTGACACACCATTGAGAGTAAATGAATAGTGTTGTTGTGGTGGTTGAATCAGTTGAATCGTTGGGACATGAAAGTAAATTCAGGATATCTGATTTCCTTTTGAGCCGGGACTGCGGGACAACAGTTGTGACTCGTTGCTTTTATGACAATTTTTGTGTGAACTATTTGGCTTAAACACTGGCATCAAGGAGTCTCCTAGTGGACATTGAATAATATTAGCAGAGAGGACGCAGGCCTAGGCTTGTGGACTTTCAGTCACTAAAGAAAAACAAAACTTTACGGTCTTCAGCAACTGCCTGCCTTTGAAGAGCTGTATTGTAAATGTATGGCAAAAATTGATGAAATTTTTCAGTTCAAGGAACCTAATAACAAGTCCAACATAAAGACATTTTATAGGTAATGCTTTGAAAAATAACGAGCACTATGAAAGCGGTTTATTTTGTGATCTGTTTCACTGTCACTTTGTAATTGTTGTAATTTCTTGAAATTAAACTGATGATTTAACTAAAAAAATACGGTTGATCAGTTGATGAAAATTATTTTTGACATAAATCTGGCTGAACAGCACACTTTTGAAGAGAAATAGCTTTTTTTTGCTTTGTTTTCAACTTTTAATATGCAATCGGACCGGTTATTACCGGAGAATCTATACTAGACCGGTCCGAGATGTGATCTAACCAATCAAATCGCTCGATTTGCTAGTGTCCAGGCTCCAAAATACACGGTCATATAATAAAGATTAATAACTACCAAACAGCCACAGTTAAGACTGATTAGGCTAATATTACGTACTGAATTGCATTATTAATATTTCCCAAGAAGATTGTTATGGAAATTAAAACATTGCATTGAAGCAAGCAAAAACGAAAGGAGTAGCCTGTGTAGCAAGCGATTTTTTACGGGGAAGTGAGAGATTGGGTTTCCTGTGTAAATCTTGCTAAACACAGGAAACCCAATCCCCTTTTAACCCTCAATGCTACGTAGACCGTAAGCAAGAGGTGAAACATACTGGACTCATATTGTAAATTTAGTTCGCAATAACAAACTTTTTCATCTAGTGAACGCGAACTTTAAATTGTTTTCTTTTTCTTAATTATTTTATTTTTATTTATTTTTTCTTAATTGTTTTTATTTGAATTCTCGTAGACTGAAAATATTGCGTTAATTTGTACTAAAAGAGTGGTGAATTTTATAAAGATTAAATAAAAAGAGACAATTTAATATTTCTGTTTCACAGCGTGTACCTTTTCAATCCTACCAATTAAGGTTTAATTTCTATCTCGATCGTACATGCCAAAGTAGTAATCGAATCCATAGTGTTCTAAAGTCTCTAGAGTCATTTTTTACTGGTCGACCCACCAGAATGTTTTGAATACAATACCACAGAGACAACAGGTACAAAGATCAAGACTTCAAGTACCACGTGATCAAAATTCCATTGTCAACGAACCCAAACAAAGGGGACGGAACAAAGAAAGTCTCTGATAAGCAAACTGGTTCACTAAATGTCATTCTAACGCTAAAAATTGTTGATATCGTAAGAAATGACGTGAATGGAGATAATATGATTAGATTCGCTGCGTGGTAATGGTTTGAATTTTCAAAGGAAATAGCGGCTTTTAAGGTAAGGCAAGGGTCATTTGATTGTAACTACACTATTTTCTCTAGGCTGTCACAATTACGTTAAGGAAACATAAAAATATGGACTCGTTTCTTTTCTTCTTTTTTTCTGGCCTCAATTCTCTTCATTGTACAGCCTCTTTGTGTCTTCTAAAACACGTACCGCTTTCAAGCTGCGTCAAGGTTTTGCTACCTTTGTATTTGTTACACTGTTGCTTGTCATAATCATATTAAAATAATAACTAATCTCTCATTACCACTCCCTTATCATCAACGGCCACTTTCAATCATCGGACATCAAAGTTCAATGAAAAGTATTTGAAAAAATAGCTCGAGGTGTCGTTAATAGTAGAGGTCGAGCTTATGACGTTGTTTAAATGTATCCTAGCTATATGACAAGTACAGTATTTAGCGTTCTTTTTAATCATCGAAAAAACATAAATTATTATCACCTAAAATCAATCAGTTTTGCAGATGTGTAATGGGATCGATGCTCTATTGATCTGCAATCAAACATAATCCGGAATTTACAAGAGATCAGTATATTGGACATAATAAAGAGGTAGAGATTACATGAATTTTGCTTCAAAGATTACGTGTTCGTTATAGAGTGAGACCGTAATATAAAAGATTTTATTTAAACCAAAAAATTATATTGGATTTTAGTTTTTTCGAGACCTAAAGATCTATCTGCAATTTTAGGTGTCCGTATTCATAGAAGTGTCCATATCATGGATCCAGATGTTCCACTATTTTCTTTTTAACAAATAGATTCCATTTTCCGTGCGTCTGTACTCTAATAAATGCATTGATGACCTCAAAT
The DNA here is from genome assembly GCA_029948255.1 of Telmatactis stephensoni. Lineage (NCBI taxonomy): Eukaryota > Metazoa > Cnidaria > Anthozoa > Actiniaria > Isophelliidae > Telmatactis > Telmatactis stephensoni. The sequence goes on along the minus strand of JALIZF010001238.1, from coordinate 90,403 downwards.
GTGGCGAGAACTAAAACGCATGCTGCGAGACGAAGTCGAGTGGCGTGATTGTTGTTCGTGCTCCATTTTAACGTCTTTTTTACATCTATTAGAGTACAAACACACGGGAAAATGGAATCTGTTTTGTTTTATATAACATTCATCAAAACATTTCAACCAATCAGAGCGCGCGTAAGATTTAATGACGTCATCTATGTGTGTGCAGTGTAATCACACGCGCGGTTCTCGACCAATCAGAGTACACATAATATACCAATTATTATATATATTGTTGCAGACTGCATGATCACGATGAAAGTTGATAAAATTGCTAAGAATGCATTTTCCACTTTTTATTCTACCGCTTTCATATTCGTTTCTGTTACGTTTGACATTTGCACAAATGTGCATTATATACTTTCGATGTGTGTGCAAACTGTATCATAATCATTCGCTGCCTTAGACTAGCTTGTTCTACCAACCAAGCGCAGCGCATTATTTTCAGGCAACTTTCATGAATAGGAAACGGAACAGTGGGACGTTTTACAGTGACAACCTTTACAATTACTTCTTGATCAAGTTCTAGAATACCTTATATAATTCATTCGTATCTTATCTTATCCATGACGTCTGCGTGGGACGCACTCAGATTGAACTACGAATTGTGTTTTCTCGAGTTTTTCTCTAAGAAAATCTAAGCGTAAATATAAGCTTTGAGCTTCACTAGGAAGCTTGCATTCACGTACACTACATACACAGCCAATTGATTGTTTCTTTGTTTTATGTCCAAAATGCCGATAAAAAGCTGAGCAAGGCTCTCTTCCACTTTTGACAGGAAAGCTGTTGAAGACTAATACTATTTCGATGACTAGCAAAAAGCGCCTGCTAAACAAACAAAGAACCGCTTGCTAACTAAATTGCTTGCTCATGCAATAATGGAATAGACCTTTTTCAATTCGAGTTTGATGATACCGCTGTAAAATTAGACAACATGCAGACGCACAAAATTTGTGCATGGTTGGCCTCGAGTCAAGGTAAATTGCTCAAGAATACTAGTGAGAAAAACATAAACCTGAATCTGCACAGAGAGCAATACAAAAATCGACTTCAGTTCCACAGGTCTTTCTTGCAAAGGAGGCTAACCCAACAAAAATATGTTAAGAAGCTCAGCAGTCTCTAGCAATTGGAAACTGGATCATAGGGCATATGTTCTATCTACATTTATGTATAACGGTACAGAAAATATAAAATCTATTTGCATGAAGCATTAGAAAGGGGTATGGTAGGTACGTTCTTCTTAGCGTTCTAAATCGAACTTTTATTCAACATAGGTATCACCTAATAAAGAGAATTCTTGGTCATTAATTGCTTATGAATCACCATGGAGACACGAACGCACTGGAAAATGTTCCACTTCAGGACTCAACTCACAATGACAGGACTATAAGTCACGGGCAAAGTTCCGATGGCCACGGACATCCATCTTCGTCCCCCTACATCCGCTTCCAGCAAGAACTACGCAATGGCTTGTGTCAGTTTTGCCGTGAAATTCAAACAAGGATTTATCGTTCGATAACCATCCGTGGTGTGCCGAGACTGTTCGTTCTTAGACGATTATTTTGTCTGTATTGGATCATTGTAGCATGCCTTCTCGTTTTCCTCAAACTTTACTTCCCACTGTACTTGACAAGTACTGTCAGTAGAAACACTTTAGAAGTCTTTCGTACAGACTGGTGTCGGATTCGCCAAACCAGAAATGACTGGAAATCGTTACTTTCTCCATGTGAGCATGCCACCCATTGGGGGCGTCATCCCGTGGGATGGTCCATTTCGAATAGTACAGATCCAAATATGAGTTATATTTCGCTAATGAGAATCAAATCTGCTGGGGAATTTAGTAGATTTAGCATTCAAACTCAAACCTCTGATGGCCATTTAAAACTAATTGGTGGTGATTCGTGGAGGGTTCAAATCCTGGGACCTTCAACATTAGCACCTACAATTATAGACCACAACAATGGTACTTACGAGGTTTTGTTTCTTGTAATGGAACCCGGTGAGTACCGGGCAATTGTGTCCCTTGATTATACCCTGTGTCAAGGTTTCAAGGACCCACCTGATAACTGGTTTATTGCTGGTAAGTTAAAATGGGGCCAATAGGGACTGATAAAACATTTTCTATCAAATGGTCTATTTTAAGACATGGACGTACGTATAGAAGTGACACTAAAATGTGCAAACTATCCCTTGCTGATAACATGTCTATTTTGGGGCCCGTTCACATGAAAGAGGGTGCCTCTATGTAATAGGGATAATTATTTTGTTTTCTTTTCCCTGGGGGACACAAAACAAAAGAGTTATCCCTACAACATAGGGGTACCCTCTCTCATGTCCTCATGCGAACGGTTCTTAATGTGGATACAAGTAAGGGAAACTTTTTAAACAAAAGGACCAAACAGTAAGCTAAGTGTAGGCACCAGAATAAGCATTACGCAGTGAACGTCAAACTACTATGAATAGCGCAGGTTGGCTCTTCAGTTTATTTGATAATCGCTAACAAGAGCATAAAACTCGAGTTGTTATAACTTCTGCTTTTTTCTTCTGTGGATATGTGAATATAATTTAGCGCTATGCCAAACGTATAGAGCAGTTTCCTGGCTGTGCTGCAAGCATTATCTACAATCCTTGCCAGAATTAGTCGGCACAATATGAAATTCACGAGTTTTTTGTACATTATACACTTTGCAGCCATATTATTGGACCCCCCTCCCCCTGTACAATGTTGCTGGTAGCTAAAAAGTATGTGCGACTGATTGCCGAGTAGTACGTTGGAGTTTTCAGAGCAACAATGTACAGGGGGCATGCGGGGAGCCAATCTCATTACCATCCACTGTGCACGCGCGCATCCAGACAAAATCATGTCAACAATTCTGGCAGCGCAATGATTGTAGTATATAATTGATGACTTCTCCATTTACAGTTTTGGTTTCATTGTTTTATTTCAGGAAATATTCACGGAGCTGCCCAAAGGCAAGGAATTTTGGGAAATGAGCGCCATTACCTAAATCAGCCATTGTGGGAAGGTGTACCGCTGACCTTTACTGTACCACCGGCTCATGGTCCACTCAGAAAAGACGGTAAATATAGAGTATAATATAGTTGTAGACTTATGGCGCTTGCTTTCGACTCAAGTGATACTCTCTTTCTATTTTCGAAGAATTTCTCAGTTATGGTTTCGGGAACCCTGTGTCGTGTGGAGAACAATGTGACTTACTATGGGATGGTTACGGACGCTGGACAAATGGAACGTGGGCACCTTATGTATTAGGTACAGTATATAAGCATATAACGTCTACTGATTTGAAATATTGCGAATCAATCAGGTACAAAGATATATAAAAAATGGTCAAATACAACACTCAGCGTGCGCCTATGCAGGCTTCACGATAGAAGCGATAGTAAGGATTGCATTTCTTGAGTACTTTAGCCTAGCATGCAGTGATTAATAAAATGTCATGTCTGCTAAAGACACACGCTCTTTGAACCTAATCAGCCAATCAAAGCGTGCGCTTTTAGCTATGCTATAAGATTACTTGTAGTTAGGTTGCACGCAGCTAAAATGCTTCCATACTAACTCTCCCAAGTATCATTCGGTCTAATTCAGGAAAAGGGCTAAATCCACTTCCGATCAACCATGCCAGTACTATTCATTTTGCAAAGTTACAGCGCGCATAATTTGGCCGTTGCTGACACATTTCAGACAAAGTAGGCACGAGGGACGTACTGTACTGTCAACATATTCCACAAAATTAATTTCTTCTTCTTTATTTCCAGATGGCCTCATTTCTAATCAAAGTCCTCGCAGGCAAGAAGGGGTGTTATGGATCTACGGTGACTCCAATGCTTTACGCTTTCACAAATCCATTCAACACCTTCATCTTTGTAAGTCGATCTTTAAGCGCTGTAATTCCACGTACAACTGGGTCTACACCGTACGGAATGCAACATTTGAGAAAAGGTGGCAAGACTTTCGTGATTTTGACGTCGAGCGGGTCATAAGTGAACTCCAGTCTGTCCTTTATAGACCAGACATGAATGATACTAAAAGTGTTCTGATTTTAAACTTTGGTTTTCATTTCATCTCTGCTATTACCTTTTCGAGTTACCAAAGACTTATTAATAGAACTATTGAAGTTGTTACTGGGATGAAGGGAGAAAAATTGACCAATGACAATCCACAGCCTCGTTTCCTTGGAGATGTTATATGGAAGTCAACGACTTCTATAAACAGAGAGAAGATTCCTAATCCACATTACATCGGTCGTCGATTCATGACGCATCAGGTAGAACAAAAATATAAAAACAGTGTCATGTCAGTTTTTTCTTGTATAAATCTTCCTATATAGGGTTCATCCTGTCTGTCTATCTGTCTGTCTGTCTTTCTGTCTGTCTGTTTGTCTGTCTATCTGTCTGTCTGTCTGTCTGTCTGTATGTTTACGTGTATTACGTACCTGCTTTCAGTAAGTCCTGCATAAACATCAATTAATGCTTGCCTGAGTAGTTAACGACTGTTATAGTTAACAAACTTATATTGAAATTACACCACAATAACGTTTAACATACTCAAGTACCTCAAGGTCTGAGATTTTAAGGAATTTTTCCAAAAATGAAAAATTGCCTCCAATAAGTTCTAAGGATAAAAGTTCAATGATTCTTAGTTACGTGATATATTTCATGAAACCTAACCTTTTTGTACTTTTTTTGGCATACGCTCCCCTCCCCCCCCCCCCCCTCCCCTCTCCAAATCCCCTAACCGCCAGATACGCAAGCAAGTTTAACATAACTTTCTGTCAGATGTGGAATTCGAAAAAAAGGAAAAAAAGTTGGATTTTTCATGATCACTCATGATCAATTTTTACTGAAAGCATATCAGCTCTTGAAAAAAATGGATGGCGCATTTTAAACACCCCGTCCACTGATTGTTGTTGCGCATGTGCACTCAAATTGTGCCAGAATTTATGTTTATTGCTAAATTCCATTATTTTTGTTATAGAGAGTGCTTCTATTCAATGCATACGCGTCATGGGCAATGTGCCGAGCTGGTATCAAGATCCTTGACGTCTATCCGATATCAGCATCATACCCGGGTGGTACCGGAACACGGTACAATCTGGAGGACAGTATACACTTTAAGAACTGTGTCTTTGATTCAACGATAACACTTCTGGAGAAATATTACGGCGATGGAATCGATTATGAAACAATAGAACGCACTTGTCATCGTCTGGCTAGACGATAAGCTAGTCATCATAGATCGACATGAAACAAAAAGGAAGCTCTCATGCATACTGAAGATAGTATTAAATGATTTGAAGGCCCACTTGGACGAAAATCGTTGAATATTGGAAACTGATTATTTCTATCTGAAGATGAATGTAGTTAAATAAATAGCAGCCCTCTGCCCAAAAATCTGAATTTCAAGCTCATTATCAAAGAGAAATTTTGATATAAAGTCCAATAGGGTTGAGTAAATGACGTCATTTACTCTCAACTTAAATGCTAAAATACTTGACAATTTCTATTCGTCTCGTCTGAATGTAAAGAAAATGTTGCTTTTGGTGATTATTGGGAGTCGTACAGATAAGTTTTACTTTAGTTTCAAGACATTTCCAATTTTATAGTATATTTTCATCCAAGTACCCCGTTAATTTCAGACGTAACCGCTGACAAAGGCGTGAGGTTTTAATTGAAACGTTTGTATTTTTTTGGCAAAAAATGTATATTTAACTTGAAGATAATACTCTTCTAAGAGTTACTTACTTTGCGCTTGTAACAATTTGAAATGAAATGAATAAAATGTCAGAAGATTAGTAGAATAATTGCTTTTTAATTGCGCACCGAAGACCCTTAATTCTGCACAAAAATTGATGATGACGTTGAAAGTCCAATAAACAGGTTTCGATTTGTTTGAAAAGCGCAATGTGCATGTTCGAAAGAGAAAAATGCAAACGCTATGATAACAAACAACTCGATTCATGTGAATGGGCCCTAAGATCTTCACCCTTCAGTGGCTGGAGCCGCGCAAAACTCTTTATTAAAAGCAGTCATTGTCAAATTGTTTAGGTAATTAACCTTGTGAGCTCATAAAAACACACAAAAACACAACTAAAATGAAATTTTCAGTTCCCCTGACCTTGGTTTGTTTCTTTTCTAGTTTGTATTTTCATACTAGTTTTTAGTTAATTTGTAAATTATGGACCGCCTAATCCTTGATATTACAAAAGGTATCGTGTACAATTAATTTATAATAGATTAAGATCAGCTTTGGTTTTAATTGAACTGCATGTGGCTTATTTGAGATTGAATGAGTTTAATTGGTTTGAAAGCCAGTTTATACCCTAAGGCTAATATTTTGGTGTAAATTAACTTGCATTTTTTTAAAGTTTGCTTAAGCTAAAACAGGTCAAAAGCTATATGCATAAACAAGAACTCCGTAAAGCGTTTTCCTGGGCACCTTTTACAGTTCCATTTGTACAAAACTCTATACAGACATGCACGAATTTCATGCTTGATCGAATGCTATGTCAAAAGGCTTTTTTCAATATAATTGAAGTATTCATTAAAATACGCCCTCGTAGTTCTTGACAACGAGTCTATTCAAGGTTAAGTTTGCTATTCACTAACAACATTTCAAGTTGAGCATTTACACTTGTTTGGTTTCCGTTTCCAAGGTTGCAGAAAACTGTTTACTAGGCGTACAGCCATCTACAAAACTGAAAACTTTCTGCCATAAATACCTTATAAACAAAATCTGGGGCTGATTAGGAGAGCATAAAAGTCTTGGGAGGACTACAGGTAATAAATATTTATAGTGTTGGTTGTGATTTAGGTGTTTATTTGAAGATATCATTATTGATTCATAAGTGTTTTATGCCTAGTCTTTAAAACCACATACACGCATGCAAAACCAAACAACTTGTCGGGTTTTTGAAAAGAATGGTGTCAAAGAAGAAGAATTACTCTTGGCTCAACTGAATACTAGCAAGGGAAATAAACTATATTCAGTTGGATGAATTTATTGCTGTAGCTAAACTTACGAGTGCATGCGAAAGACTTTTCCTAGAAGTGAAAATTTCAACTGAGTTCTTGTACACAACTATGTTTTGTGGTGAAGAAGATATAAATGATCAACTGAAGTTTCTGTGAACAACACAGGCAGCCCAGAATACTTTCACAGTTCCTGAACTGTTGATATTTTGTTAAGGTGTTAGGTAAAATGCAGAAGGTCAGTCAAATGGCTGTTTCCAAAGTCCTGTACTAGCCAAAGCCTCGGGTCTCAGTGCATATTATCATGTACTGACAAATACGAATTCACAAGTTGCTAATTAAACAATATATGATTAACCTAGCTAAGAACAAAGTTTTATATAAACAACTAGTGTAACGAGAACGAGGCTTTGGCTAGTACAGGAGTCACACAACTCTATCTTGGGAAATGGCCATTAAAGATCCTGTTGCCTTGATTGTTTCTTTTATTTGTTTGGGCATGGAATGATACTGCTGACAAAGTAGTGCATATACATATAGCTATTTGCACAAACATTGACCCTTTCAAAATCATCGAACCTAGAAGCTGAGCCGCGAAATGACGCCTGGGTACATTAGTAATATATGGATATTTATATGTTTTATCCATGAATTCGCTGCATAATATAATCGTGTTAGAAATACCAATTAAGAATTTATCTCGGTCACTGTTTGAAACGTCCACGTCCACGCGCTTCTAAATCATCTAATAAGCAAATTTCCCAGTGTTCCTTTTGGTCTCAGCTTCTATGCTTTGAAAGGGTTAATGTTTGTGCAATTAGCTATATATATGTATTGATTTTGCACAAACACTAAGGTTATTGTATCACACATACTTCAAGACTAACTAAGATAACAAGTGTGCAGTGTGAACGGTGGATTTGATGGACTTGTCTGAGGACAATGTCGTGCCAAGACTAACTAAAAACATTAGTGTGCAGTCAAGAGCTGGATTTCTTTATTCCATCCCTAATATATTCAAATCAAATCTACCATCCATTTTTGGCCTTGGTAATCTCGTACCTAGAGCCGGCTTCGCTCTTGGTCAGCACCGTGCAAAGTACTTGGTGTATGCAAAATTAAATAGATTGTATATCAATAGATAGATAGATCATATTTTGATACAATTGGTGTTGTATACACCAAGTATTTACCTGAACGTATTCATTCATTCATTCATTTGTTTGTTTGTTTGTTTGTTTTTGTTTTTTGTGTTTGTTTGTTTGTTTGTTTGTTTGTTTGTTTGTTAATAATAAATTAATAGATTTATCTATTTATTTATCTGGGGGGCCCAAACGTATATTTCATACAGCAATTTACCTCAAACCTTTGGGAAATTAAATTCTAGGATAAAACAATTAATTGCCTGACTTCAGGTAAGACAGGGGTTGCGGGCCTTCCTTACCCTCCCCCTGGATCCGTCACTGCAAAGGAAGGTCAGAGTAGGTATTTTCTCGTAGGCCAAATGATTTTGCCTGAGATAAGTCTTGAACATTAATGTAGGCGTAACAATATATCGGGTTATCAGTGTCACCCAAAACATTGAAAGATATCTAACTTCATGTACATTTGACGCTACCGGTTAGGGCTGAAAATCGCTGCTGTAGTGTAATATAAACAAACACCATCTATATCTACACTCGACGAATTCAGAAGGCTTTTCATCCCTCTAAAACTTCTTAAGTCTGTTGATTTGTTTTATGGTATCATTTAAACAAACATCAACAGATCATTAAAAGCGTTTGACACGTCTGTTATCAAGATGGGATGCGGAGGTAGCAAGAGTACGAAAACTACAAATTCCATCAGTCCAGCAAATAAGCAAAGCAGCGATGGACCGACTTCTCGACAAATTGAGCTTGTGAGAGAGACATGGGGATACGTGAAGCCCGACCTTGGTCAACATGGCATAATATTTTATACAAGGTAAGATTCTTTGGGCCGTTTGGTTAAACGGTGCCCTAGCTTTAGCCAGTGTTTTCTATTGTATTAGACAATAGCTAGACATCGTTCCTTGTTTAAAAATAGCTTGAGCAATCGACCCAAGCCTTATTGAATTTATAGTTTAAGAATTAGTGAATGAATCCTGGGATTCAACTTGTAACTTTACTAATGTGTAAATGTTGAAATAATTGAAATATTGTAGCTATATATTCAGCCGTCTGCAACTGACTCGATTTACACCTAATTCACAAAAGGTTGTCGGACGAGAAACCGAATTTTGAATTAATTGCTGCGAGCGAAGCGAGTAGCCTCCTATTCGGAACACAGTGTAATCTGTGGATGTCACTAGACGAGCATGCGATACATACGATCAGCGGTTCAAGTCCATACCGAGTCGATTCAAGGATGTCACTAGACGAGCACGCGATACATTCGATCAGCGGTACAAATTTTTTGCATGAATAGCTGTTGACAGACAAATTAAAGGTCTTTACTACTGCGGCTTGTTGAACTACTGGCAACCAGTGTACGGTTCGAGGTGCGTCTTGTTAAAAAGTTTATTAACGACAACATGTCAATCGCTCTTGCTCTAGCGGCAGCTAATCTAAATGTCCTTTTTGCGGCCGATTTTGGGCTCCCTTTTACATGGGCACGAGTGAACGCACGAGTGCGTCTAGTTCAATATTGAAGGTCAACTAACAGTGTTCGTCACACAACGCACAGGAGATAAACAAGAAACATTTGATATATCAGACAAAGCGGTGTACTTTCGTAAGTTTTAGGGGAACAGTTCTGCTAACGTGGATACACCAGCTGTTTTTTGCTCGCAGCATTTCACTTTCTATTAGAAATAGCTAGTATATTCCGTATTTAATGAGCTGATAGTATCTTCTAGAAATGTCAAAAACTGTATTTTGACTATGTTACAGAGGTCAAGCGTTGTCATAATCAAAAACATTCTTGCCGCACAAGAAGTTTAAGCGTTGCCAGTAGTCTTGATTTATGTTTTTAAGCCGGTGAGGGGAGCCCTTTGCATGTCTAGTGAAGTGGGGTATAGTACTGACTGAGCAAATTGACCGAATCAAAATGTGGTGGCAAATTTGAATAACTATTGTTCTGGACAAACTAGCCTCGTGTTACGTGGAAACACAAAAGCGTTTTCACATGAATGGGAGGCTAGTCAGTATAAAACAATAGTTATTCAAATTTGCCGCCATATTTTGATTCGGTGTATACCCTGTGGCTCAGATATGTTTCTTTCTCCGCTGTCAGATTAGGAGTTACGGTTTTCGAATGTTGTACTTACCAGTCGAGACCAGACAAAGTACATTGACTACTACGTCATCGTCAGCTGTCAGTTATTTAGTTTTTCAGGTACTATTCATTACGGAAGCAATTAAAAACAACAAACAAACATTGTGCCAATGCATGGCCGAATTCGAAATCTCTTTGAAAAGAAGACCGAAGAAGAAACCTAAGGCGTATATATACGTAGTTTGGCGGCTATTTTTCATTTTCACTGTACGTCAGCGAAAAAATTCAAGTAACTTCACTTCAAGAGCGAGTATCTAATTGCATCTCTCGAAAGTTATGCGTCGTTCATAAAGTTGATCAATGGACACGTTATAGAGTACAGTATGTTTATGAAATGTTCGGCTTGTTTGGGTTAATTGTTGATGAATGTTGTCGTGGTATCCTTTCTTGTTGAAACTGCCTTCCCCCCACCCCTAAACACTACACCTCCCCCCTCACAATTTTCCTCCCCTTCCTTCGAACCGCAGGAGTGTCAAAAGTTCAACGTCTGGTCGACAAATTGGCCAATTTATTGTTTTGTTGAATGACATTTGTATCTAAATGAGGCTTTGATGAAGTGGACTTGATTTCTCTTGACGTTTTCATGGGAAAACCATAATAACGTGAAGCTATGGTTCTTATTTAATGGGCCAGTTCACGCTGTCGTTCGCAATATTTTGAAGAAATCTGGATCAATTTGACTTTCAGTAACTCCGATCAATTTTGCCGTGTTTGTCCTAGCTCGAAATGGCGGACAATAGCGTGAACTTGCGTATTAAAGAGATTCACACAAACCTAATGCCGACATAAGGGATATCGAGGTTTCCAGAGAGAAATTATTATTTTTTCTACACAAAAAATATGAAAGCACAAATGTTTGTTCTTGAAAAACGAATGTTATTCAGTAATAAGTTCTAGTGACACGTTCTACGGTAATCATTTCACTGACTGGCCGGGAAATACAGACGCGTGATCTTTTGGAGAGAATCTTTCAAATCATTGAAGCATTCGTTATCATAGAACATTAAATCCTGATTAAATGATTATAAACTGAGGTATCAACTGTGGAAAGGGCATAAGCGACAAATAGTTTAATGGATTATGTGAAATCTTTTCCGGCTTTACACTATGCATATCAAATTTTCAAGTAGTGAAATCGAAGATTTATAATCCTGACTCCATCCAATTGCTTTGCTTTGCAATCGCGTAATCCAAGCTTTGTTTCTCAACATTGAAATGTGGTCCGGCAGAAGTTATGTATTTGATTTGGCAATGACCTATCAACCCTGGAGTAAAAAAAAAGCAAAAAACAAAACAAAACAAAAAAAAAGGTCCAAGCGCACAATGAACTACAAATTAATTATCCTACATCACAGTAAGGCTGGAAAATGAGAACTGAGATTACTGTGACTGAAAACCGACTCTCGACGACCATGCCCATCAATATCAGATGGTCCGTTTTCAAGCAAATTAAGAAGAAAAGATTTTCCAGGGATTTGGTCAAATTCTAGCGCCTCGTGCGTACACCGCAAAAACCCAGGCTATACGTCACAGCTGGTTCTGACACCAATCATTCTTTCAATTTTGCATTTCAGACTGTTCACAGAACACCCAGAAGTACAGCAAATGTTCTCGTTTAGAGATGTTCAAGGACTGGAAAAACTAAAGGAAGACGACCGGTTTAAATTCCAAGCCAAGAGAGTAATGGAAATGGTCGGGGCAGCTATTGATGGCTTGGATGACCTTTCTTCTCTTAGTGCGGTACTGAAAGACCTTGGTGCGAGACACGTAAAATGGAATGTTCAAGAAGAGCATTATGGGGTAGGAGTTTATTATTTTTACATTATTTGTTTTATAGATCTGTCTTTAAAAGTATCATCATCATCATCATCATCATCATCATCATCATTATTATCACCATCACCAGCAGCAGCAGCAGCAGCAACCTTACTATCATACCTTTCCATCATGCATCGTCGTATCTTCATCAGTCAGCTTAAAATTTCCATTCTAGCGGAATTTCTCTTGAGGCGATTCCTGACGAAAAAAAATAAGAGGCTCTACCGATCTAGGCCGCTTTCTTTGTTCAGCATCGTCCACAACATGGACGAACAAACAGGTTTTGACACCGGTTTTAACCGAAATAAGTAATAGGCATGGGCAAAACCCACGAACTCACGTGACAGAGTTGCTGGTTACCGAAGCGCATGCTCAACAAAGAAAACGTCTCGGATTGGCATGGTGTCTCATTTTTCTCGTCAGAAATCGCCAAGAGAGACTCTGTTTGCAGGGAAGCTTAAAATTGACTGCATACTAAAGATCAGCCAAATACAATCATCGGGGCTGTTCCAGCACTCATGCGCACTAATTGATTTTTGCTCATTCAATCAGTCAGTCAATTAGTCCATAAACGCAGCTTTACATTGCTTGTTTTACAGCCCGTTGGCGAGGCTTTGATATTCACATTACAGACAGGACTGAACGACAAGTTTACACAAGAAGCGAAAGAGGCCTGGTTGATTGTATATGGGTTAGTCGCTGACTCGATGAAAGCGGGCGCGAGAGAAGCTCAATCTTCAAACTGACACAAAGGACTGCTAATATATATATGGAAACCCTTAGTATATGCTGATAGCATATACGCTTACGCTTATCAGGAGGAGCCTGTATCTACTGGCTGTAGTTGTCCTACTAGGCTGTTTTAGCAAATACGACGCGCCGCGGGCCAGGAGGTGGCATGACGAGTTCGCTGCGTGACAACCGGAAGCTACATTTTCCATTTCACTTGTTTTTGCGTCCTCTTCTTGAAGTCGTCAGTCAGTGCGCGCGCGTTTGCTAAATTGGTTCATAGCACTATGCATGAGATGTCATAGTAGATTTTCAGGCTAGAATAAATCTTCTTTTACTTTCCATTTTTTAATCAATCTTCTTTTACTTTTTCTTTTCTTTTTACTTTTCTTTTTTACTTTTTCATGCTTCAACCCATTTTCTTTCTTTTACTTTGCTTTTTACGAGATGAACTGCATCATAATTTTATCCTTCTAAAACACTTTAAGCTTGCGAAAGCACAGGTTAGGAAATTTATTGTCATTTTACATATTTTTGAGCGATAAATACCACAGGGGACCTGGCTTGGGAGTCTTTTCCAAGAATGGAATTAACTGAAGCTCTTTGGGTTTCCTGTGGTAACCTCAATGAAACTCGATCACCTATCAAGTTACGCGGTACATTGACGTTATCGAGTTTCATTGAGGATGCCACAGGAAACCCAAAAAGCGTTAGTTTATTCTATTCTTGATTAAAAAAACTTCCAGGCCAGTTACCCTGTGTATATACATCCATAGTCCAATACTACGCGAAACTTAGCTATCATGCATATTTCGTTTGACTTTCTAAAGTGTGATACGCCATCTCACCGTAGCAATTAAGATGAAGGCGGAATCTTCTTCGTGGGCTACTGCCCTTACTGATTTATACATCGCTATCAACCAATTGGTCGACCAATTTGACGATGGTATGCTTCTAGTCCGATTTGAATATGGGATGGAGCAGAACAGTGAACAACATGTCGGGTGTAATGATCAGTATACATCTTGTTATTTAAGTAGAACTGCCCCGAAAGGAAGATCTTTTTACTTTCAGGAAGAAGGTATTATATTAAACGGCTAGGGACTTCTTTCCCCACTTCCCTTTCCCTTCCTTCCAAGGGCCTATCTCTACGGATGCTGTAGGTATAAGGGACTGGTCATTATTTACAGGGAGGGGGGGGGGGCTGGTGGAAATAGAGGGGGGGGCACAGATTTTTACGCTCACTCTGTAAGAATGTTAAATGTGTATGTATGTAGAAAGGGGGGAGGGGCCATCAAAAATTGAGCACTACCTTTTTCATTTCCACCAGCCCCCCCCCCCCTCCCTGTAAATAATGACTAGTCCCTAACAAGTTTTGTTTATATTCTTTTGAGACATTTTCGACTGTTAATTGTTGCTTACGACAGATGTAGAACAGTAATATTTTTATTCTAGTTGAATTAGATCGTAATGAAAATGTATCTCAAAGAGGATTAAGTTTGTTAATCATTGGGGCGTAGCTCTACAATATCGCATTAGAACTCAAGCAAGATGTACTATACTGTAATTAAGAAGAAAGCTCATTTGTACATATAACGCATATCACATTAAAGATACTGAATTTACTATAGTCCTGTATTCTATCAAATTTAGCTATCGTATTGACCGAATCGAAATATGGCGGCAAATTTGAATAACTATTGTTCTGGACTGACTAGCCTCGTGTTCAAGTGGTAACACAAAGCGTTTTCACATGTATGAGAGGCTAGTGAGTCCAGACAATAGTTATTCAAATTTGCCGCCATATTTCGATTCGGTGTATATCGGTGGTTTGAATTCATAATTGTCAAAGTGAAAATGGCAGCCCGCAGCTCCTCGACTGACGAAAGACTATATATGTACACTCCCGATGTGACAGGCTCGCTGAATATGAACGAAGCTGAGGTGAATCTTACGACAAAGTTTACAACTCCAAATATTGTACGTAGTTACAAAATTAATAAACATCACTAATAAACACAAATCCAATTGCGAAGAGTTAAAAAACTCGTGTCATGGCTACAAGTGCTGGTTTTCATCCAATTTCTTCGGGAGCAAAAAAAACAAAGTACCGGCAGCCATGTCGGATGAGCAAGCAAGAAACACTGATGATACATCTTTTTTAATTTTGAAGTTTATCCAAAATGGCTGCTAGAAGTCACATGCAACCCAATTATAGGTTGTACTCACTGTTTGACGATCCAATTACAGGGGCGTATCCAGGGGGGTCCCAGGGTGCCCGTGACCCTCCTTTGAAAACAAAAAGATGATAGAAATAAAAGAATCTGACTGGAGAAAGATTGAGAAATTGGAAGTGTGACCCCCCTTTGGTGGAAAATGGAAAGTGTGACCCCCCCCCCCCCCCCCTTTGAAATATTCTGGATACGCCCCTGAAGCAACATACGCAGACTGAGTGTAACAAATTTTCACATAGATAGGGGGGACGAGAAAAGGATGAGCAGTGCATTACTAAGGCTACGTCTATCGGTTAGATCTTCCGTCCACATTGAAAAGGGCGTTTCTCTTTTGTGTAAGTAGACGGAGGGGAAAAAGATGCCTGTGGTCATAGTCTGCCTATGTCACTTCTGCTTCAACTTCTATCGCTGGTTAAATCCAGACCTAAATACACCTATTTCAATAAACGTTGTCGGTATCAAGCCTACGCGACTTACCCGAAAGGGAGTATGGGAAGAAATTACTTTTAAAAGTCATAAAACCACAAAAATCCCACACCATTACTCAAATTCAGCTTGCAATTGCTCTTACCTTATATACACTAAAGAACTTCACTTACTGATGCTAAAGTCAATACCAAAGTGGAAAAGAAAGTAAAGTTTTGCTACTACCCATACTCCTTTTCGGTCTAGTCGCGTGGGCTTGAGAGCTCTCATACGACAACCTTTTTTGAAACAGGTGTATACACGCACCTATTATGGAACTAACGACCCGGGTTCGATTCCGAACAGATTACCCCATGTGAGTAGAGTTTGTTTGTTTGTTCGTTCTCCCCCTTGCTTCGAGAGTTTTGTCCAGGTCCTCCGGTTTTCCTTGTTCTATCAAAAACAAACTACTGATCAAGTTTAGAGTTGGGTGTTTAGAATATCAAATATAGTAACGAGCTTGTGTGTGGGTTAATTGGGATTATATTTAGTATGGATATTTACGCAGTAGAGATACTTATTAAGCCATGGTCACACTAAATAGACCATTTCACGGTTGTCGTGGCTCAACCTCAGCCTCGACACCGTGTAATATATTCTTTAGAATTTGACTGCAGCCCGTGGAATTTTAAAGTGTTTCGATTGTTTGTTGATGTGTACATTCCTTACATTACCATGAGCTGCAGTCAATTTCTAAAGAACATATTACACACCGTCGAGGCTGAGGTTGAGCCACGACAACCGTGAAATGGTCTATTCGTAAACGTGGTAAACATAATCGTCATCGCAATTGTAATCGTAGGTTAGTTTACCATCTAATGTTCATCTACAGTGGCGGATCCAGGGGGGTCGAAGGGGTCCACGGAACCCCCTTGGAGATTTAAAGCCATTTTTTTGTCAAACATCGACCAAGTAATAGAGTATCATACGTACACAGCTGGGTTTAAAAAACGGAACCCCCCTTCGGAAAAATCCTGGATCCGCCACTGAATTACAGTTATGACGTCACCAGAATTGATAACTGCAATGGATACTGGGATAGACATCATATCCGTTTTCCGTGAACGCTTTATCTCAACTGACTGACAAATTTTCAATACATTGTATTGATGCAGAAAGAACATAAAGGGCAGTGCTTGCTGGGAATGTTTGCCTGTCATTTAAGTTGGATGATAGCTCTATAAGCTGATTGAAAACAAACAATAGTGTTTATTCACATCAGGCGCTATTGTAATGCTAACTTATGTGCCAGCCATTTTTACAATAACTTTCAAGTTGTTTTGACTTGACGATCTATCAGATGACGGTAACCACATGAATGATAAAGGTGAGCTCACTGTGAAATTATTTCTTATTATTTTTGAAAAGCGCTGGAAGCAGTCATGCCAATCAGAAAAATTACAAAAAAAAGTTGACAGCAAAATGTAATATTGCTGGGGTGCATGTGACGTCACGGTAGCCATCTTGGTTGACCTTCAACAAAATATTTCTCATTAGCGTTTATTGTTTGGTCAACCAACATGGCTACCGCTTCATTGTCTTTGGATTCCCAAAGGTATGGATGCACCCCAGCAATACAAAAGTCGGTTATGGCAATACAGCTCCCTTAATTGCGTATGAGTTTGATAAAAGGTAGACTTTTCAATTTAAGCAGTTTCATGAAGGACTCATGAAGGAGAAGGGGGTAGAAAGGAAAGATCTGAATTGTGCAGAGACTAGACAATATCCCACAGCGAGAAACCAGCAGGTACTGCAATTGCCATGCATAACTCAAATATTGAATATTCATATATATTTCGGCTGACAATTTGTGCTTTACCCCCTGTTGCGAATATATTCGATTGAAGTGATGACAAAGTTATCTTTCCCATCATGGAATGTTTAGAAAAGCTTTTGGTTCCTAAACAATTCAACTTTTACTGTTATATTGTAGCTGTGTTCTGTGCATTCACTGGGCCGCTTCTTGGACTCATTACGGGATTAAGAATAACCGAACGACGAGAATTTCGCTGTGAAAGCAGCTTCACCGACCGAGACATCCTACAAAGAAGATGTTTTGATCAGTACGACCAACTCTATGATTTGCCTCTACCGCTGTATGGATTCGCACTTCTTTCATTTCCTCTTCTTTCAGTTGTTAGTATCTTCTATTCCTGCTTGGTTAAAACTCGACTCGACGATATCGAAAGAGTTTCTTCGCCTGACTCTGAAAATCCACGCCCCAGACCAAGAATAACAACTCGTCGCATCTTTTGTTGGTATCTCATCCATCTAATAGTTCGATTTGGCTTGGGGTTTTTCTTTGCAGCATTCTTAGGATTACGTGCCGCCAATTTGCCTTCAGACTTAAATGTCGATGGGATTTTTCAAGATTTTCAACCAGTATAGAATTGAATATAACAAGGTACAATTCATCGTCGCAACTAATTGATTGTTATAATTCTGTGGCCAAAGATAAAACAATTTGGGCGATAGTGACATGTATTCTTCATATAGTCTTTGCATGTCTAGTATTAAGCGAAGCATTCTATCTTCTTGCAAGAGCTCGCTGTTCAAGAAATTTTATGTTTGATTCAAAATTTTGCCAAACTCATCTTTTCAGACAAGGAAATGTTTCTTTTATCCAAGAAGCCTTTCTTCGCGATTTACGCATACGAGCGATTGATCAAACAGAGTTTCTAGAATCCTTGATTCCTTCCAATCCGGAAGACGATGACAACAGAAAGCCCATAGACGATATATACGTCGAGCTTATCATCTACACTGGGAGGGTCGTCACACATAGCTTCCAACGTCAACAGAAACGAAATGAAATAATGGACGTTTACCTTGAAAAACCTGCAAATTCTGTAAGACTCAAAAATGTCGAAGAATTGTTTTATGACCTTCGTTTTAGTAGAAAGAAATCGTATACCAAAATTCTTATTGTTGGTCGCCCAGGAATTGGAAAATCTGTGTTATGTACAAAACTAATGCGTGAGTGGAGCCAAAGAAAAATCCTAACAAATAAACAAAGAAAAGCATTCAAGTATGTGTTTCTGTTTCGATTTAGACATTTTAACGCGGGCTCAGAAGGGGCGGTACAGCGGTTATCGCTCAAGCAATTACTCATGAGTAGAGCGGAGTACTCAGAAGGAACAACTGATGATGATGTTTTTCAACTCCTTATCGACAAGCCCCATAAGACTCTCATCATTTTTGATGGATTGGATGAATTTAAATATCACAACATCTTAACTAGAGATGAAGACGAATTCACAAATGGTTTAGCAGATGAGATGCCTATTTCTGCCCTATATGTGAAATTACTTAAAAGGAAAATGCTTTCCGGAGCTACAATCGCAACAACTACAAGACCCAATGTTGTAGAATGTGTTAAGGGAATCAAATTTGATAGAGTTGTAGAGATCGTAGGATTTACCCCTGAAAAAGTCAGGTTATATATTGCAAACTTTTGCAAAGAGGATCTTGATACAAGAGATCAGATATGGCAGCATATCAACACTAACATTAATATCCTGTATTTATGCTATATTCCAGTGACCTGTTTCATCGTCTGTTCCTTATTAGAATATAAGATCAAGTCACACCCTGAGCCCTGCCAGTCAATTCCTTTACCAACCACTCTTACTGATGTCTATAAAGAAGCACTTAGAATGTTTATCTTTAAACTTAATCCAGAATACCGAAATAAAACCCAAACTGATTTTTATCAAGACGAGAACATTTCTCCCTCCGTAGAGACGGTTCTTTCAAAGCTTGGAACACTGGCAAAAAATGGAATCATTAAGAAACAAATGGTTTTTGAGAAAGATGAAGTGAAAGGAATGGAAGATTGTGGCTTATTAAACTGCATGCCAAGCAAACAAAAACCCGAGTTTGGCTTTCCACGAGCATCCCAGTATTGCTTTATTCATTTAACCCTTCAAGAATTTCTTGCAGCAAGAGACATCGCAAAAAACGGCTTGGCTGATCCTGAAGATGTAGCGGTTTTGATCGAAGAGAAAGCCAACGATCCAAACTGGCACCTAGTCATACAGTTTATTGCAGGATTTTTTAAAGGGAAGAATGCTAGTCAAGTTTCTGATTGCTTTGTAGACACCCTTTTTGAAAGTTTATCACACCTATCATCTCATGAAGTCCCAAGGCAAGATTGTGATAAAGTATTGGCTTTACTGATGGTGAATAGCTTATATGAACTTCACGACGAAAACGTTGCGAAAAGTGTTGCTTCTAAGCTTATCAATGACTGCGATCACAAAGTAAACTTTTCTTCCTTTGGTATTTCACCTTTTGATTGCAAAGCCATAGTATATATATTAACAGGAGTTGGGACTCAATTACATTCTCTTGATTTGTCTGGCAATTATTCACTTGGTGAAAGTGGCTATCGAGAAGTGGCCATGTTGATCAAGGAAGGGTTAAAAGAACTTTTGATCTCAAATTCCCTAGTTACTGATGAAGGCCTCAAAATTTTGCTTGAAGCAGTCAGAAAGAAGCATTCTAGATCTCAGCTTAAAGATTTGGATGTCGAAGGATCAATGTCAACAGCTAAAGGTATGTCATACCTTCGTGATGTACTAGAAGACGAAAGTTGCCAGCTTACAAAATTGGAGCTTTCACATAATGCCATAAGTGATATGGGCGTATTATATCTAAGAGATGCACTGAAACATGAAAACTGTACACTAACCCAGTTGAACCTTGAAGGTAATCCGATAACTGATGAAGGTGTTTCATATCTGTGTGATGCACTAAAAGACGAGAACTGCCACCTTACCAAGTTAAACCTTTGCGATAACAGGACAACCGATAAAAGCGTAACATATCTGAGAGATGCATTAAAACATGAAAACTGTACGCTAACCAAGTTGAAACTTTGCAACAACACGATAACTAATAAAGGTGTTTCATATCTGTGTGATGCACTAAAAGACGAGAACTGCCACCTTACCAAGTTAGACATTTTTAGTAACAGGATAACCGATAAAGGCGTAACATATCTGTGTGATGCATTACAACATGAAAACTGTGCACTTACCCAGTTGGACCTTTGCGATAACGAGATAACCGGTAACGGCGTATCATGTCTGAGGGATGCATTAAAACATGAAAAGTGTAAACTTACTCAGTTGAATCTTTCTGCTAACAGGATAACTGATAAAGGCGTATCATGTCTGAGAGATGCATTAAAACATGAAAACTGTAAACTTACGTACGTTAACGTTTACCCGGGTGGATCCTTTTTTTTAACCCAATAGCTGATAAACGTCTATCATATATCCTAGAAATGCATTCTGATAACTTAAAAATTACAAGCTAGTTCAGTTCATCCAACTCAAACTTTTCATGTGCATGTATAGTAGGCAATAACTGCATGATACTTAAAGATCTTTGAGTGATATATAAATACAATTCCCTGGTAACAGAAGGAGAAATTCTGATTTTCCCAAAATTTTGTTTAATTGTTCTTTACACCATGGACATTTTAAATGTACAACAAAAAGAGGGCGTTAACCATTCTCGTTCAATATAAGACAAATTACGGCGGCTTCAATGACAGATAAATGTAACCAGAAGTCGAATAAAAATAACAAATAACTCCTTTTTCTTGCATGCAAAAAGTATATGTTTTGGGCAATATGCAAAAGGTACTTTTAATTACAGTCGCTAAGCTAAGCAGTGAATTATGTTAAAGTAATATTGTATACCAATACCTGTAACCTTATTGTGGAAATATGGACAACGTGCGTTTGGAAATTAAAGTCGCCTAAAATCTAATCAAACCCCTTAATTCACCTCTTTTCACCGATAGATATATGCATTCGAAATTGAAATGTAATTTTTTTCATATTTAGTAAGTAGATGGTCTATAGTCTTTTAAGTTTATTTTTCAGTGAAATACAAAAGGGCCCACCATTATTATTGTTTTGATATTTTGTAAAGCGTCCTTTTAATAGAGCTAAAAATTAAACGAGAATTTTCTGATCGAGAGTTAATTTTAGCGTTTTTAGACCGACTGAATGAAAATGTCAACAAAGTAGTGATTTTGTGCTTTTCGAACCATGCGCTGAAAAATGCGCAGTGCAAAACAGTGGAATTACCTTAAGACATGTTAACTGCAAGCTTGTCCAGTTGGGGTTTTCAAGACGATTATTGATAAAGGCGTTTCATATTTGCGTGATGCATCGAAAAATGGGAAATGTAAGCATTGTTCAGCTGACTCTTGGATGTACAATAACAGTTAAGCCCGCGTGCGCCGCACTTGTTGAGAAACTGTGTGAGTAAATTGCCACGCGAGGCACTTTTCTCGTCGTGTGCTCGTTTACCTGCTCTGTTTTTGGCCTCGTGTAGCCAAAGATGCAACGTATGCGGCGAGAAATTTTGGTCTGAGCTAAGTGCAGTAAGTGCCTCGCGTGGCAGTTTCCTCACGTGTGCGGCGGGCTTTAAAGATATATTGCACTTCTTTAAGATGCACTCAAACACGAACACTGTCGTCTCATCACCCATCTGGATCTTTCACTTACGAAGATAACCACCAAAGTTTTATACATGTCTAATATTTGATACACTAAGTGCATAGTACGTCTGTGTGAAGCTTTATATACAGCACAAAAACTTCCGGCTTACTCACCTGAAGATTATACACAAGCATCTCGTTATCAGATGAAAAAAAAATGAAAGTTATTAAGCAATATGCGTGGGATATTTCAGTACTTGAAACTTCACAAATTGCACTCCATTCAGTTTAATCATCATTAGTATAATAACAGTAAAAACTATCTACTTTATGACCATTACATAACTAACGTTTCGGTGTCGCTGACCATGATCATCGAATCATTATCCGCAAAGTGACACAAATGGTTTATCAATAGACCTTCTTCAAGTTTGCATTTTAAAATTAGACAACAAATCGCACTGGCGCAGGGCCTCGAGTCAAAATTGATTATTTGAAAAAAAAAATAATAATAAATAAATAAATAAATAAATAAATAAATAAATAAATAAATAAATAAATAAATAAATAAATAAATAAATAAATAAATAAATAAATAAATAAATAAATAAATAAATAAATAAATAAATAAATAAATAAATAAATAAATAGATAAATAGATAAATAAATAAATAAACAAATAAATAAATAAATAAATAAATAACAGCGAGAAAAGCAAAACATCTTGCTAAGAACAATACAGAAATCGATTTTAATCCCATGGGTTTTTCTTGAAAAGGAGGCTTACCCTGCATAAATATACCTTTAATTTTATTTGTCAAGAGGCTCAGCCGACTCTAGCTAGCAAATGAAATTGAACTGGACTATTCCAGCTCTAGCAAATGGAAACGTCAGTTATTTTAATGTCATCGCAAGTATTTAATGTTGAATGTTTAAAAAATGCCACTTTAATAATAAGATTTTATATAACTACTTGTCGATCTTTTTTGACATTTCTCTTTTTCGCGTTTAAATATTGCTGTTGTTTTAATTGTGGCCCGTCAAAGTCTGCATAATAGTTATAATTTTGAAGCGGAGGCTAACGTCGAAATTCAAATACACACGAAACCTTGAAGAAAAGGACTTTTTACTTCATGCATACATGGGGTATAATTCTGAAAATCCCTATTCCTTTTTTTTGGCCACTAACACATTAGACGGTGGGTCTCAGTTGTTTAATTATATTATAAATTCTATACTGTCTGCTGTGTGGTGTGTGACAGTAGAACTCTCCGGTGTGATATACCGTTATTTTTCTCTATAGTTTTAAAGAAAATCCTATAATTCCCGACCAAACGAGAACGCAAGTAGTTTGACCGCTAACTTTCTACTTGCGTTGTCTTGAAGGTTAAATGTGCTCCAATTTGGTCCCAAATTGATGCAAGTTTATTTTAACTTGTTTGAACAAAGGCATCCCAAGCTCATAACTAAAGCTTTGACTAAATTTTTGATGTGAGTAGTTTTGATAGATTTGATAAAGACAAGTTTTTGGAATACATGGACGTATAGGCGGATCTATGTTTACAACTTTTGCTCATTAGCATAGGCATTTCTCTTCTTAACCAAATAAACACCAAATTAACTCTGAATATTGAAAGGGCATGGCCAGATTAGCTTTCTTTGGAAATTTGAGCTTGACACAAGCAATAGTTTCTGCGTGATGTGGTTTTGAAAACCCTACATTTTACAGAGAATGTATGGGCTCATTAGCGCTCTTGCCACCCAGAAAATTGAAAGCAAATTGGACGCTAATATCTCCCATAATATTACATACAAAGAGCTAAAAATTTCGTATATTACTTAAATTAAAAAGCTCTTATAATTAAAGGTTTTGCACTCAGTTTGTAATTTTATCGATTTTTTAACCGTATGCTAATGAAGAAAAATGTAAACACTGACGTCAGCAAAGATCCTCCTATAGAGAATACTTCGGCGTCTTTGCTGAATCTGGAAGTAAAAGTGAGACAGCACGTTCATCAACTGTAGCTATTTTTAATCAATTCATATGCCTGACGTTTATTCCTTGCACTGCCATCTACTCTTTCAACGCTTGACATCGTTTATACAAAGTTAATAGAGCGGAATGGTTTGGAAACTCGGCAACTTCAAAGGACTGAGAATGAAGCAAACATGGACGTTGAAACTGATTACGGTTTCCGACTGTGCACAATCTTTTGTTTTACCTTCATTTATTATGCTTGACTGACCTGACCCAAACGTTTTCATTGGCTGATTGTCTGATATATGCAGGAATGCTTTTGTTTTCCACTCTATTAACTTTGGTTTATATGTGCGAGTAGAATGGGTACTAATACCAAACCCAATCCCAGTTGGAACTGCTACCCCAACATAAGCATCAAGATGGGCTTCAAAATGGTCCAAAAGTCTCCAGTGATAGCTAAGGAGGGAAGACGCACCGAAAAACGCCGTCTCAATGAATTTCGTGGCAAAGAAAATGGATATATTAGCACAGAGAGTGATGTTTCAAAGCATAAAAATTTTGAATTTCACGAAGAGTTTGAAGAAACACCACTTTTGGTAGCAGTTTTGACGTACATTGGCTACTTCGTGCTAGTTGTCTTCGGCTATCTTCGAGATTTTATGAGAAATTACGGCCTCGAAAAGCCCAAAACAGGCAAAGAATTGGGAAACGAGGTACGTTTTAGACATTTAATTTACATTTTAATTTTAGACAATATTATGTGCCACGCGTCCGTGCTTTGGCCCTAAATAACGTCTTACATGACAAGATTTCCATTATCAATGAACAAACCATTAGTTGATGAAAGGATGAATATAGTATAATGGAAGAAGTTATTACACTACGAGTGTTAAATGCTGTTTTCAAGTCTTTGTAGAGACACGACGTTCATTTTAGTGTGAATTAAAACACAATAATTTTATTGAGGTAAATAAACAGCACGATGTTGTCACGCTTTTCGACTGACGTGACATAACGCAGCTGCAAGCATTAGGTTTCTAAGCTACCTCGACACTAATCCAAAATAATTGGATAAATTTATAAACGCATCTTTGGCTTTAAAAGCGCATGAAATGTTTTTCGTGCAGAATTATTCAGACAAGCTGAATTCAAGGTTGAACGACGCGGAATTCACGGTTAGCTGAGCAGCTTCTAAGCCATCGTGACGTCAGTGTTTTCAATTTAAAATTATCCTTGTTTGGTAGACTTTAGACTTTAGACTTTTATATTTATAGTGCACTATTTTTCTATTTGCAAAATAAATATAATATATACATAGATATATAGTGAATTAAAAGTTACAATTTACAATATAGTCGAAATGTAGAAATGTAAATAAAATGGTTCAAGTACTTATACATATTTAACCAAGTAGTGCATAGCTTACTAGTGTTTTAAAAATCATTAACTGAAGGCCGACGTCCTCCTCTTACAATTTACAATGATAGATGCAAATGTGTTGCTTGTTCACTCAGATCATTATACCCTGATAAACCTATTTGCACAAACATTGACACCCTTAACTGCGCAAATACAATTCTTGGGTTGCATGTGACGTCATGGTAGCCATCTTGGATGAACTTCAACAAAAGATTTCTCATTAGCGTCACTTGTTTGTTCATCCAACATGGCTACCGCTCTATTGCCTTTTGAATTCCCAAAGGAATGGATGAAACCCACCAATAGGCCTTTTGCAGTTAGAGGTCACGTGACCTCATCTCCCCTTAATCAAGCAGCGTCATTAAAATGAAATCTAGAAATGAAAAGAGCACCTCGAAATTAGTATAAAGTATCAATTTTCAGGTCATGAGACGTCATACAAGCAGAATGACGGCTTGTTCAAGTTCGGATGCATGTTTTCTAAGGTTCGTTTGGGAACTAAGCACTGGAGAGCTGGCCTTGCTCTCCAGTGCATTTTTCCAAACAAATCTTAAGAAATTATCTAACATTATATTTGCTGTCATCTTTCATACTGTTTCTTTATTGAGCTAAAACTTTGCACTTTTACTAATTTCGAGGTACTCTTTCCATTTAACAAAGCTGCTTGATTTAGGGGAGATAAGGTCACGTGACCTCTAGCTGCAAAGGACCTATTGAAGCTGAGACCGGCCGAAATGAATAATGGGAAATCTGCTGGTATATGTGATATGATAAAGTGTGTGCACGTGGACATTTCAAAGTCTAGGTATTCGAAAACACGATTATGTACTTGAAATGCCATACATTACGAATAGACCCATGAGTCATTTCGGTCTTCTCAGCTTCTAAGTTCATGTGATTTTGAAATGGTCAATGTTCGAACAAACGAGTACAGTCAACTCTCAACCTTGCGGACACACCGCTATTACGGACATCTCGTTATTACCGGACAGAGGTTAAATCCCCAGCCATCCGGAAAGAAATATTTAAACCTCCGCTATTACGGACTCTCACTGTTACGGACACCAAATGACGGTCCCGAGGATGTCCGCTATAACGAGAGTTGACTGTTTATATCTAAACGTGCCGAATTGACGATATCGAAGTAGTTACCGAATTAATAAGACAGCCTAACAGCAAATTCAAAGAAAATCTGAATGAAGGACAAATAGGTAGAAAGTTTGAATGAACGATTAAAGAAAGTCTGAATGAACAGATGAAGGGCCGATAGAAAAAAAATGTTTGCACGAACGATCGAAGGAAGTCTCAATGAATTAACTTTATACAAGAGCCTTGCTGCTCCCCTCTTTGATTATGGTGATGTTATTTGGGGAGACAAAAATAATGAAACCCTCATGAAGGAATTGCAAGTACTACAGAATAAAGCTGCTAAGACTGTTTTGGACCGCCCACCAAGAAGTTCTGCAAGTGATGCGCTGGCCACCTTAATTGGAAGCCTTTATCCAAGAAAAGAATATTGCACCGTTTTATGACTGTATATAAGTGCTTGAATGGCGGAATTGACTTTGACTTTGATCATGATTTTAAATTAAATTCTAATTACCATAATTATAATACCAGATCTAAGAATAATTTACATCTTATGAATTCACGCACTAATTATGGACAACAGCGATTCACATACCAAGCTGCTAACGAATGGAACAATTTGGACTTAGTCAACATTTATAATATTATATATAGGCCATATTTTTAATTTTTAATTTATATATTTTTATATATATTTTAGTATTTCTTAATATTTTATCTTGTAGTTTATATTTATTATGTTGCAGGACCCTACTGAAAATCGCTTTGCGAGTAGGTTTCCTGGGTAAATTTATCATTATTATTATTTATCATTAAATATGAATGATAAAAAAGTCTGAACGAATGACCGATAAAAGAAACTTTGAATGAACGACCAAAAAACTTTGAGTTAATGATCAAAGAAAGTCTAAATGGATGATCATATCGAAAGGCTGAAAAGGGTTTTATCAATAATCAAAACTGAAATGTCTGAATGAATGATCTCTGAATGCTAGCCGGCCGTAAAAAAAGAATGTTCGAGGTTTTCCCAGTTCATTATATATATGCTATATTTACTGACTTTTTAAATACCGAGTATGACAAACTGAAAATTGTTGCATCGCTAGTGCGTCCCTATTTTTGACAACTTCGGTTACATTATTGATTTTTTCTGATCCAAAAAAATGGTTGATTTAGTTTATTGATAAAGTCTTACCCCAGTGATGAATGACAGACAAGAAAACCGAAAGAAAAATCTAACAGAAATAAAGAAAAATGTGGGTAGCGCGCAATGCATTTTCGCTGAAAAAATAAATAGTGATTGTTAACAGCAATTAGTAGTTAAATGATAATCATTGTTGGCGAAAAAAGTTAGTTGTTTAATACCTGATAATCGGGTATAGTACTCTACTGGCACCCTTTGGACACCTTGAGCAATTTTATGACTAGCTTGTGATAAACATGATGTATCCTACACGCTATTTCATTTCAAATTTCAGTCCTGTGAATTGAAATTTCTTTTTGGCGAAAATTCATGCAGCTGAGTCTGTGGTGCCAGTCAATGGCCGTCAGTCAAACTGAAAGCATCAAATTAGTATATATACCTATTTCAAAAAAGGTTGTCGTATATGAGAGGTCTCAAGCCTACGCGACTAGACCGAAAAGGAGTATGGGTAGTAGCAAAATTTCACTCTCTTTTTCGCATTGGTCTTGATTTTAGCATCAGCAAATGAAGCTCTTTGATGTATTAGGTCATTGCAAGCTGAAGTTGAATTATGGTGTGGACATTTGCGTGGTTTTATAGCTTTAGTAATTTTTACCCATGCCTCCTTTCAGGTGAGTCGCGTAGGCTTTTACCGACAACATTTATTGAAATAGGTGTATAAAGCACACTTTTCCAAAATCTCCTCTTTTACAGCACATCATCGTTTGCCAAAGGCACAGGGACCCCGGCGTACTGTCCATGACTGCCTATTTTGACTACGTTGTTCGTTCATTCGTTCGTTTAATTCGTTCTTTTGGCGTTCGTTCGTTCATTCTTGGTTAATACATTCAAATTTTTGTCAAGTCGGTGCTTTGACTGGACGTGCTAAAATACGTACAATTTAACGGAGTTCGTACTATTTATCTTTGTTTTTCTTGGTCCAGTTTTCTTCATAATTTGCTCTTCTATATTTGTTCTTCTCATTGGGGCACTCACTGTCGTTGACCCACTCTTCCTCTTTGTTCTTCTTCTTTTCCTTCTTCTTCTTCTTCTTTTTTCTCTTGTGCTTTGGTCATTTTCTGCTAGTCCTTTTACGAAGTTTGTTTAGTTACAATATCTGCGAGCTCAGTGCTCGTGTTCTGGGCACCACTGAACCCAAGCCGTCTGTTTCTAATTTTGTGTTTATATAGTTAGTTATATCTACTCCTTAGAGACACATTCTTACAATTATGTTGTTCAAAACCTTAATATATCTTATCAACTTTCAGGGGTTCGTTCCATTGTATTCAGACTTTGAAAGTTTTTACACCAGAAACTTATATAGAAGAGTAAGGGATTGCTTTAACAGGCCCATTGCCAGCGTACCTGGATCACATATTAATGTCCTGGACAGAAAAACGGATGACTATGGATGGACATTGAGGTAAGCCCTCGTAGTTTGTAAGGGTGGGGGGAGGGGGTGGTAAAGGGGGTTATGGAAACCGCAAAACCGCAAAGAAAATTGAAAAAAAAACCCGCAACAAAAATTGTCAAAACCCCAAAAACCGCAAACCGTGTAAGTCAAAAGCAACAAAACCGCAGTTTAAAATCAGTAACAAATAACTGCAAAACTGCATCAAAAATGACTCAAACCCGCATCACCGCAAACCCTTATGTCCCCCTCTTTGTAGACGATGAGTATGGCAATAAATGGCGTTCAAATGGTGATCATATCGATCCAGTGCAATATTTTTTTAAAATGAGACAATTGGTTGTCGCCTGCTTTATGTGTGGCAAACGCGACTGAGGTTTAATTTGATGCGAGCGGAACTGACAGTGATGTACTCCATTCGACATAACATATTTTTTAAACCTTAAGTTAAGGTAATGGGCTCGCGCAAATTTTACCGATAGATTTTCCTGAAATTTTGCATATAGATAGTTTTTGAGATGGGCAAAACATAATAACAAAAATAGGGGGTTACCGATATAGAATTGGCGCTATGTTATAGCTTGAACACGACACTCTCCGTGAGTTTAGAACAAAAACAACGCTTCTCAAAGTATTACGTCTAGTTTAATTCTGGTGGATGTAATATGAAAAAGAGAAGTTTTTAGGGGTACTGGAGTAAATACACTTTCTTAAAAAACAGTTTATTGTCACAAAGTTTAGAAAAAATGCTACGTTTTGACTTCTCCAACTTGAAAAACAGTCGAAATTACGTGCGAATGTCACGTCTTTTTTAGGTGATTTTTCACGATTTTCTCCGAAACAAACCGATAGATTTTTTATTTTTTTCGATATGTACTAGTTTTAGCTAAAAGACATCGAATTCTGGAAAAATTAGGATAGGTCACCGTGCTAGATTTTAAGTTATAAGGCTTTGAATACCGTTACGTGGCGTCCGCCATATTGAAATATTTAGAACACAGGAAGCCCAATCAAATTCGATATCAACGCGCGCGTTCAAAACATGCGCAAACGTTATGCGCACGAATGCGCGAGCGCATTACCTTAAGGCTACATTGCAACTGGTATTGTTTGACTTACAGATTTGATGGAAGCGAAACCAAAGCATTAAATCTTGGTTCTTATAACTACCTTGGATTTGCTGAAAATGAAGGAGCTTGTGCAGAATCTGCTGAGCAAGCTGTGGAAGATAATGGATTGGCTTCTTGTAGTACAAGACATGAATATGGTAAGAAAAAGTGTTTGAATGCTGCTAAAGAGACTATTTGAGGAAGTGTTTGGAAAATAATTTTACCATTTCTCAAATTGGTCCAAAACAAGAGAGCATAAATTGTCCAAAATTATACTCTTTACATAGACAATTTTGAGAAACCTTAAAATATCTTCACATATATGAAAGACGCAAAATTCCCGCTCCGTTTGGCTCGTCACTCCCCCCTCCTTTTTACTCGTCGATTGCAAATATATCCCAAAGTTGCTGCATGCGAAGCGACAGATGTTCAATCAAATGAGTTACTCACTTTACATAATTGTAAACTTTTAATTGCTCAAAGGGGGTGGAGCAATCCAAGATAGGCTCTTTCAGCAACCAGAATGGCTCCGTAAATGGCTCTTTCGGCAGAGAAAATGAGACGTTACCTTCTTTTCCCTTGCAGGCCCCTGGTTCACAAAGCGATTTTCATAGCTTTCAAGTACCGTTTTTGTGTGTGTGTTTTTATGAGGATTAAGATATTTTTGTAGAACCCAGTACCTTTTAATGTGTTATTTCTTCTTATTTTGTCGAGTTTGTGCAAATTTTTTTTTAGTTCATTTCCAAAAGAAGTTGTTACACACGCTATTTCTTACGTTGTACGCTAAGTTACGAATGGTTTATTATTTTAAAAGGGCCGGGAAAGGGGAGCAGGGGGGGGGGGGGGAGCAGGGGGATGGGGGTGCACAGTGGAGTTGGTAGGAATATGTTAACAGTATCTATATTGTATTACAGGAACTGTAGACATCCATGTTGAGCTAGAAAAATTGGTAGCCCGGTTTATTGGCAAGGAATCAGCAATGGTTTTTGGTATGGGATTTGCTACTAACGCTGCAAACATCCCTGTTCTTGTGGGCAAAGGAGATCTTATTATTAGTGATGAACGAAATCACACATCAATAGTACTTGGTGCTAGACTTGCTAATGCAAAAGTTAGAATATTTAAACATAATGGTAAGTTATATTCACTGTTGAATGTATATATAATTGACTTATATATATTTGACTGCAAAATAAACATTTTTCTGCATTACATTGGACCCACAATGTATCAAACACTGATTAGGCCATCTTCAGATTCGGTTAACAAATATATTGTTATACACTGTACTAGTATCCACAGATATACATCATAATAATTGGCATATTATGTACCATCTGATTGGTCGAGAACCATGTGTTATTACAGTACACACGCATAGATAATACCATTGAATCTTACGCGCGCTGATTGGGTGAAACGTTGTGATTAATATTATATTAATCAATGAAATAGATTCCATTTTTTCTGGTTGTGTACTGCAATAGATGCACAGAAGACGTCAGAATGTAGCGAGAACAACAGACATGCCACTCTGACTTCGTATCATGACGTACTTTGATGTTCTCGTCACATTATGACGTCATCTGCATGTGCATCTACTAGAGTGCATACGCGCGGAAAAAGTGGAATCTTTTTGTTAAATAACGTATATTACAAAGTTCTTATCAACCAATTAACGGTTTAGACGGGCCTCACCTTGAAACAATATTGTTTGAATTCACTTGTATGAAATCAATGTAGTGAGGGTGCCAAAGGGATCCGTCGTGCTGGGTGTGTTGACATAAATTTGTGAGTGCTAAGAAAGCAGGAAAAAGGTTTGCTAATTTTTTTTTTTCAAGACTAGTTACTTGATACTGATGAAGAATAATCATACAATCTATGTCAATCATTTATATATACTTTATAATATAAGAATGTTACGTTGCTATATATTACACGTGCTTTGATTGGTCGAAAACGTACCGTGTATGATTACACGCATAAATGACGTCATCGAATCTTAGGCGCGCTCTGATTGGTGGAAATGTTTCAATGAACATTTTGTAAATTAAACCAATAGATTCCATTTTTTTGACTTCGTCTCGTTGTGTACTTTTGTTCTCGCCACATTTTGACGTCATCTGTGCATCTATGAGGTTACAAACGCACAGATAAATGGAATCTATTTATTAAGTAAATCACGGTAAAGAAATATGACCAGTAAACCAGAAACTGTTTACAGCTGTTTCGGCCTTACTGGGCCTCATCAGTACGGTGCACTGGATACGATAAAACACGGTAAATGTTTTTCAATTTTTTATGATTTGCAGATATGAAGAGTTTAGAAAAAATTTTAAGAACTTCAATAATTCAAGGTCAACCCAGGACCCATCGTGCCTGGAAAAAGATTCTGATTATTGTAGAGGGTGTTTACAGGTATGGCCGATTGAAATCTCCCCTGTCAGGTCCTCCAAACATTGCAGATCAGAAATTAACTAATTTACAGCTGGCAGATCCATGGCAAGGCCCAATCAGATATAGTCAGATTTATAGTTTATATATATACACTCAGTCTTCGGTTGAAGGTTTTCTATATATATTAAAGTATACGAAAACGCTGCTGAGGGCTGTGGATAAGCCATATCACGTATTGGGGGGGGGGGGGGGGGGGCGACTAAAGCAATCAAGTACTTGGACTATATTTTGTTGTGAATGCGGACTTTTGTTTTTTTTAAAAAGTGGTATTTTTGCCAAATTTGTCAAGTTGGAAATAGTGTCGATTTTTGCAAGCCAAGTTTCGGAGTTTCTGCTGATTTTTCGCCGCTGCCGGATAACCAGCGAGGGAGCTGATCTTTCCTAGCTGTCGACAGGGCTTTGTTTTCCCACGTGCTTCATTTATCACACATAGCACAGGCTCAGTACAGAGGCACGCGCGCAGGTTTTGTACTGAACGCTTTATTAAAACCGAGAACTGCTAACTGTATCCCTTGAGAGGCAGGCTGTCACGCTAAATGATACATAATCTCTTATTCTGTAGTATGGAAGGCTCACTTCTTCGTCTGCCTGAAATAGTGGCCCTTAAGAAGAAATACAAGGCATATCTATACCTTGATGAGGCACACAGTATTGGTGCCATTGGTAAAACAGGTCGAGGTGTGTCAGAGTACTTTGGAGTAAGTCCTGATGACATTGATATCATGATGGGTACATTCACCAAGAGTTTTGGTGCTGTAGGGGGATATATTGCTGCATCTGAGGTAAGTTTAAACGAGAGTAAGAAGTTTATTAGCCTTTTCTCCACATCCACATACATTCATTCTCAAAAATGTTGTTCATCAACATATATATTCTAAAGCAGATTCTCCACTCATCGCAGAAATCACTCGCAACGGTCATTTTAGTTTACTCGCAGCGAAATTTTGAACAATAGATTTTATTCCCAACGGGTACTCGTTAGCTCGCTGCGAGTGCTTTCAGCGAGAACTGGAAAATGGTCTTAAGGTAATTCCGTAGTTTTGCAGTGCGCATCTCTACTGCGCATAGCATAGTTCAGCCTATTTTAATTTGTTTGGTTGTAAAAGATATATATTTGACTTAAAATGATGCAAGCTTTAGTCTTATGAAGTTTTGAACAGTAGACACGCTCTAAGAGGCGCTTTAGTGGTTACTCGCCTCAGTCCTCTTCGGTCACAGGCTGTTTACGACGTCTTGTTTCGCACTTTAGCGCGTCGTAGCGCGGAAACGAGTATGGGCACCTATTCTTTTTATTTTTGCAAATCAACGGTAATAAGGTTCTCTATCATATGTATAATTATAGTCAAGATTCCATTTCCAGTTTTTTAGATATTTTATAAAACGTGCGGTCGGAAGGTACTTTCACGCTGCTTCAAGGGCACGTATTATCAACCAATTTTACCTTCGTTCTTGTAGCAAACGCATTTTTACAACAATTTATTGCATCATAATACTAGGCTATTGCCCAAAGAGAGAAAATGAGCACATATTAGTCAGCTAGCACTGCTCAGATTTAAGAAATTAATTATTTTTGACACGATTTTGATCTTCGAATCTTGAGCCCTCAAGACACAAAAGATGGTGTACTTTAAAGCAATCTAGCGCAAAAACGGCTACGGTGACCCCCATTCTTTATTTCATTTTTGGAATAAGCAACTCAAAAATTATCACTGTGTAAAGTTTTATGAGAATTCCATTTCTAGTTTTATTTCTACGGAATTACCTTAATACTGAAAGAACTGTTATGTGACAAAAAGGAAATTGCTCTATATAGTGAAGTAAGTACAATTATTTTTATAAACAAAGTTTTCGGCATTTTTCCTTGGGCCTGTACTCTAATAAATGCACAGAAGACATCAAAATATGGTGGAAACAACAGTCACGTACTTTTTTGTTCTTACCGCATTTTGACGTCTTTTGATGATTTGATGATTATCAGATTTTGCTCAGACATTTAAAACCTGCGAGGAATTTTTGAAGGGCCAAAGTAACTTGTCAATGTACTGTAAATACGGTTCTATTGAATGTTATTGTGCATATTCAACTTGCATTTAATTGCATTTCCCTTTCTTTACTGTACTTAATTTCAGAAAATTATAAATCACATCAGAGCAAGTTCACACAGTGCAGCATATGCATCGTCTATGTCACCTCCATCTGTCCAGCAGATTTATTCAAGTATGAAAATAATATTGGGAGAAGATGGCACAGACAAAGGTACGGTAACTAGTCCACATTATGCATAAGTATTCATTACCGATCATTTTGATTTGATGCCACATAGATCTTTATTTATTTCTGTGTATTTTAGGCCAACAAAGAATTAAAGCACTAGCTGAAAACACAAAGTAAGTTATGATGGTGTCTGCCTGACTGGTAGTGATAACGGTATGATAAACATGAATCTGTGTATTTGATTATAAAAACAAAAACAAAAATTAACAAAACAAAACAGAACAAAACCAAAAACCAAAAATATCAACAATTATATATCGCGCGCTCTCGTCGGCCAAAGGACGCGTATACTGCGAATTACAGCACGCGCGCATATCTTTTTTCGATATTTTTGGACAGTGTAAATGAATACAGAATGTGGTCTGAAACAATGTATTATATAAAAGAAATAGAAAATTTGCCCGCTGTGCTCTGTGCAGATTTAGAGCACTTGGCGATGGGGTCAGAACACTCAGGAAGCATTGAGGAGCACTACTTCTCGGTTAATTCCCGTTCTTGTCTTAACTCTCGTGTTCTGATCAATCCCCGTGTGCTCAGGAAATCTAGCTACATACAGCACGCGCGCGTTCTCTATTTCTTCACTATAATAGGATGATTAGTGCTATTGGTATACTTTTTGGTTAGTAACACATGCATGGGGTATTTTCTGCTCATAGATACTTCAGAACTCGATTAAAGGAAATGGGTTTTATTATCTATGGTCACGATGCATCCCCAGTGGTACCATTACTGATATATCTGCCTACTAAGACTGTGTAAGTTGATTCTTCAATATGAAAAAAAAAAGCTGAAGGGCGCATGTTGCACACCCTTCAGCTTTTTTTATGTGTGTTATGACTCCCCCATATATTGAAATTATTGTTATTACATGCATTGTACATAACAATTTTGACTTTGTTCCATTCAATGACAATTGAACGGGTAAGGTGAATGTAAGGGAATCTAAGATCTAGAACCATATTATGGTTTAGATTGTCGCTTTGCACGCACTTCTTATAAGGATAAATGCGGAAAACATCCAGTTTCCGAACTTAATGAACGTCACAAATACTGTATAGTGAATTCAAATTAAGTAATTCCCGCTAGATGAATCTCGCTAATATTTAATTTTACGCGAACGACAATGTCTGTCGTGACGAGATAACTATATATATTTTATCTACTTCAATCAGAATATTATTATTGTATCAGAATAAATCTTGTGTTTTCTCATACAGAGCCTTTAGTCGTGAGATGTTAAAAAGAAAGATAGGTGTAGTTATTGTTGGCTTTCCTGCTGTACCAATCATTGAATCTAGAGCAAGGTTCTGTCTTTCAGCTGCTCATACAAAGGAAATGTTGGATAAAGTAAGTTTGATATGTTTGAAGTTTGATGGATTGCATGGGAATTGAATTAGCCATATATCGAGTCAGTAGATGAAAGTAGTTCCAAATTCATGTTTGCTTTCGCAGGGCCTTTTTTATGTTCAAGCATTGGGCAACAAACACTATTTAGCTAAAGTTAAACTGTTGTACAAAGCTAAAATTATTACTTTCAGAAAGTAAAAGTTTGTTAAAAGTGTCAGTAATCCAAATTAAAATGAAATTGAGTTTTGGGCCTTCGTTCGCTCAATTGCCATATAATTCTTGAACGTTGCTAAATTTGGATAAATATACAGGAAAACCATGCACTTTGTATACGACAAAAAAAGTTTTAAGAGTATTTCAGTAGGTCTATTCCTGAGTGATAAAATAGGCCGGATTTAAGTGTTAATCCAAAACGAAAATGTGAATTAAGAGGAGATTTTTTTCAATGACGAGCAATAATGGCGAAAAGCGCCAAAAACTAGACCTTCGTGCGAGTTTTAAACCAAATTTTCGTTCTGGATTAACACTCAAATCCTTTTCCTACCGGTTAAAAACTGATGTACCAAGATAAAATACCTGTTTGAAACAGATTTTTGAACTGTACAAAGACTTTTTCTTGAAGTTGTGTTAGGATTAAGCTTTTTCAAGCTGAATATAAGGAAAACATACAGAAAATGAGCAAATGAAGGCCTAGACCTCATTTTTGCCGGATCCAAATTTTCGCTTTGGATTAACACTTTGATTCAACTTTCATTGGCCAAAACTACTTACAAACAACTTAAACTTTCTGACAGAAATGATTTTAGATTTGTACAACAGCTATTCTTCAACTCAGGAGTTTTTGTCGTTCACTGCTCGAACTCGAAAAAAATCCCCTCTTAAAACTTAATTGTACAAGGGCTAAAGTCTAGTTTTTGGCACTTTTAGCCATATTACTCGATATTGAAATTAAAAAATCTTAGCAGTTAAATTTTAAGCGACTGTGCGGAAGCCACTATGCCTCATTATATGATTACAGTCTAACATAACTACATATAAAATTCAAACTTGTTAGCTACCAAATTACTTCCTTTTTTGAAAATTGGGAGAGTTGTCAAAACATTAAACACAAAATGAAATATGCTAATATTTGAATGTACTGTTACAGTGCATGTATAGTCAGCAATATAAATATTATACATCATATTTTTGTAGGCACTGGCAGCCATTGATGAAGTTGGCGACATGCTGCGGATCAAATACTCCAGAAAACTAAGACCATGCAAAATAATTGGAAAAATTATGGAATCTTTCATATACGACTGTTGACATAAAACCTTCTTCATATTCTCATCCCATCATACTAGTGTCTATAGGAAGAATTGCTTCAACTACAATGCAAACCTGTAAACATAATTTCCGTCAGTTCGATGCAGTCGTTCCGCGTTTAATTTCGCCGCGGGATTTAGGACGCGTCGCGTCGCGTTTTTCCGACGAAGCAGTTGTACACTGAGTTATGAGGTTTACATGTAGTTGAGCTGAAATAGGTCTAATGATGGAACATTAGTACCATGCACATTGGTATGTATGCACTATAGTATGCATACCCTGGGTGCCAGAGCGATTTTTTTCCCCCGAGCGAAATTTAATTTCGCTCGGGGGAAAATTAATTTCACTCGGGGGAAAAAAATCGCTTAATTTCGCTCGGGGGAAAATTAATTTCGCTCGGGGGAAAAAAAATCGCTCTGGCACCCAGGGTATAGTATGCACTGATTTATATTCATATAGTTCCCCTGCAAAGAATATGATAGCAAATCTGCAAACAGCCAGTCACGGCTTACCTTCAGAATTCACAGTGAAAAAAAATCACAAATAAAATATTTGCACAGTGATTTACAGACACGTTTTAAACAGCATTTTAGCATTTTGCATTGCTCAGTGCTGGTAGAGTCTCCTTTTCTAAACAAGGAAGAAAAGGAGACTCTGACAGCAGGAGAAATATATTTATTTCCGACTTTTATAGACCTTGTGCTTGTGCCGTGTTGGATGTTGCATATTTTCCATCAGATAACAGCTCTGGGTCAATTAAGTTGTCTGAATGGTGGTTATCTCTAGACCTAGGACGAAAGGTAATGTTACACGGGTCGATTCGCAACGATTTTCCGCGCAACACTTATAGTCAAATTGGTAATTTTGCGTTAAAAGTTTTTAAAATTCACATCAAACATTTGCAACTTGTTCACTAAGTTAAAATATTGCTAAAAATAGTTGCGTTTTGTATTTTTACGGCATAAACTTTACGGACAACATACAGTATGTTACGTGCTGGTTTTCACGAGCGCCGACGGAAGCAGAAGCGTAAGGATCATACGCAGACTCAGTATGCACTGTTATCTTTTTTCACACCTAGGTGAGAAATGCCGCAACACCAACGACTGAGTCTGCGTATTGCTGGCTCGTGAAAACCAGCCGTAAGGGCCGGTTCACACACCACATAAGCATAAGCATACGCAGACTCAATAACGTACTGCACATTATAAGTTTTTTCTCACATGCACCTAAGTAATAAATGGGCTATTGAGTCTGTTGCTTGCGCTTATGCTTATGTCGCTAGTGTGAACGGGCCCTAGATAATCACTAATTCA
Organism: Telmatactis stephensoni; assembly: GCA_029948255.1. NCBI lineage: Eukaryota > Metazoa > Cnidaria > Anthozoa > Actiniaria > Isophelliidae > Telmatactis > Telmatactis stephensoni. The sequence continues at coordinate 51,480 of JALIZF010001238.1, read as the reverse complement.
CCTTTTGAATAACTATACCTTAGACCTGTTGTCCAAAGCCGCTCTACTCAAGTAAAGCATTCTCTTGGTCATCTCTCTCTCTTGCAGCCATTATTGAGTTAATTTCATGCAATTATATGGAGGATTAGACCAGCATTGGTAATAATGGCTTTGAAAGAGATTAGTAATAACTTTATATTCATTTTCTCGAAATTTAATCAATTTAAATTATTTATGTATCCATTTATTTACAAGACTTCTATAAAAACAAAGAATCGGAATAGGAATTGTTAAAAATATACATAATAATAATTTAATAGTTTGATAAATAATAGACTGGTTTTCATAAACCCGTGAAATAGTTATTAATTAAACTAATACACACGTAGACCCTATAATTCTACTTTGGGGGGTGGGGGGGTGGGGGGGGGGTCTCATTTGACTACTAGTTTACACTAGTTTTTGGTATGGGTTTATGAAAACCACTCTAAAGTACAAACACTAAAAGAGTGCAACATATATGGTGCTATTTTATGCCAATTCTATTGTTTTCTATCTAATTAATCACAGCGGCGGAGGGGGCCGTGCCCTCCTTTTCAATTGGTTCCTGCCTACCTTTTTCGTTTTTTCAGTCTCTCTCTCTCTCTCTCTCTCTCTCTCTCTCTCTCTCTCTCTCTCTCTCTCTCTCTCTCTCTCTCTCTCTCTCTCTCTCTCTTCTGTCTAAACGTGTAGGACAATATACTTTCCCAAAGCTGTACTTTCTAAATGTTGTTTGTTGTTGTTAATCGAATTGACGCGTCATGGCTCAAATTTCGCGCTTGCTACTCTCGCCCAAAACTGATTATCATGATATGCATTGTTTCAGCCCTTCAGAATTTTATGGCTTGCTAAAGCCCTGCGAAGTTACTTTAGAAGGGGCTTTAAGGAAGTTACGCCCCCACCAACGTGTTTTGTAAAACGGTACCCTCCCTTTCAAAAGATCTAGCTGAATTAGCACCATTTAGTACTAAATAGTGCAAAGTTTTGCACGCTTTTAGTGCTTGTACTCTAATAATTGAAATACAATTAAAATGAATTGCTGCATGAGGGGCACGCAATAGTGAGCTGGGCACCAATAGGTGTCGTGAATAATGTGAGTCGTGCTACAGACGGCTACAGTTACACAAATGATGTGATAATCTATTGAATTAATCGGCGCCTTATTGCTGGATTGCATGTGACGTCACGGCAGCCATCTTAGATGAACTTCAACAAAAGATTTCTCATCGGCATCTGTTGTTTGTTCATCCAATATGGCTACCGCTTCATCATCCGGCTTTTGATTCCCGAAGGAATGGATGAAATCCAGCAATACTTTCATTTTGAAAGCACTGAAAACTAAATTTGATATTCCTGGTTTGCAAAGATAAAATAATGTAATTCAGTATTATTTTTTATTATATTTTCATTATATGCAACGGATAAAATAAATATATAAATAAATAACTATAATTTTTTAACTTATAAAAATAAAATACGACACTATGGGTTAACAAGGTGATTTCATTTAACCCGGAAAACAAAATCTAATTAATGCTAAATAGACGCAAATTAGAGTGGTTTTCATTAACCCGTGAAACACATTTTAGTGTATTACACCCTAATACACCCTAATACACCCTAATTCCATTGTGTTCTTTTGTTGTCATTGGGCTATCACACTTTAACTAATTGAATAATGCTTTGTTTCACGGATTAATGAAAATCACTCTAAAACAACAAAAATAAAGTATACTAATTCATGAGTTAAATGAAATCACTCTTAGACCTCTAATGATGTGACTATTTTTTGCAAAAGCTGTAATCAAAGTGTTTTCTTAAAATTAAGAATAAAATAACTGTTCAAGTACCCGATGTCATCTAGTGTTTGCGAGCATGGGACCGTATATATATATGTAGTACTGGCGCTTTCACCGCTCGGCCACCATTGCTCATCCATGAGCTTTTAAAGTTTTGCCTTTACCCCTTCTCTTCTTTACGGTGGCTTTCACTGAACACAAGAAAGTTGAACACAATAATCTTTCACTGAACAACAAAGTTTCGTGGAACACAACAATCTTTCACAGAACACAACAAAGTTTCGTGGAACACAACAATCTTTCACAGAACACAACAAAGTTTCGTGGAACACAATCTCTCACAGAACACAACAAAGTTTCACAGTACACAAGTCTTTCACAAGCAATTAAAATCTTTCACGGGGCAACACTCTTTCACAAGCACAGCTGCCACAGGCTTCCCAGTCTGATTATCTGTAGATTATGTCTAGTAACGGTCATTTCCAGGTTGAATTGAAAGCCAAATATACCCTGTTATAAATGTTAGAAATTTTTTCAAACATCATAGCAAATATTGAGTTCAAAAATGAAGATTAATGCTTATTCAAGTATCGGAACTCAGCGATAGCTTGTTACCTCTTTCCTTCATCCCTCTCCTCCCCTCACCCCTATTTGTGTGTTCAAATGGAACGTTCTGGTGTACGTCGATCAGGTGGCACATACAGCACAATCGGAGAACAGTGAAAACGATAGCCTGGTTTTCACTATAGAAGCATGCAAGACAACGCCAAGCTCGTGTTTTCACTTGTAAACGGTAGCGACGCAAGCATAAACGCTAGCGCAAAAGAACGGAAGGTTTTATTTTTTCTTGCGCGGGCTTGCGTCGTATTTCGTTGTCTTGCGTCGTCTTGCGTTGTCTTTCGTTGTCTTGCGTCGTCTTGCGTCGTCTTGCGTCGTCTTGCTTCGTCTTGCGTTGTCTTGCGCGCTGAGTCATCGTGCGTGGTCTTGCGTGGTTTTCCGTTGTCTTGCGTCGTCTTGCGTCGTTAGCGTGAACCAGGCATTATGTCGTGTTTTATCCCATACCATAGGAAATGCAGCAAATCAGAAAGCAGGAATACCGTTGTATATTCGGCGGTATTCAACTGTCTCTTCCCATGAGACATTGCCATTATTTGCTGTATTTTCTATGTTGTGGGATAAGTGTAGGATAAGATAATTGTATGTATTTGCTCGCTGACGCATAAAATCAAATCAAAGCGATTTCAATTCATGCTACGGGGACAAATTCTAATGTAAGTCAGGAATTTTGTAAGAAATGGTTTCCAATTTTATTATATTCAAATAGGTATTTAAAAGTAAATAAAAATATTATCACTTTAGTGCGAGAAAAAAGGTCCTGATATTCGAAAAAAGAAAAAACAAATAACAGGAAAAAACGTCCAGACATTTGAAAAAAGAAAAGGAAAAAAAGAAAGAAATTTGTAATGTCTAGGAAATGCACCCCACAGAAATAATGCAGCGAGATATATGAATAATTATAATCAAAAATAAAAAATGAAAATGAAATTTATCAGAAAAATTATTAAAAACAGTAAATATTTAAAAACAAGTTCAAAAAGATGTAATTTTAACTTAAAGCTTGGGAAAGAAACGGAAAAAATGAAGAAAAAAAGAAGTCAGAAAAGAACCCGGCGTCGACGAGGATCGAACCTGTAACCCCTTAAAGAGCACCCCCCGGAAATAAAATAACAGACTGAATGAATAACTGTAAAAAGAAAAAAAGAAAATGAAATTTTGGGACGATTCTCCCGAGACATTCTGAGAAGCTGAGACATCGAATCGACTTACGTTACGGATGAAGATTTCGGCCCCATCCACGCTATCCCGGTGCTACATATTACAGTTATCTTAGCCCGAAGGCCAGGGAGGGAGACGATATCCGGACCCTAATCCATACCTTTAGATATCGCCTTAGACCGCTGCGCTACCTAGACACTTAATAAATTTAATGTCTAATCGGGGTAGTCTATTCGGCGAAGTTTCATTGTAATGCTAATGCTCCCCAGGGAAAGAAATGGACCAATCCGAGTCCAGCTATCAAAAAATAGCTGTTTTGTAAATAAATTAAATAGAAAGAGAAAATAAAAGAACAAGTTTTCAGGAACATCGAGCTTGTCTGCATTGGTTTACGTTACTCCATTGATTTGTCCCAATTCCCCAGGGAGATAGAAGAACCAATCAAAATCTAGTCGATTGAAGAGGGATCAATGAATTTCCATGATTAATTATTTTAAGTACAGCAAGCTTCAAGCCGTTACGTACGCTGTTACTCATGGATTTTTATTTCCGTTCCAAAAAGTGAAATGATCGGCCTCACTGAAGATGATCAGTTGGAATCCACGTTTCTTATTTCAGGAATATCCCTACAGCTAATCAAATTAAGACATCGTATATCAGCAAAGGTAAGCTATTTTATAAAGGTGATTTAATATTTGGATTGATACTTTTAGCTCATCGTTTTAAAACAAAGCTCGTAGTTGTTTACATGTACGCGTTTGTTCTTCAATATTAACACCAAATTTGTTAGTTACATGGTCGATTTGAGTTTAATTGTGTAAGTAGACGAGAAATTAAATTATAACTGATCTCGTCAAAATGTATCCCCGAAAACTCCACAGAGAATCTCGTAATATATGCAGAATGCCAAACTCGCGCAAGTTTTTATATTGTCGTATTCAAAATATTGGGAAATGTCATTTCTGCCTAGAAACTTAATAACACAAAAAAGGAAACCTTTTAAATCTTTCATAGTGCTTTCATTACATGATGAAATCTTTAATTTCAAGTGATTCACTGCTCTGCCTGACGAATTAACCTATACATAGTCTCATGCGACCTGCGCTGGGGCTATTGTTAATGGGGCTTGTTGCTTAATTTGTAGAAACCCAGAACACAATATTTTATTTTCACAACATGCATCGTACGTGTGTCCGACCCTGCAACAGGTGCGTGCAACAGTTAGAGAAGTAGAAACGAGTTCTTTTTCTGAAGCCATACCAACCTTGCAACAGATCGCGCAACGTTTTGCGCAACAGCTACAGAAGTACAACCGAGCATTTTCTGGAGCATTGCCCGCGCCTGTTGCAGGGGTTAACGTTCTGTTGCGCGCAACATTGCAATAACCTTGGACTACTTAAATTGTTATGAGTTGGATTTTGGTATTTCAAACCTTAATGGCTACCATTTCCAGAGCTAATGCACACATTCCAGATGGCGCGGAGCTTCAATAACGAAAATTCGGATAAATTTCGACGTTTTTTTCGTTTGTTTACTCAAGTAAGCATACGTCTGTTGTGGGCAGGGCCAGAGTTCAAACGTCCGGCGGCCCGGACAAAAATTCTTACACATGTTCTAAAATGAAACACTTATAATCATAGATAAAAACAGTTTTCTGATAAACGTCTTTAAAGTCCGTATGCTTTTTCCTTGTTCTTGTCTACTGACACCTATCGTTTCCTTGACAGCCTAGATATGAGCATAGTCTGGATTTTAACCTTCTTCTCTGGATGGACTGGATGGAGAAGGTCGAAATATGGCACTATGTATTCTAAATGATGCATTTTTAGCAAGCGGCGCTATTAAACGTTTGATAGATAAAACGGTTTTCTGATTTACATCGTTAAAGATCCGACATAAAACGTGGTTTTCGTTTTCGTGACAGCCTAGATATGAACATATAGTTCGAATTTTAACCCTTTTCGATCTCTGAATGGAGAAGGTTGAAATCCGAGTACCATGTATTATAACTGCTGCATTATTTCTTTAGCAAGCGGCGTTATTAAACGTTTGATTAACTTACCATTTATATACAATATAGAACATAATGAGACTAATACAATTAGTAGTGTTGTTCGTCCACTTTAAAGCTCCATGTCCACGGACCTGAAAAATGTTCAACCAAAACGACATTAATATAAAAATCTGAAAGAAATTTCTCATCCTCATTAACTAACAGGAGTACCCAACCGAGCCGCTCCACAAAATATCCGCTCCACATAACTTTTGTTGCTGGCTGGGAAACAAAAATGCATATAATGACCTCTGGCTCGTATTTCGGAATAACTGTGCCTGGCTGGTATATTAAGACAAAATTTTAATTTCCTGGCTGTTAAATAAATTCGCTATGTCCCTAGGAATCACTGCCAGGTCTCTGGCTAACAACGCAACTGTTGGTTTCTTGGCAAAACAACAGGAAACCCACATAACTAGTCATATGACCAAAGACCGGGAAGCCTGTGTAAATTTATCGGGCATTTTGATAATTGGAGGGAAATAGTAATCCATCTGTCAACTCGTCATTTTTTCGACAAATCAGACCATAGCTTGTCATGTATGTCGTACAGTGCTAACACACGTGGTCAGCATGTATATCAGTTCTGGTGAGCATCGGTCCTGAGGACGAAGGCGTTGTTGTTGTTGATATTCCATCCTGTTTGAAAGTCAGCTAAAGGTAAGCGGCAAAGCTGAAAAAATACATAGTCTGCCTATTGCCTTACTGATTTGTAAAAAATTGATTTGTAGGTTCAAGACAATCTATTTTACATAAGGATATGTATTTGGCGGGAATAATGGCATGCCTACGTCCTACGTTCTTGAGGTACAGATACATCACATCCATACAATGTTTTCATTCATTTCTTCAATGTTCCTCCGTACTTAATAAGTGTAATAGTTAATAACCTGAATACCTATACGTTTTCAGCTCATGCACTCATTTGACCCTCAGTGCCCTAGCTGGTCTTCCCTGATAAGGGCTGGTAATGATTCACTGGCTATTAGAGACTTAACATGAGGAAAATATGGTATAATACAGGTGAGTGGGTCATTGTTTGAGATTAGCGAATATAGTCGTTATCAGTACTTTACGTATATACATTGTATTAGATGCTTAACTTTGAACTAAATTTAACGTAGTTCAATGCAACGTGGTAATGATGCTAAATCATAGCACTGGGTGACATCCACTGACGGAACTTAGCTTTTCTTTAAATGTTTGGGCTGAGATGACTATCGAACTATCATCTTGTACCCAGCGAGCAGAAAAACTTTCTGCATGTATTCATCTTGCAGCCGTGATCCTGTTGTAGGTTCCTGAAGTAATCTTTATCAAAATATGTTGGTTAATTTTTGTTTACCCATGAAGCCACTCAAACTCCGGTTCTGTTACCCACATTGATCAAGAAGATACATAAAAAAACGACGAATTCCTTTTTAATTTTTTAATTTTTTTACTTAGTTTCGTTTGTGTAATTTCCAGAGTTTTAATCGATTCAGAACGTAATGATCATTTTCAGTAAGGGACATAAAATTGAATCAGTCAAGTTTTGGATATATGAGACGTAAGCTCTTATCGTTACCTAAATCTTCTTCAAACTATCCAAAAACGAAAAACTAAAATGTAATGCCTCTAGGAAAGGTCAAGCTAATGCACATCGATTTGATTCGTGTGCTTATTAGCAGACTGTGCGAATGTATCTCGTTTGCTGACAGTCGGCCTACAAAACAGAACAACCTATTCATCAAAATCACTCTTCAAGGAACGGTTTAGCGAATGTTGACTTTTTATACTACAAAACAAACTTTTACTGCTTAAAGTTATTATTGTTTGTCCACAACTATTGTTATCTGTTGTTATAATAAGCCTTTTAGAATTATAATTGTTCTAGTCTGATTCAAAAACACAGCCGTTGCAATGCAACTTGGACGACATTTGCAGTAGCCGATTAGTTTATCAGTGTCTATATTTTTCATCTTAAATGTAACTCCGGAAATGTATTTAAAAACACAAAGCTCATGCCGGGCTACATGGAGTGTGCTTTCACTAGGCTTTTCGGTAACATTCCTTTAGGTGTTCGTTTACCCACCAACCCGCCCACCAACTGTTTGCAGTTGTGTTTTTGGTGTTGTAACTTTCATTTTAAAACAAGACGGCCATCAAAATAGAAGTTTTTACAACCCTTAACAAGAAATAAAGATGTAGGATTCAAAATGTAGTCATTCTTTTAAGTACATGATTGTTATCTGCGGTTTCAACTGAAAACGATTGTAGGATGGTCTGTTAGTTAACAAACATTAACTAAATAATGTGACAGATATCTGTCACTGAGTTTGCGTGCTTTTTCAAGGCTTTCCGGAGTTCCAAAACATACCGCCACTTGCTTTCTTTTGATGTGTCAAGCATTGATACACCGGCATGTAGCAAAAGGCGACTCCCTCCACTGAAATTCTTGTCAGATTTTGAACAAAACGTGAAATTCGTTCAATTTTTCTGTCACATGCTTCTCCAGGGATTTTTTGTATGGTATTTGTGCACGGGACAACTTTGATATAGAAAACAAGAAGTGTAACTTTCTCAAAGTTTTCACTAAGGGCTTTTTTCCCTTGGGACCAAAAAGCAAAAGAAGTCAGCCAGCTTACTGGCCCAACCTGGTTTATATAATCAGGTCCTAAAACATTTATTGTCAGTTAAAACAGGGTTACCGTTGAATTCAATTTTCTTTTATAACTTTCTGTAGGTTCTGTTCACTTCTGTTCTGAGAACAGTTCTCTGGTTGTCTTTTGTTTACTAATCTGGCAGATATCTGTCAACTAACCTATTGTAGTATTTTTCGCGCCAGAAGGGTAAAGATACAAGGCGGTAGGTTGCCTACGACTCACATACAGTTGACATGTTCCAGAAAAAATCCGATGGATACCAATCAATGTGTATGTTAAATTTTTCATATTTTCTGGGGGGTTTTTGGGTTTTTTTTTTTTGGAAGGCCAAACTCAGCTCTGGAAATGTAAAACACAAAGCTACATGCCAGGATACAGTGGAGTGTGTTTTCACTAGGCTTTTTGTAACATTCCTTTAATAATAATAATAATAATAACAACTTTATTGGTCAGGGTAACACCGTTACCATTACTGATAATTTTCAGGTGGCCCTCAGTACAATATACAACAATATTAAAAACTATAAAACTATAAAATAGAACTATTTGTATATAAAATTGGCGAGAATAAAGGTAAATAAATAAATCAACTAGATCAATTAGATATCTAAGCTAAATTTTTGATGATAGATATTGAAATAATTATTATTGAAATAATGCTTCTTAAAATGTTCAATAGAGGGGCTTGATTTTACGTCTTTTGATAGTGTATTCCAAATGGTTACTCCACGGTAGTGGAACGTTCTTTGCCCTGAAGTGGTCTTGTATAACGGGATCGTTAGGTTTCCTTTAGGTGTTCGTTTACCCACCAACTCACTGTTTGTGGTACATTTCAAAACAAGACGGCCGGCAAAATAGAAGTTTTTACAACCGAAATAAAGATGTAGGATTCAAAATTAAGAGTCATTATATGTTTATTGTGTTTACAATAAACGAAATGTTACTGTATGTAGAGTGCTCGTGTTGCTCTGTTGGTGCATGATGATGAATTTTGAAGCATGACCTCCAAGGTCAACATCTTGACAGACCAGGATTATTTCTTATCCTCTCGTTGGTTATGGGACGGACCCTTAACTAACTAAAGCGCACCCCCTTGGGTTGTTTTCTTGTTCTTAAATTTTATGTAATGCTCGATCGCGAACAATTAATTATTTTAGTCACCGGTTGGAAACTAATTTACCGCTATAACCTAATTGGCTTTGCAAACAAGATGACAACTCCTTTGAAAATTGCTTACCCAAATATTAGCAGTTTTTGTAAGTACCCGTTTGCACTATGCCTAAGTGTTAAGTTTTGAATACACCTAAAGTATTTCGTTGTAGTGCAAACAGGCCCTTAGCTTTGCTCTCAATCTTTAACGTTTTCTTGGGGAAATTATTAAGTTACTTCAATACTGTTATCTCTGATTTGGGCATTCACTCACGGACTTTCTACTGATATTAAAAGAGGCTGCGCTTTATGTATATTTTATAGATATTCTTGTACACCTATTCTTGTACGTCAGTGTGACGCTGCCGAAACATGTTTGGAATAAAAAGATTGGTGATATTTCAAGAACTGTATGTATTCGTTTTCTTCTCGCAATACCATTTGGTTGTATTCACAGAGTGTTTTACCATATCTCTAAAGGCAAAAAGAACCTTGAAATATCAACAAGATTTTACGAACAACGGTAAAATTTTGGCATTCTACCTTAGAAAAAGATTATATAGTCTTTTGACTGTTGTAACCGGAAAAACCTCTCCCTGACGATTCCAACAGCAGTTTAATTTGTTTGAACTGGAACTTATTTATTTGAATTTTAATTAAATAACATTACGTTTAAAGGGCAATACTGAACTGAGTGTCTATCTCAACAGTAACCCTGCTAACGATTCAAATCAAGCTAGCACTCATTTCAGGTTGTCGAAATCATTTGGCCGTATGGGAGCCGCATTGGTATAGCCTACACAGACACCAGTAAAAGATAGAAGACATTTGCTGCGAGACTCTGCAAAGTTCTTTTGAAAATTTTTGTTGTCAATGTTAGTTAGATAGATGACCTTTGCTTCGAAACTTTGCAAATTCAGTTTTGCGAAACTTTTGCGGCGAATGGTCGCTTAGGCAGATGGCCTTTGCTTCGAAACTTTGCAAATTCAGTTTTGCGAAACTTTTGAGGCGAATGGTCGATAGGCAGATGGCCTTTGCTTCGAAACTTTGCAAATTCAGTTTTGCGAAACTTTTGAGGCGAATGGTCGATAGGCAGATGGCCTTTGCTTCGAAACTTTGCAAATTCACTTTTGCGAAACTTTTGAGGCGAATGGTCGATAGGCAGATGGCCTTTGCTTCGAAACTTTGCAAATTCAGTTTTGCGAAACTTTTGAGGCGAATGGTCGATAGGCAGATGGCCTTTGCTTCGAAACTTTGCAAATTCACTTTTGCGAAACTTTTGCGGCGAATGGTCGCTTAGGCAGATGGCCTTTGCTTCGAAACTTTGCAAATTCAGTTTTGCGAAACTTTTGAGGCGAATGGTCGATAGGCAGATGGCCTTTGCTTCGAAACTTTGCAAATTCAGTTTTGCGAAACTTTTGAGGCGAATGGTCGATAGGCAGATGGCCTTTGCTTCGAAACTTTGCAAATTCACTTTTGCGAAACTTTTGCGGCGAATGGTCGATAGGCAGATGGCCTTTGCTTCGAAACTTTGCAAATTCAGTTTTGCGAAACTTTTGAGGCGAATGGTCGATAGGCAGATGGCCTTTGCTTCGAAACTTTGCAAATTCAGTTTTGCGAAACTTTTGAGGCGAATGGTCGATAGGCAGATGGCCTTTGCTTCGAAACTTTGCAAATTCAGTTTTGCGAAACTTTTGAGGCGAATGGTCGATAGGCAGATGGCCTTTGCTTCGAAACTTTGCAAATTCACTTTTGCGAAACTTTTGAGGCAAATGGTCGATAGGCAGATGGCCTTTGCTTCGAAACTTTGCAAATTCAGTTTTGCGAAACTTTTGAGGCGAATGGTCGATAGGCAGATGGCCTTTGCTTCGAAACTTTGCAAATTCAGTTTTGCGAAACTTTTGAGGCGAATGGTCGATAGGCAGATGGCCTTTGCTTCGAAACTTTGCAAATTCAGTTTTGCGAAACTTTTGCGGCGAATGGTCGCTTACGGAATCATATTTTATTTCAATTTTTATCAAATATGAATTTTATTGATAGAAATTTTCTCTTGATCTTTTCAGAATTTTTTTCTAAAAATACCATGAGTGGTGTTTCAACAAATCGAGACACTGGTTACGAAGCCTCCACGTAAGTGACCTATTTCTTTTCTGTTTTACGTAAGCTTTGCTTGAATTACACATTTTGTTCTCCGTCCTACTCTGAATGCATGGTTAACATCATTAGATACAATTACCAAGCGTGATAAAATGGGAAAATAAAAAGGAGAGAGGTTGGAATGTAATGATTATCAATTTATCTATTGGTTCAGAGATGTTGCTATATATGCTTAAATTAACCACATAGGACCTACAAGCTTGTAACATGTAAATGCGGGCATATAATGTTGAATGGTATTTTACATAACACCTAAAATACTATTGATTTATCGCGAAAAGGATTCAGGTGAACTCCAGATTTGATTGATATTTTGTATTAATTTTCAGTTCCAACGCTACAGTGGGATTCAAACTTAAGGTTAGAGGCAACTGCAATGAACAATATTTGGTTCTTTTAAATTATGAATTTTTATTTTTCGTTTGCTAAATGTTTTTACCTTTTACGAAGTAGACAGTGCTTTTACTTCATGCAACAAAGAAAATTTGTTGCGCTCGGGGTGGTAATACGAGCAACATTTGCTCTGCAACTTGCAACTCAACATTGTTGCGCGACAAGTTGCACGATTTTGTTGCTCGTATTACCGGGCCTTTAACGACGATTTTCCGCGAAATGTTGCAACAACTTGCAATATTATGCGTTGCGAGTTTCTGACTTGGATTTAAAAACTCGCAACGCGTTGCCGAAGCGAAAATTGCAAGGAAAATCGTTCCAAGTGTCATGTTAGACGAGAAAGATTTTTAACGCAACGCCGTTGCGCTGAAAATCGTCGTTAAAAATCGTTTCGTGTAACACCGCCTTAAACCGCTCGACCAACCTGGCCAAATGACATAGATATTAAAAATGGAAAGCCACAGAGGTCTTGACATTTTAAAGTCCCCAAAAACGTGTAAAACAAAGAGGACCACATGAACGTCTAGTAAACATTCAATATTTCATTAAATGGTTTCTTTTCTTTGCCACTTTATTGAATGCCGATGATTGTGTAAAAATGTGCAAACTTTAAATTTTCCTGGCTAGCAAACTGGAAGTTGCATAGAGCTTGCTGGCTGGCAAATATCCTGGCAAGCCATACACGACTTTCTGGCTGGTAAAAAAATGATACTCCGAATGCCTGGCTGGGGAGCATAACGTTTTGGGTTTTATCTGGCTGGCAATGTGGAGCGGATATTTTTTTCCCAGCAACTTTTAATTTTGCGTCTAAAGTATGAATGGAATGTTATCAATGTGTTTTTGAGCTGTTTTGCGGCGATTTGAGCAAGTGACTCGTCGGGTACTCTTGAACTAATTAGTTGCTTGTGAAAGACTTGTGTACTGTAAAACATTGTTGGGTCTTGTTGTGTTCTGTGAAAAATTGTTGTGTTCCACGAAACTTTAATTTGTTGTGTTCAGTGTAAGATAAGTCTCGTGAAACACAACAAGCTTTCACTGAACACAACAATACAGTGGCTCATAGGGGTCATCCAAATACAAAAATTTTCATGGCATTCATCGCGTGATGGCAAAACTTACACGCGATAGCAAAACTTATCGCGCGACAAGTTTTACTATCGCGCGATAAGTTGTGCTATCGCGCGATAAGTTGTGCTATCGCGCGATAAGTTGTGTTATCGCGCGATAAGTTGTGCTATTGCGCGATAAGTTGTGCTATCGCGTGATAAAAACAAGGTGTATCGCGCGATAAATGCCATGAAAATTTTTGTATGTGGATGGCCCCTATGAGCCACCGTAGAAAAGGGTCCAAATCGCCACTGATGCAAAGCTACCCATTTCCATCTACCCTTGTGCAAAAAAAAAAGTGTGTGGCTGTATACTGGAAAAATATTGAAAAAAATAGCTAATAGAGATGCTTAAGATCTCCCTGCAGTCGAGAGATTTGATTTTGTTTGTCCGAATTCTTTGGGAAAAAGCATCTCATCCGTTTCATTTTCGATAAACTGTTCAGTGAAAAATATTATAGTGATTGGTTACGAAATATCGCCAGAAAATGCGAGTAGACTGGGTACTAGTCCAGGAACCCCACCCCACGTGACAACACACCATTGTCAAGATGGGCTTCAAGATGACTAACAAATCTCCTGTGAGGGAGGAAAAACCACCCGAAAAACGTCGTCTTAATGGATTTCATGGCAAAGAAAATGGATATATAAGCACAGAGAGCGATGTTTCAAAGCATAAAAGTTTTGAATTTCACGAAGAGTTTGAAGAAACGCCACTTTTGGTAGCAGTTTTGACGTACATTGGCTACTTCGTGCTTGTTGTCTTCGGCTATCTCCGGGATTTTATGAGAAATTACGGCATCGAAAAGTCCAAAACAGGCAAAGAATTGGGAAACGAGGTACGTATTAAACATTTAATTTACATTTCAGGTGAAAATAGCGCCAAACAAATATACTCGGCGTTGAGCAACTTTCAATATTTCGACATTCGGTGTGAAGGCGTTGACCCTATCAGCTATAAAACCGCGCGCGTCTTGAACATGTAAGACAAGTTTTGCCACCAACATTAAGTCATTTCATTATTTAATAGATAAATACCGTATATATCACTACCATTATGCTAGTTTTAGATATTTTATGAAAATGCAGTCATGACTTTATGGTAAACTAGACGCTAATGTAGCGTGAAGTCGGGCTACTTGACTGGTAAAATTGTATGTTGTTTGCAGCGCGAAGATAAACACTTGCGACGTGAGATAACTGCTATGGTTCATTTCTAATAGAAAGTTAAGTGCTGCGAGCAGAAAACAGCTGGTGTATCCACGTTAGCAGAACTGTTCCCCTAAAACTCACGAAAGTACACCGCTTTCTCTGATATGAAATGTTTCTTGTCTATCTCTTGTGCGTTGTGTGACGAACACTGCTAGTTGACCTTCAATGCTACAAAACATAATTCTCCAGGATCAGTGTCGGACACACACTATGACAGTTATTTAGCAAATATTTAGCACTTTGAGTAAAAGCAATTTTTCAAACAATCACAAACGGCTAGCGTTGGCAATGATTATAAAACTAACTGATTTTAAAAAGCTAGTTGCATCACGGTCAAAGATACCGCATTTGTCTACTGTATTTGACGCTTTAGATTAAACGAATGATAAATACAATTCCATCAACATACAAAGTATAAAATTTTCTTTCATAGGGTAACCAAATATATTGCAGAGATTCTCAGTGCGACCTCACTTTATACTTATTATCTTGGCTTGAATTGATTCGGCCCGTAGACGAGCTTCGATTCGAAACAGAACATTCGTAACAGAACATTGCCCTCTCGAAAAAATATCACTTAGCATTTTGTGACTTTCATTTTTGTCACTGTTATTTGTATTGTCATTTGTGATATTTTTGCTATGATCATCATCGATCTGGTGTGAACTAGTGAGAACTCGTTTTAGCTTGTTTTCCTAGACATGTCGGGTTCGATATGTTAGACAGTCCTTGAAACAACCCGGGTCGAAATGTACGCTCATAGACATCTTTTAGTGTGGGTCTATCGCGGACGGTGTGTGCATTTGTATGTGATTTGAGCGTCTTTATAGCAGGTAATTTCTTCGACATCTTCAAGAATGACTTCGTAATAAAGTCTTGTAAACATATATCTTCCCTTCGCTCCCTTCTCGAACTTCGATCAACCATGTGGCTATCCTAAGACATGAATGGGATCCCTGTTGTCGAGTTCGTAAAGCATCATGGGGGGACTAAACGCGACGTGACAGAAGACCAAAAGGTAGAACTAAAGTCGGGCTAGCCGCCCGACTAATAAACCAGACATGACACTTTCAACATGTTGTTTCGACATGCTGTCACGTTGATCGAGCGACGTGACAATTAACACCCGACAATGCTATGTACATGTACCTTTTGTTTTGAAATCACAATTTCACAGATTTCTCGTAATTTAGAGTTATCCATCCATGAACTAGCTCTCTATCTCTGAAAAAAAATGTATTGAACGAAATCTAAATTGTATTAGATCTACAATTTTGAAATATTTTTATAGATATTTTAAATAATTTGTTTATTTTGGTAATGTCATCTCTATTATTAGACGTAAGTTATATAGGGGCAGTATACACAATGAGCTATTTTCACAGTGAAAGAGAAGAAATTATCCACCAGATTAAAAACAAATTGTTTTCCCATTTTCAATTTTCTTCCTTCAAAATTTATAAATTGGAAGATTCTGATTTTCTGGAGAGAATTTATATATAATTTCCTTGGCAAATAATTGTCCTGTTTTCTAGTGTATAGATCTACAGTATTAAAATGGATTGTGGTATATGTTATTCATTGTGTGTAATATTGCTATGTGTAATACAATGTATTGCTGACCATGTATTCGCTATGCTTATAAAATAGTACAGTATTGCTGGTGCTGTTTGCTAAGTGTTATATTACTGGTGTTTTTTTGCTATGATTATGTACATGTATATGTGATATTGTCTGGATACAGAATATAAGGAGTATGTCAATTTCCATAAATGAAATTGAAGCACTTAACAAAATTCTGATGATTTTCTGTCATAAATCTTGTTGTCAAGAGTGTAGAGCTCTCATATTTTCAATTCTGATGCCTGTTTTGCATACTGAACAGACCTTTGTTTGGCTGTTCTACTTGACTGAATGCTCATCTATTTCTAAACTACAAGTACATTCTACAATGTAAACTAGCTTGATATAATTTCTATACTAAAGGAATTACCTTATTAATGTTTAACATTATCAGTGTTGTGGTTTGAGATTACTTTTGGTTCAAACCCATTTGATTTTTATTTGCTATTTTCTCTGATCTTTATAATGATTGTGAGATAACTGAAGAGAAAAATCAAACTGGTTTGAAGGTTTTGAACCCAAAAATAATCCAAATCACTGCACTGATGGTAGAAAGGAGCTGATTTTGAAAATCAAAGTATTAATTTCTTTGAATTGAATACCTACCTAAGTGATAATTTAATTTAATGTTTTTGGCATCATGTGGAGCATGATGTCAGTGGGGGGGAATGATCTGTGAATCAAATATACTTATATAATCTTTTTTTAGTTTGCTTTATGAATTTGGATATTTTTGGAAAAAATATATGAGTAATGCTGCAATGATCATTCTTCCCTTCAATCAATCAGCACTGTCACACTTTCTTTTCCCTTTTTTCATTCATTCATCCATTCATTTTTTCTTAACTTATAGGGATTTGTTCCATTGTATGCAGACTTTGAAAGTTTTTATACCCGAAACTTATATATCAGAATAAGAGATTGCTGGAACAGACCCATTGCCAGTGTTCCTGGATCACATATTAATATCGTAGACAGAAAGTCAGATGACTATGGTTGGACATTTAGGTAAGCACTCATAGCATATAATTTAGATGAATGTTTAATGGAGTAACAAAGTGTTGATGGTGGTCTAGACTAGTGCATTCTTTTTACATGTATGTGTAAATCCAAATAAGTAAATGTCAGTGATGTCAAGACAGTATAAATTGATAAATATTTTTGTTAACTGTAGACTACAATATACATGACTGTGCAAATTATTTGTACTGGTTATGACATCAGATATACATTGTAGCTGAGTTTGAAAATAATAATATTATTTCTAATGTTGGTTTGCATGTGGGAGTCATGATTAAGTGATAAATTGTTTCCTCCACATTGAATTATGGTAATTTATTCCGAGCTTTCGAACCTTAGGTCCATCATCAGGGACATGACAGTGGAATTGTATTTACAAACGTCAATATATTGAATTAACTGTCAAAACGTCTCTCGCGCGCATGGATTTGTCACCTTACCATATGTCAAAGACGTCACTGAGAGGATACAACGAATACTTAGTGAGCATACCATCCGAGTGAGTGTCAGACCAGTTAAAACGCTTAAGCAGATCTTATCAAAACCTAAAGATCGCATTCCCATGGAAAAAAGTACTGGCGTTGTATACCAGATTCCATGTAAAGATTGCAATGCTAAGTATATTGGTGAGACAGGTAGATCTTTGGAAACTAGACTTAAAGAACACAAAGCAAGTGTACGACTGGCCAAATGCGAGAGTTCGGCTTTAGCTGACCATGCCAATAGTCTAAGCCATGATGTGGCATGGGACGATGCCAGTATACTTACATCGCAAGACCACTGGCTGAAACAAAAGATCACAGAGGCTATGTTGATAGCAAAAGACACAAGTGCTCTTACCAACAGAGACTGTGGCAGGAAAATGCCAGACAACTATCTGCCTCTCATTAACAAAATATAATTTTTTAATTATGTATGTATTGTATTATATATGTTTGTAGTTTTTATTTATTTCTTTCCCGTACATCGTATCGTTTATTTGGTTATCTTGTATGTGTAGTTTTCTTGCTCGCGAGCGGTTTTTCACCATGCGCGCGCGAGACGTTTTGACAGTTAATTCAATATATTGACGTTTGTAAATACAATTCCACTGTCATGTCCCTGATGATGGACCTAAGGTTCGAAAGCTCGGAATAAATTACCGTAATTCAATGTGGAGGAAACAATTTATCACTTAATAATATTATTATTTTCAAACTCAGCTACAATATATATCTGATGTCATAACCAGTACAAATAATTCGCACAGTCATGTATATTGTAGTCCTCCAACTCTGTATACAGTGTACATGTGAATTATGCATTTCCAGTAACTCACACTGGTAATTAGCCCTTCTCGTCAATTCCTATCCACATAAACAAATGGATATTATTCAGCTTATTGGCATTAAATTGACTCCTTATAGATTTGATGGAAATGAAACCAAAGCATTAAATCTTGGTTCTTATAACTACCTTGGATTTGCTGAAAATGAAGGAGCTTGTGCAGAATCTGCTGAGCAAGCTGTGAAAGATAATGGATTGGCTTCTTGTAGTACAAGACATGAATATGGTAAGAAAGAAATGTTTTATACTACATGTTAAGCTACTTGCTTCATTTTATTGATCAATAATATAAATTATTTATTAATCTTTCCTTCTCTCTTAATTTTGTCCTCTCTTCCCTTGTGGGTGGAGTTGGTAGGAAGAGTTTTAACAGTATCTGTATTCTTGTTGTTGATGATGATGATAATGATGATGATGATGACAATGATGAAACTCTATTTAAAGAGGGTAACATTACTGTTTCACAGTACTTTATATGGTGGACCTCAGTTAAGAAACAATAGCTTACAGTATTGACAAAAATCTAAACAAATAAATTGATATATATTGTGTTCCAGGAACTCTTGACATCCATGTTGAACTAGAGAAAATGGTAGCCCGGTTTATTGGCAAGGAATCAGCAATGGTTTTTGGTATGGGATTTGCTACTAACTCAACCAACATCCCTATTCTTATGGGCAAAGGAGATCTCATTATTAGTGATGAATTGAACCACTCATCCCTTGTGTTAGGTGCTAGACTTGCTAATGCAAAAATCAAAGTTTTCAAACATAATGGTATGTTAGATGAATTTACTGTTTATTGAACATTAGCCAAATATGTTTTGATTGACTATTATTAATAATTATTTTATTTACAGTCAAACCAGTGCAAGCATGCATACACCCTTAGATTCATTATTCAAATTATCAACTCAGTCAACCTTTGTTATATTCATAGGAATTTAAAGAATATAAACAATCTCCAATCAGTAGTAGAATTTCAAGTGAAACCCTATTCTAATAATTAATGAGCTTTTCTCATCCCTTGCATGACATTTTATATTTTAATTGAACAGGAACAAAAATATTTTAATATTTGAAAAGAACACACCAAAGTATACAAAATTTGAAATTTTGTGGTAGTTACGATAAATAGCACCAAAGTTATGGGTGGCTGAAGTTTGTGCTTTTTGTATAGAAACATTCTTTGGAGGGCAACTTGTTGCCCACTACAGTGTGGTTGGATTGTTGCTGTAACCATGACAACCAATTCATTTTGTACTTTACAGATATGAAGAGTTTAGAAAATATTTTAAAAACTTCAGTAGTTCAAGGCCAACCCAGAACCCATCGACCCTGGAAGAAGATTCTCATTATTGTAGAGGGTGTTTACAGGTATTGTATTTAAATTTGTTTTCAAGCAAGATTTATTGTAAGGTCCTCCAATGCTGCATACCAGAAACTATTTGATTGACCTATGATAAAGCTCCACTGTGCATGCATGCAGACCAATTCAAATGATCTGTTTATTCCATCTTCATTTGACAATTTTGTAGATTGAAACAAGCCATTAGAACTCCTTGCATGTAGGGGTGTCAAATAGTCAAGTCCAGACTGCAAGACAAGACATATTTTTGAGAGCCTGAGATGCTTTTTTGTTGATTTTCATTGTTTTTAAAAATTGAGACTCTAAGACAGTTTTTAGCAAAAATCTTCCAGACCCTTGGAATTTGACTAGATAGTACAATTTTGTGAGATTCAAACATTTTTTGCGGGCCATTCTACATCCCTACATGTATTATAAAGCAAATTAATTTCTGATTGATTGCATCTCTGACTGTCTTATTCTTGTTATTAGTATGGAAGGCTCACTTGTTCGTCTGCCTGAAATAGTAGCCCTTAAGAAGAAATACAAGGCATACCTGTACCTGGACGAGGCCCACAGTATAGGAGCAATAGGAGCCACAGGTAGAGGTGTGGCCGAGTATTTCAATGTAAACACTGAAGACATTGATATCATGATGGGTACATTCACCAAGAGTTTTGGTGCTGCAGGTGGATATATTGCTGCAACTAAGGTAAGTTGAGTTCAAAGCAGTTTATTATTATTACTACTATTAATATAGCCTTTAGACTACAGTGCAACAGGATGTGCCCTAGCAGTGCCTGGGCACCTAAGGTAACTAACATTTTGGGCTCAAGTGACTAAAATTAAAGTTGGTTACCGGTAGATTGTAGCAATTAAAAGCTGACAGTTTATTAGGAACAGGGCATAAAACTTCCCCTTGTGTTACAGATGAGCTGTAAATTCTACTTATATTTTGTAGGGGTAAGGATCTCTCTGTTTTGCTTACATCATTTTGAATTTTCATTTTCAGAAAATTATAAATCACATTAGAGCAAGTTCACATAGTGCAGCATATGCATCGTCTATGTCACCTCCTGTTGTCCAACAGATTTATTCAAGTATGAAAATAATATTGGGAGATGATGGTACAGATAGAGGTACGGTAACCAGACCACATATATCGTTAATTACCATTTTTGATTTTGAATCACATTTTTATTTACATTGTATTTCAATCTGTATTTTAGGCCAACAAAGAATTAAAGCTCTAGCTGAAAACACAAAGTAAGTTACTTCAAAAATAAGGAAATAAGCCTGGCCTCCAACCCTCCAACCCTCCACCCATCCACCCAGGGACAGATGTATCTCTTGGTGACCATATGGTACCCATTACGGTTAGAACGAAGCTTGTGATTTGGTAAAGCAACAAAAACAAAAAATGGGGGATTACTCTGAACAATGTCTTTTTGTTCTACTTGTCGCCTGTGGCATTGTTTCCTTCCAACTGTAGTGTATTACTGGTAATTCCCCTGAAATACTGTGCATTTTGTAACTGTTGAATGGATGTATTTTCTGTTCATAGATACTTCAGAACTCGATTAAAGGAAATGGGTTTTATTATCTATGGTCACGATGCATCCCCAGTGGTACCATTATTACTGTACATGCCTGCTAAGATTGCGTAAGTTGATTGATTACACCTTTTTTGTACTTGACATACATTGCTTTGGTTAAGAAATACATTGCAATAAAACCTAACAAAGCTTTTAAAGGTTTAATTTACAATCAAAATTTCTAGCCTTTTTTCAATTTATTTTATACATTGAACTCTTATTCCTTGACACATGCTTCAGCATTTTGAATTGAGAGTAAACTCTCACCTTAACTGGACACCCGACTAATGTGAGCAACAACAAATCCCAGCACTATTAAACCTATATTTTACAAAGATTGTACACATCTTAAAGTAACTCTCACTAAATAATTACAAAATAAGAGTTTATATAATGAGAATTAGTTTTATACCTTTTAAATTTTATTATCCTATTTTTATATTTTTACTTCAACTTATATTTATATATATTTATGTTTTGTAAATTCTATATCTTTGTATTATTTTAGTTAGAGGGCCACAGGGTTATCTGTAAATAAAGTTTATTCATTCAATCATTCATTCAAAATAGGCTTCATTAATAATAAATAAATCAGTTCCAATGGTGACAAAATTATGAGAGTTTTAAAACTGTATTTTGTAATACTGTTAGTAGAACTCTGGTTTTAGTTGCCTGTGTCTAAATAATCATACAATGATTGTACATATTCTGTATTTTCTTTCAGAGCTTTTGGTCGTGAGATGTTAAAAAGAAAAATAGGTGTAGTTGTTGTAGGCTTTCCTGCTACACCCATTATAGAGTCAAGAGCACGATTCTGTCTATCAGCTGCTCATACAAGAGAAATGTTGGATGAAGTAAGTTAGATTTGTTCGAAATTTGCTTAATTGGGGATTATTGATAACCTAGAATTTTATTGTAGATTCAAATTTGTGGTGGGTTTTTGGGGCATTTTGAGATTTTTAGTCCATCATAAAAGGTTAAGAACTACAGAAAGCTACTTTGCTGGGTCTAGAAGGGCTCGTACTTTGTACATGTATGTTGTTATAAAAAAGATATTTGATATTGAAATATCCTGAAACTTTAATAACTAGTATGCACACTTTGTAAGACTTTGGGGACAGAATCAAAGTTATCTGTTCTTTGCCCTGTCAAAGTTATTAAATATGGTTTTAATTAACATTTAATATTCACACTATTACAGATGGCTTACAGCAATGGTAAATTTTGTAATAACTTGTTTTTTTGTAGGCACTGGCAGCCATTGATGAAGTTGGTGATATCTTGCAGCTCAAATACTCCAGGAAACCTAGGCCCAAAAAACTGGAATAGGTTATTAAATCGGAAACTTTTTTCCACTAATAGACCTCTTTAGTTTCGTATTCAAATTTATTGCCCATTTTAGATCACGTGGCATTCTCTTTTGAATCAGGCATCATGTGGTGTGAAAAGGGAAAACAGTGTTAATCACCCTTCAAACAGCTGGGCCCAGTTCTTTATATCCAGCAGATTTATTTGAATACAACTTTAAAGGATATAACAACAATCTTCTTCTGTTCTGAAGAGAAAGTGATCTGGCTTTTTTGTGTGCATGTTTTAAATCTTGAGCGCACATTATTCCTTTTGGGAATTTTATTATCAACATTATTCACCAAACTTTACCAACCATAGTATAATGTTACTGTAAAGCACTTGCTGTTGGAGGGTAGCCATCATTGTATGCAGTCAATCCACTGTTAATCATGGGAATGTCTGGATGGATTTATTTGTACAGGGGATGAAAGGCACAAACTCAAATGAAGCAACTGTTTAGCTACTTAGGCCTGCCCATTCTTATACACTGCTCCTAATTAGTGCTGAGTTGAGTTCTGCAGAAGAGGGACCTTTGAATCAAATGTAGAATGACAGCTTTAATTATGTTAACTATTGTTAATGAATAGGATAACTGTCGGTAGTTCAACAGGGTCCGTCACATTGTGTAACATAGCAGTGGTTTGACAATTAGGTACACCATCTGAATCAAAACAATGAACTTTTATCATGTAATTCCAAAAACTTGTCACAGTACAGAAATATAATTACCATAGCTGGAAAGAGCACGTCAAAATTAGTAAAACTGTGAAGTTTGAATGACGTAACTTTCAAACTCATGAAGATATGAATTTTCCAAATTCAAAATGTTGTATGAAAACATTCGCTGGTAGGCAAGAGATGCCTACCAGCAAAGGTTTTCTTACAAATTCACACTTTTCAAAAATTCATATTCTCGCGAGTTTTGGATATAATTCCTTCAAACTTCACTATCTTGCTAATTTTAACATGCTCTTTCCAGCTATGGTAATTCTTTTTCTGTTTTATGAATTTAAAAATATATTAAACAAACAAAAAATAGCATTTCTCTTGTCTAAGGTACAGGGTAGTGTGCATTCAATAGAGTGTTCAGGCTTAACCTGTGCAAAAGTACAAAATCTAAAAAGTACTAAAATAATCCAATCCTTTGATTTCTATTGTTGAATTAGTGCTACTTTGCACTATTGAGTTAGTGCTTTTTCAGAGGTTACGTGTGATCCCTCTAATAATTGAAATGGCACAAGCTAAATTGTGCAAAATAGCACTGTCTGATAGTTAAACAATAGAAACCAAAGGAGCTATAGAAAACAAAGGAGTTGTACTATTTAGTACAATAACATTTATTACACACCATACAAAATGCAGCCAATCAGGAAGCAGGAAAGCTGTTGTATATTTGGCAATGTTCAACTGTCTCTTCCCCTGAGGCATTGTGGCAGTTGGCCGAGTGTATTTTCTGTGGCGTGGGATAAAGTTAATAGTTATACAATAAGTTTCTTGTAGCATACTGTGGATATCACATCCATCACTTGTATTTTCTTGATATACACACTTGCCTAAATGCTTGTGTGTTCAGTGGCAGATCCACCGTGTATATTTTACTGAAGATCGAATAGGATTTTTCCAAGGGGGGCTCCATTTCTTAAATCCAGCTGTGTATAATACTCTATTGTTTGGTCAATGTTTGACAAAAAATGGCTTAAAACCTTCAAGGGGGGTTCCGTGGAACCCATGGAACCCCCCCTGGATCTGCCACTGGTGTTACTAGAAAATACAAGTGACTTGTGGGATTTTTCATGGTATTGCACTCAAAACCATTGTTTAACTAGTATGTACCTCAAGGTACTGTGTTATAGTGTTTCAATTATTGTATTTCAATGTAGTTTTTCAATACTCTACTGTATTATAGCAACAGATTTCTAATTGAGACTGATTTAAGGAAAGCACCATGAACACTCATAAGCCATTGAAATAATGATTTCATGGTCAATGAGCAAAATATAGTTAAATGTATTTTAGTGAGAAAGGTATCACACTGGAGAGAATTACATATACACTGACTGGTAATTCAGTTAGGGCCTGTTGATATGAACTGGGCTGGCCTGGTTAAGTGGACTTACTTCTTTTGTTTTGTGGCCCAAAGGGAAAAGAAAAAAAGTCAGCCCGCTTAACCAGGCCAGCCCAGTTCATATCATTAGGCCCTTTATTTATTTAAGTTTTTTTTACTATCTGAAAGTTTAAAATAAAGTAAAATAGTAATTATGTACAGTATGTTACAATTTAAAGAAATTGGATAATCCGTGAAATAAATAGCTTTTTAAGGTTGAGAGACCTTGGTGCAAATAGTTTCAACTGTATGTACAGTATAGCCTCCTCCGCAGGCAACTCTTTTGAGTTTTATTGTTTTGGGTTTCCTGTGGGATCTCAGAGAAGACTGGCACGAAATAGTGGTGGCTAATTTTTGCACAGGAAGCCCAAATATATATAAAACTCAAAAAATTGCCTGCGGAGGAGGCTATGTACAGTACAGGCCACATTGGGATATTTGACTTGTCAGCTCTTCTTTGATAGTGATTGTCAGTGTTTATCCTTTGATGGGGCTGCAAGCGATTCTCTCCTTTACCAGCAATTCGCACTTGAGCTCATTAGAATATGAAGTTATAAATGGTACAGGGAAATATAAATAAACCATTTCTAAAAAGAGGATACTTTTTCATTTGTCTCATTTGGTCATTTGTGGATGAACTATTTCTACTTGGGCTACTTGGGCCAAATCTGATTGGTGTCGTCTTATCACGCCCTTTCCTCCACATGAAATATAATAATATCTAAATGCAAAAAGAAAGAATGACCAAGTATATACTTAGTACACAAATGTTCTCACATTTTGAAAGCACTGTAAACATTGATTCATGGTTTCCTTGTTTCTTCGTTACTGTTGCTACGTCCCACAAGCTACATGTATCAGTGGCGGATCCAGGGGAGGGGCCAGTGTCCCCTCCTTTCAGTTGGATCCTTTTTTTTTAGAAAAATATTTTAGAAGGAAAAACAATTGCTTACGCGGACAAGACCGGATAAAAGTCATTTTAAAATTATTTTTTTGAGCGCGCGCATGCCAAAAATAACCCACTTCCAAAATTGGCTCGTTTATTCTCGGTAGTGTCCCTCCCTTTCAAAATGTCTAGATCCGCGCTGACTATCATATGTCATCGAATATCAGCAATTGAAAAACTCCGATCACGGAATCTTTCTGTGAGCGTTTTTATTAGCCTGATAGTCGACTAAGGTTCTGTCAGAATTTAAATATATATAATGTTAAAACCTGTCTGTAAATTACGATCGATGCAAATATTTTGTTTGTGGACTATGAAGGAAATGCTGAGGGTGAGCTGATTGGTTGATTGTAATTGCAGTATATATGAGCTGTTGGATATTCTTGCAACGTTGCAAATAAGACAGATTTATCCTTCGTATTTTTTATTTTCATATTAATTATGTAAAATAATAGCTCTATAAAAAGTGAATTCTAGAAATAAAATACTACTACGCGGGTAAATTTTGTGATCTTAAAATTTTACATTTAACATTTTCTCTATATAAAATGGATCTCTATATAACTGTTTCAAAAAACGTTGACGTTGGTCAATCTGAATCTGAGACGAAACATAAAGACATTGTTTTGTGTTCCTTGACTAAAATACGAAAAAACAATCCTAACTCAAGCATCATAACCGATACTCCAATATATCACAACAAACTGCATCATTCATTGTATTTAGTCAATTGAAGAAACGTTGTCGGGTCTAAAACACAGAACATAGAAGCTGCGACCGAAATGGTGCATGGGATATGAATAATTGATTTATTCATTTACACTGCAGTTAACCAATAAAAATCGAAGCCAAACGGCCCCCAAACGCAGGTCCTGCATTTGCATTCAGCATTTTGCATCGAAAGCAAAGTGTAAATGAATAATTAATCGAAATATGATTATATTCACATCCCATGCACCATTTTGGTCTCAGCTTCTATGTTTTTAGACCTGACAACGTTTCTTCAATTGACCATATATCTAAATATGTAGTTTGTTTCAGATGTCAGGATTCAGATTCAGATCTTTGACCGTCAACGTTTTTTTTTAAATATTTACGGGCATTTACATATAAGCTGTCCATATTTATCTTCATGTATTACCGCCCATATATTTCCACAGCCCTTATACTGGTGCATTCATTTCTCAGATATCGTTTGTAATGCAAATCTTCCAATCTTCCAATAAATGGTTTGATTAAAAACCTAGTATTTATTAAGAAGACATCTACAAGTACTAAAATGATAAAGGATATGTTTTGGCTGTTTCAAAGATGTCTTTCTCAGCTTGCTGTTAAACGAGCCAAATTGTGTATTACATACATGCATTTAACAATTTATATTAGCTTAAAAAGTTCATTCACCAATCATGACCAGCACTTAAAGCACGTGAAAATTACACCCAAAATGTTAACTTGGAGAGCCCAAACTGATGTTTCAATTGAAGATGTCACCAATTAAAGTCTTTCTCTTTGAGCCTTGATTCTCATCTCCTGCTTGTCCCTACTAGTGTAACGTCATTGCATTCTTCAAAACTCCAAGACGTTACAAGAAGAGGTCTTTCTCCCCTTTAAGCCTTGAATATATCTGAGTTTCTACATATGCACTCCTGCATGTGTAAGTAGAAGTTGCGAACTCTCAATTTTCCAGATGCCACAGTTGGTTTCTTTTCTGAGCTTGAAATAAACCCTAGAGCTGTGCTTTCTTGTGTAACAAAGATGTACGGTACACGTTTGTTTACAATATCCAAACTTTTACCATTAGAAATTTCCTTGAGCTTTGAATGGATCTCTGCTCCTACCCTCTAGTGTAGGAGGGGTTATTGTGATTGCTCTTCCTTAGAATGCTCTTTCTGAGAGTTCTGGAGGAGTTCCAGTATTTGTTGGTTTTCTAGCGCTTTTGCATTATCAAGAGGTGATTGTCCATACAAATCAACAGAATTGACATCTACACCACACTGTAGCAGAAACTTGACTGCCTCAATATTCCCCCTGCAAACTGCCTGAAAATGAAAGTACACCTTGAATTTAAGACTAAGACTTAAGACTTTAGGAAATAAATTTAGGTTATATTTTAAGCTATTTTATGCTCCAATTTCCACCCTATGTAGAATAATATTCTTCGTCAGACTGAAAACTGTGCTAAGCTCTGTTCGCAAAGGGAATTGCAGAATAATCCACACAATTCTATAATATTTGTATAGAATATTTATTTTAGACAAATTTATTTTCATATTTATGTTATGGCAGGTCCACATCAGCATTTCGCCTGCTTTATTAAATAAAGATTGATTGATTGAATTTGGTTTAGAAATGAACTTGTTAATTATGGCATTTTCTGACTGTAGTACGTATAAAGCTCATGGATTAATGAAGTACACACTCCAGGCCAATGCCTTCGGAGGGCCGCTATAAGTTCTACACCCATCCTATTCATCATATGTACTACATATTGTTCTCGAAGAGATTAAAAAACCTTGATTTTTTTGCTAACAACTTACACATACCACATGTAATGGTGTTCTTCTATCATAGTCTCCTCCATCAAGACTTGCTCCAGCTAAATGCCACGCCTTTAACTTTGAAACCATATTTTCGGCAGCATAGGTACATAAAAGGCGTGCAATGTCCATTGACATGGCTCCTATATGAGCCCCAGAGTCACAAAGAAGCTCAATGATTTCTTCATTTTCACGACTAATAGCATCGTCTACTGGCCTTTGTCCATACTTGTCTTGGACATGAGGTGAGGCTCCTCTGAACAATAGATACTTCACGACTTCCACTTGACCTTCTGTACAAGCAATGTGTAGAGGTGTACGACCATCGTAGTCTGTGGCAGCATTTGGGTTTCCACCAGCCTGATAAGATAATGACATAAGTGGTTAGCAGTGGCGAATCCAGAAGGGGTTCCATGGGTTCCACGGAACCCCCCTTGAAGGTTTTAAGCCATTATTTGTCAAACATCGACCAAAGAATAGAGTATTATGCACAGCTGACTTTAAGAAACGGAACCCCCCTTGGAAAAATCCTGGATCCGCTACTGGTTAGCAATGCTTCTAGAAAAATAGTCAAATCACTTTTACATTTTGTGAGTTTGTTTTCTTTGAGGAAACTTTAACATTTTGTGACGTCATTGCTACAGAAAAAAGCTATAATTTTCTTTAGCAATGTATATTGGAGAATTTGAAATACATTAAATCCAATCTCGTTCCCAGAACCCTATTCCCTCTTACGCATGCGCGACGAAAAAATATTTTTTCGTCGCTCATGCGTAAGAGGGAATAGGGTTCTGGGAACGAGATTGCATTAAATCAATCTTGAGGTGCATAATGCAGAGCATGCGTTTTAAGAATGGTCTCTCTCTTAATAAATTTCATGTAATATGATTTTTTGAATGTCGAAATCAGTAAGCGAATAATGCTTATGAAAATATATTTTGAAGAAACACTTAGCTTTGACGAAAACCGCCGAAGATTATAGCTTTTTAAAGAAACCAGAAGTAAAGTGTCTCGCACATGCCCAATAAGAACGAAAATGAATCCTATTTGTGTTAACCATTTCTTTTCGAATCAGAATTTCCGAAATTTTTGTGTAAATGGTAAACCACAAATTTGTGGGTGTTGCTCTACTGGAAGTCAAATAATTACCGCCAAAAAAGCGCGCGCGCCTCTAAGCCAAAACAAGACTCTATTTTACATATAGTAGAAAACGATAGAGCAGATCTCGTATGAGTGTGAAACGTACCGCGCCGGCGTACCATGACCGTGCGGTACTGTTTTCACAGTCATATGAAATCTACTCAAAATGTCAGTACACCCTTAAGGTGATGTAACGTACTAAAAGTTGGTGTACTGTAATGTGATATGCGTGGCTACAAGAAATTGGTGGGAACGTTGTCATGACATTGCGAGAAATAGAGAAATGTTGCGTGAATTTATTGTCCACATCACCTCACCTACAGAAGGTACAGCCATAGTTTGTTACCTGGTTACAAAGATCAGCAACAGTATTCACATCACCCTTGGCAGCAGCAGAACACATCAGTACAGGAAACAACGCCTGTTTGATGTATCGTACTTCCTCACAGGATCCGACTTTAAGATTTGAAGCCACTCGTCCTATCAGTTCATTATCTCTCAAGGAAAACTGCTCCGTTTGTTTCTTTCTGCGGTCAGTCAGCTCGCCTCGAAGGTTAGACTGCATCAGCTTCCAGAACATACAAGAAAAAGTAGCAAATTAGCTCAAATTCAACTTCAAGTTTATCTGTTTATGTTCATTGTCACAAAGCAATAGGAAACAAGTTATCTGGAGCAAAACGAAGGTGTATGTGTGGTTGAAGAAGTAGTGTAATCTTCAATCAAAGTTTGGTGCAAGAAATGCATAATGCATGGCACTATTGGAAAGGCTTAAAATAAAAAAATCTGAAAGAATGGTTGAAAATGACTGTAACCTGCACGTAAGAATTATGAGTGCAGGGAACCTCCCACTCAGAATTCTTACGTGCAGGTTACAGTCAGGGAACCTTTGGGGAACATGGGAAATTGAAAGCGTCTCTTGGCTACTGTTTTGAGCGTCTATGATTGGACGAAATCTTGTAATACAAAAGAAACTGTTTCAAAACAGAAACAGGATTAATGAATGGAATGCCACTCGGAAATGTGTCAGTTAGATGTGGATGCTTCTTTGAGTGTAATAATAATAATAATAATAATATTTAATATTTATATAGCGCCATTTTCTATAAATATAATCAAATGCGCTTAACTAAATATTAAAACAAACAAAATTAAAATAAAATAGAATAAAATAAAATAAAATAAAATAAATAAATAATAATAAAATAAAAACGTAATTATTTAAAATTCTATAAAAATTTAAATCTAATCTATTAATTCCTCTTAATTTTATATTCTATTAATTCAATATATGTTCTATTAGGTCAAGAGACCATAACACCAAGAGAGCGAAACCCAGCATCGACGTCCGCGCGACGCCCAAGGCCACCCCCAACAACCCCGCCACCGCGCGCGCAAGGCTCCCAAACAATAGAATTCAACAATTCCATTGGTTGAGGGCCCCGCGCGCGCGACGGCGAAGCCACCAAAACAGCCCCAGGCGCCACGAACACCGCACAGACACCAATACCGAGCTCCGCTCCCCCAGCATCATGGTCTCTTGATTAGGTCTATTAAACCTGTTATGTATAAAACTAATAAAACATAAACTAGGCAAACGCCTCACGAAATAAATATGTTTTGATCTCTTTTTTAAATGTTTTAATGTTCTGAGATGATCTTATAGGCAATGGAAGCCTGTTCCACAAGGTCGGTGCTGCAATCACAAATGAACGGTCGCCCATGGTTTTCTTGGTCTTTACTTTTGGTCTTGCAAGAAGGATTCCATTGTCGTTCCGGCGAAGACTGTAGCGTGAGGCTGGCAAGAGTGAAATTAACTCCTGTAGATAACTCGGGGCCAGGCCATGTAATATCTTAAAAGTGATTACCAGAATCTTGAATTCAATTCTAGAGCGTACTGGTAACCAATGAAGCTCACGAAGAATAGGTGTTATGTGACAATATTTTGGTGCACGGAAAATGAGCCGTGCACTGGCATTCATTACGCGCTGTAATTTTTTCGTCTGATACTCTGGAATGCCATAAAGTAGACTGTTACAATAGTCCAGCCTGCTCGTTATGAATGCGTGGACAAGTTTCTCGGCACTTTCTCTAGATAGATATTTCCTAATATGACGTAAGTTGTATAAGTTAGTAAAAGAATGCAGTCCCACAAGTCTTAGTCACATGAACAGACATGTCCATATGAGAGTCAAACCAGGCACCTAAATTTCGAGCTGAAGACACTGTGTTGACGTCCGTTTGGCCAACCTTAATGCTCTTGATGGATACCTTTGACAACTGTCGACGCGTACCAACTAACAGAAATTCTGTCTTATCATCATTCAACATCAACTTATCCTCTCTCATCCACATTCGGACATCGCGAATACAGTTTTCAATAGCAGCCAACGCTTCCGCTTCACTGGAACTATCAGACGGGCTAAACGACAAGTACAGCTGTGTGTCGTCAGCGTATGAATGAGCAGAAGGCAGATGATACTTGAGGATGTCAAACAGTTTACTTACATAGACAGTGAATAGTAAGGGTCCGAGTGTAGATTTTTGCGCGGAAAAAAATCCGAGCCCTCAGGGTTTTTGAACATATTTTTTTTCAAAAATGTGTTATCATCCATAGACTAATATCTTATCAGCCTGAAAACCAAATGAATGCATTTCTATGTGGCAAAGTTCAAATTGCCGCAGAACAATTTTAGAGATCTGCCCCGTTTTTACGCGCATTGCTACTAAATAAAGTTTAAATGTCTTCTTATCTGGATAATTTAACATCAATAAAGTTATAGTTCTGTATAATTATGTAATATCAAAAATCATTATTTGAAACCTTAGCTGATGGTAATGTCCTACCTCTTTCTTCTCTTCATATGTAAGTTCCAATCCTAGTACATAGGAAAGCTTTGTCAGGGCTGCTTCAACAGTCATGTCACTTCCAGGAATTACCCCAGCATCAAAAAGAACCTGTAAACAATTTTGTTCCAAAATCGTCTGTAAAACCCGAAAATGGTCACCCTAATATTGGGCTATGGATAAAGTTATGTAGTAAATATGGGCAAAATTTTTGAGTTGCCTACTTTTTTACATCTGCAAGTATTTAGACCTGCATGACTTCTACATATTTATAAATCAATCTGTAGGAAGGGATATAGAAAACTACACACCATAACAGCTCACTTTTGATATCTTGGATGAGTGATAGCAAAGAATGGGGTCACTTCAAGGTTCAGGAGAAATGATAGGTTTATAATGATTTCTCCATTGTTAGACGACCTTAGACAAGAGCCTCGTTTTGAATTCTTTCGTGAATGATTACTCAACGAATATTGAAAGTGGTCAATAGTTCAGTTCCGAGATTAATACTACCCCTCCCACATACAATGGATTTACAACGAGGCTATATGCTAAAACTCATCTTGTTATGAATGACTGAACTTTATGCACATAGCCTTGTCTTGATTCTTTTGTATATGGCAAGTGAAGTGCAACTTGGAAGTCGCTATTCCTCATGTTTACTAATGTGTGTGCACATCTGTAAAAGCTTATTTCCTCGACAGGGACAACCTCTTGAAACTGGTTAAGAATACTACTAGTGAGGATGATTACCTTTCCTGTTGCATATGAGACCACCACTTCACCATACAAACACTGAGTACAATTAATAAATATAACACCTCTATCTGACGCAGCTTTTAATTCGCGTAAAATATCTTTGCGTGAGTCTGGACCATTACCAGCACCATATGTCTCTAGAACCACACCCTGTATAGGTGGTTGTAAGAATGTTTTCACCTGTGCATATATCAATATTGTGAAAGTAGGTTTAGTAAGGGGTAGTAAGTGTTCTTAGGTGATCAGTGTTTATCCAAAGACAGTGATGCTGTCTCTCTAATGATCACAAGCTCATTTATCATTAATTATTAATAGTAGAATTCAGTCAGATTCCAGTGTACATTATTCAATCAATCTCTTTGTACAGCTATATCCTTGATCCTCCTGACTCATCAGCTGTTCCTCTCCTTTTCAACTTTCAACTGTCTCTTGTAAATGTCTTGATAATAATTCAATTTCTAGACCTTTCCCAAATTGGCTTGAATGACCCATGGAACAATATATTCATGGCAAGGCTGGAGTACCAGTATGGATTTGAAAACCCCAGCCTCAATTTGCATTTATTATTATGTGGTCAGGCAGGCACATTCTGGAAAGATCTTACTATTGCAAACTGCTTCTGTCAAGTTTCTATTTAGTGGACGTCATTGGCCCTTTATTCTTCACTGCTGGGTACCCCTACATCCAATATTTTTGGTAGACAAGTATACTTGCAATGTAGTTACTTACATTTGCTATAGTAATGCCAGGAAACAGCCTGAGGACACCAACATGGGGTACAAGTTTTGTTTTAACTGTAAATTTACTACTTAAGTTACACTGGAATACCTCTTCCCATTCAACTGAAACACAAATGGTATTAAAATGAATTCAGACCTCTTAAAAAATGGCAACTAAAAAGGCAACTAAATGCTAAGTAGTAGTTGTTGGAAAAGTAGATGATATTCAAACCAGGTGTGTCATTCATCATCATCATCAGATCATCATCATCACACTATCATCAGTGGCAACCACTACAACCATAACCATCATTATCTACATCATGTGTGGACCAAACCAAAGCTACAATGTATTAGTATCACAAGCACGAACTTACAACAAGTACAGCTGTATGGTATAGCCTATTACAGACCACATATAACACTGATCAACCAACACTGCCATCAACTGTTGTCAACATGGCATAATATACCACATTAAAATAATAGAGCATTTTTGTTTAAGTTTGAAATGGACTTTGCAGTACCGTGACCATGTCATTGCCCTGTTGTCTGTAGCTAAAAGCATATGAAATTCTGATTTTAACTGTGCCATGTGACTCTGCCATTTTCACAGTCACATGAAAACAGCTCTATTGAGGGTCCTGAAAGGGGGGGGGGGGGTCCAAATCCCATTCCCAGCCTACTTTTTCATTAAAATCCCAATCCCAGTCGTAAATTTCTCAAAAATCCCATTGCAGTTTTTTGAACTCCCCTTACAAAGTAAGTCATAAAAATAGACATGTGACCAGTCTCAGTCTCTCAGATGCATAATATACCAAAAAGTCCTGGGTATGATTTTTTTCTTTTTCATTTTTTTGTGCGTCCACTTGTAATTTTTCGATTTTTTTTTAAATATTTGTATGGTTTTGCAGTTTTTCAGCATCAAATCCCATTCCCATTTGATGTTCTGTTTCCCATTCCCAGTGACAAAAAATCCCCAAATCCCAGTACAACAAATCCCATTTCCCAGTCAAAAAAACAGTCAAATCCCAGTCCCATTTTACCCCTTCAGGACCCTCTCTATTGACCACTACGATGCATTCACATAGCCTGTGAACAGCAAGCTGCTACTTCGATCATCATGCATTCACAACACTTCTATAGAGACTACTGTAGTTTCCACCTTCTATCCCTGACTCCACTGATGCTAATGGTGGGAAATTTGGGGAATCAAATGCACCAAAGCTTCTTGAGTCCACCTTCAAACATCGATTCCCCCTGTATAGTTTGCCATGGAAGAAGACTGTCACCTGCAACAACAAATCAAATCAGTCAAAAATAGCAAAAATTATTTAATACTACATTTTAAGTTATCACATGAACTACAGTACTAACCTCTGGAATGACATGATGGCCTGCTATCATTACAGCACCAAGAACATTATCACGACCATCGGTTAGGTGTTCATTGATTGGACACTGGATATTGAAAACAAACATAAGTACTGTTATCTTTCACTTGTATTTGTACTGAGTTAGAGTATATACCCATATGCCCAAGGCCTTAAATTTGTGTACTAGGGGATCAGAAGCTAGGAGTTGGGGGTGTTTATTGGATTGGGGGTATCTATATGACTTGTACCTCTACATATATGGTATTTTTAGGACTTGAGGGACATTCAATTTATTGAAAAGAGGCATATATTAGATATCGTACTTTAAGGCATTTACAGTATTGGAATAAATGTGGTATTTGAATGAGAGAGGGGATTTGCAGTTCAGCTTAATACATGGAAGGTTGCATATAATATGTGTGATGGTGTATTTTCATCATTATATCATACCAGTGAACCAGTAAAAATAACAGATTTGCCAAGATTTTCAAACATGAAGGACAAAGCTGAGGCAGTATAACACAATGTGTCTGTTCCATGGAGAATTACAAAACCATGATATTTAGCATAGTCATCCTTGATTTTTAAAGCAATGTTTGACCAGCCTTTCATGTCCATGTCTTGGGAGTGTCCTACAAGGTCTTCTGTCATTTCTTTAACATCAATGAATATGCGCACTCCATATTTGGAAACTCTGTAACAAATACAGTAAAAATGCTACATGTATTTTTAAATAATTTATCTAATAAAACAGCATGAGTGGAAAACATGAGTGGAAAACTCAATAATTTAATTTAATTTAATTTAATTTAATTTAATTTAATTTAATTTAATTTAATTTAATTTAATTTAATTTAATTTAATTTAATTTAATTTAATTTAATTTAATTTAATTTAATTTAATTTAATTTAATTTAATTTAATATTGTATCTATATAATTATGGATTTCCTGTACTCAGAACTGTATGCATATGAAATATTAACACAGAAAATCCAACAGCATATACACTGGGACTAGAATGGTATTGTCACACAGTAGGGCTTCACTTGCTCAGAATGTCTTTTCCCATTGGTCCGATGCAACAAAAGAATCTTCTGTTATAATTGCCAATTGTTTTATTTCTTTTGTATAGATCATTATAGAGACTGTAATGAATTGACCAATTGGATAGAATCTTCCGAGACTGTGCGACCTTACCCTTTTCACAAGACGATACATTTCCCTAACCCTTGTGAAAATCCTATGCAGGATCCTATAGGATTACTCACTCTAGAATCCTTTAATTAGGATTATGAAAAAGTATTATTAATAGGGTTCTATATGATCCTGTAAAGGATCCTGTTGGATCTTCTACAAGATCCTGTAAAATCCTGCAGGATCCTACTGTATATGTAGGATCTTGTACAAGATCCTGCTGGATCTTGTACATTAGATCCTATAGGAACATGTAGAATCTTGTACAAGATCCTGTAATATCCTGTTAAGGATATTATGTAGAATCCTAGTTAGGATCCCATCAGGATCCAGTTTATAGGAACCTGCCCACGAGTTACTGTATATCAGTCATACAGTAGAAGTGTATCATATATTTTTAAAAACAATATAACAACATGCTAAATATATTGAATAACATTCCTATTCAGTGAGTTGATTGAGTAGGTAATCTCTGACATCTCTGACTTGCTTCAATGGTTTTTAATTTTAAGCTTTTTGCAGTCAGTCTACAACCTTAATTGATGGAACAAATGAAAAGACTTGGTAGTTTAACATTACAAAACATTAATTTTGCTTAAAAGAGTTATGTTAATGTTTTAGTAGAGGCTTAGAGTTATTGTCAGCATTTACAATAGAAGCAGTGTGCCATGACCAGCCAAAGCTTCCTTATTCTAAAGTTCCCCTTGTCAATGATTTTTGCTATTAATTTGTTCAAGAGTGATTAGTATTATGTTTGATCCTTTGGCAGAGACCTTCACATTTCTAATATGCATGTTCTTACAAGAAGCTGAAAGGTCAAAATTTAACACTGAAACCAGAAATTGCCTACTCTTAATCATGTTACAGCCTGGTTGAACATCTTTGATATATATTCAGCGAGTTATTCTGATTACATGTAATATACTTACGGCATAACAATCTGGTCTTCTCTTATTTCTTCCTCTGGTATATCATCCATGATGTTTGCCTCAATGTTCTGGACATACTCAGCATCATACATAGTTGGAAGTTTCTTCAACTCATTTAGGACTAAATTTTTCTCTACTCGAAACCCTAAACCCCAAAATTAACAACCATATTATACATAATATCAATTCGTGAAAAATTCTAGAAATTCTACACTGTCACAGTATTCTAATATTTGCCCTAGCTGGCCTCTCAGGACAGGCATGAATACAGAACTGGGTATTAAGGATATTGAGCAACTAGCCTTTAAAAACACAAAGGTTTTGCACAAGCAGGTAAAGAATTTGACAGAGAAAATAATCAAAATGTCTGAAATCCCTGCCCCTTGCTTCCCCCCCCCCCCCCCCCCTTTTAATACACCAGCAGTGATGCATTTGTGATACATTTTTTACACCAGCATTGATACATTGCATAAGAACTGATTTGGGAAATCAAACAATAAGGAAGCATGTAGTATTGTTTTTCCTTCATTGGAAAACATAATAAAACTTAAGTCTTCATTTATGGCATTTCTCTTATTATGTGAGATTATTTTGAGTTGAGAAGTTACATGTAAGCTTACTGATGTGTATAGTGTATATGTATGTCCATATGAATGTTAAGCTTATAAGTTGATGTATTGAGCGATTTATACGTCGAACAAATCAGCCGACTGTTAAGCTTATGATGTAATTTGATCTACTCGAGACAAGTGTACTTATAATCCAGACCCTTGACATTTCACGGATACATATTGACAATGTCATGAACATTCTGTTATGAAATCCAAAGCGTTCGTTTCATATTTCTCAAGCTCTCACTCACCGCCAGGAATCAGCTTCCATCCCAAGGCACCTCCAGTGTACAAAAGTAAGACATTGGTTCTCCTGACGAGCCCCGAACTAAGATCGCCGGCCACAGACCCCATTCTACCGACAGACTTCGGCTTACTGGCTGAAATGTCTCCACTAAACGAAACGTGTCTTAGATATTTCTCAGAAAGTTGTCTCTTTACACTTTTCACAGACTTTGCAAAGCTGCCACCATAATCACCTGTGCAGGTATTCGCATCTCCACCAGGGGTAGGCACAGTGGGATCGACTTCCTCACTACGGGTACCGGCAGTAGCATCGGAACATTTTGGAGAGGTGGAGCCGACATTAAACGATGTTACGCGTTGTTGGACTTGAACGTGGTGTAAATTATCTTCATTACGCTCCATTTTGTTTAATGTTCTTGAATTTTCTCCTGCTTCGTAGCTACTATACTACGCCAATGTAAACAGTTGATGGACAATGTTGACCGGTAATTTTATAAATTTAGCAAGTTTGTTCTTTGCTTGTGAGGCCATCTGGTCCTGGACGCCTTCATTCATTATATATGAAGCTTCGCATTTACGACAAAAATTTACAAGATTACAATAATAACACCCAAAAGAACGAAGAAAAGTTCTCCATATCCATCTCCAGCTCTGCTTCAAATGTACTCTCGCAATGACTTATGGTCAACCACAGGAAGCCCAAATTGAAACAGCCTCACGTGCAACTAACCTTTTTGCAGTCTTTTGTTGGCTAAACCTGACGACAGACGACGACAGACAAGAGTTCGAAACAAATATAATGAAATGAAAACACCCAAACAAATTTATTTAATATCGTTTTAACGCATGTTAGCAGTATTTTCACGACAATATAATTATCAGTGAAACATTAAGTTTCATTTGTGGCCAATTAATTAATTATTATTAATTATATTAATTATTAATTAATTATTAATTAAAGCACTGGCTACGCAGCTTAGTTGCACTGTAGTGGGACGCGCTCATGCAGTTTATAATGTCCAAGAGATGAATCTATGTGAGTCAAAAATTATACCATCTCCTTATACTGATGCAAAGGAAATGATGGAACCTATCCACAACGATATGGCCGCTTTGGACACTGATTATGTGTTTGTTGCAGAGGTTCCAAAAATAGTGAATCGGGTCGATGGAGTGCAGAGTTGTAGCTAGAGGTGCATGACATTCGTTAGTGGAGGTTTGTTTGTACTTATCAGTTATAACAAGAGACCATAATACTAAGAGAGCGAAGCTCAGTATTGATGTCTGTGCCATGTTCGGCTAAGGCTATTTTTAGTAACTTCGCCATCGCGCGCGCAAGGCACTTAAACAATAGAATTCAAACGGTCCCTTCCGCGCGCACGCCAAAAAGCAAATTCTATTGGTTGAGGGCCTTGCGCGCGCGACTGGCGAAGTTACTAAAAATAGCCTTAGCCGCCACGAACATGGCACAGACATCAATACTGAGCTTCGCTCTCTTAGTATTATGGTCTCTTGGTTATAATTAGGCTTGTATATACACCTATTTCAATAAATGTTGTCGGCGAAAGCCTACGCGGCTCACCCGAAAGGAAGTATGGCTAAATATTACTAAAGTTATAAAACCATATAAATATCCAGCCAATAACTCAACTTAAGCTTTTCATTACCTAATTCTTTAAAGACCTTCATTTGCTGATGCTAAAATCAAGACCAGAGCAAAAAAGAAATTGAAGTTTTGCAACATGTTGCAACTTCCCATACTCCTTTTCGGTCTAGTCGCGTAGGCTTGAGACCTCTCGTACGACAACCTTTTTTGAAATAGGTGTATATTGTGAATAGAAATGAATAAGCAAATATCCGTTATGTAAATCTTTATTAAAATAACCCTTAAACTTTATATTTCATTTTATTCCGAAGTTAATAAATAGTGATTATATTACAAAATACGAATATAACGAATATAAATATAATACAACCAGTACAACCAATACAGGCATAAATTAGAGGCCATATTTGTAATGCAGCATTCCAAAAAATGTCCTTGTAAACACATACCTAATTTAATCATATATATAGAAAGCAATTTATCCAAGAAAAACATTTACCATTAGTCTACAACATTAGACTGAAGATACATGCAGTATACTAGTCTTCAGTACGCATTTTCATACAAAAAGTTCATCTAAAGTTGAGCTTCCTGTAAGCGACCAGCCAAATTGTCAAGTATATGTAGTCACTTAAGGGAGGTGGTCGCCTACGAGAGTAAACACGTCACCGTGGGGGTCTACGTTTTAAGTCATATGGAAACTGTCGTGTGGAAACTGCAAAAAAATTACCTCTAATCAATTTTCCATCACAATAAGAGTGTTTCCAAAGCTTAATACTGAGATACCATACGAGCAGAGTCTCCCTTTACCTTCTCCGCGGAGAAGGTAAAGGCAGACTCTGCTCGCAGGGTTTGAAAGAGACGGGATCATATACATCAAGTGGTCACTTTAGATGCACCAGTTTACGGTATGTTCGGCTTCTCTCATGTTTATCAACCTCTCACATGTATCTATAACTTAAACTGAAAACGAAAACTGAGTCAACTGCTTCTTAAATACATTAGAAAAGCTTGATTTTTTAATTCTAAAGAGCAAGAATTTTTTTTAATTGAGCCTGAAAGAGAATCAATGAAGTGGTCTAATTACACTTTCGTTTTTGTATGAAGAAAAACCTGCTAGTGCGCAAACGCCGAATAGAGGGCGATGTGCAATGGCACACTTCCCACATGTGTAAAGCCACGTTAGGAGTGCAATTCGGACAAACATAGGACGTCACATGCACATTATCGACGTAAGCAACATGTACAGACTCAGTAGTGTACTACTTGCTCATTAGCAGTGCTTGTCTTTTCACTATAGCGACATAAGAATAAGCGCAAGCAACATACACAGACTTGGTAATATACTGCTCATTTACAGTACTTGACTATTGTTTGTGATACTGAGTCTGCGTATGTTGCTTGTGCTTATGCTTGCGTAACTAGTGAGAACCATCCTTAACTTTTCAAGTTAAGCACTTGGTCTATTCACTCGAACACTGATGTACTCATCAAATAGCTTGACAATCCGCGTGTCCAGTCCTTGGCTTTTTGCATTGTCCATGGCTGTGTTGTCGAAGATGTCTTTAATAGTCAAATCTACACCATGGTCCAATAAAAACTTGATCGTTTCGACGTTATTCCGGCACACAGCCTGAAAAAGAATCGATAACCAGTCACGGAAGAAATGGTCGACACTCAGCGTGCATCCATTGAGTTATAGATGCACGCGGGAGGTTGCTAAGCACGAGAAAAGCGTAAGTGTCGCACGAGGCGTAGCCGAGTGCGACTATAGCTTCTCAAAGGAAGCAAAATGCTAAGCTCTCTTAACTTAGCTTCTAGAATATAGAGGTGGGGGAATTCTCGACCTAGAGCAGATTTCGTATGAGTGTGAAACGAACCACGCCGTGCCGTGACCATCTCAGTGCCGTGATGTCTATAAAAACATTCGAAATTCCTGCCGTACCGGGCCGTGACCGTGCGGTGCCGTTTTCAGTCATACGTAATCTACTCTAAACGTTAGTACTTACCACGTGTAACGGTGTTCTGCCATCATAATCACGAGCATTCAAATCCGCTCCAGCCAAACTCCAAATGTATAAATCATCAACTCTATTCTTAGCAGCAAGCGAGCAAATCTCCGCAGCCGTCTCCGAGGATTTTTTGCTTAGAATGGCACCCGCTTTGATAAGGCGCTTTATGATGTCTTTTCTTTTGAATTTAATAGCGTCATCAAGTGGAGTACGATTGAACATGTCATGTGCATGGACTGATGCACCCTGGGATAGGAGGAACTCGGTAACCTCTAAGTTACCGCTCATACAGGAGATGTGCAACGGTCTTCTACCATCGTAGTTTACGGAAGCATTTGGATCAGCACCCTAAATACAAAACACCCGATGGTGGAAATGAGCAAAGCACGAGAGAAAGACGTTTGTAAATGTACCGTTGATACCATGCATGACCTGCGTGTCCACTTATATAAACCACCGCAAGTCAACTTTGCACTGTTGTCAAACATGCTCATGGTTACGCGTTACTTCACGCGAGGTCACGTTTAGTGACTCTACACCGTTGCGTCCGTCACGTACACAAGGTTACATATACCTTACGTTACTCAAGGTTCGAGAGTAGACACTACACCGCTGCGTTACGAATACGTAAGAGTTTCGCACTACGTTAGACAAAGTTACACGTGTTGACGCGCCGAGTATACACTGTTACGTCAGGCATGCAGGGGCAAGGGTACGCGTTACGTAATGTAAGGTTACACGTTTATAGTTTTACGCAAGCTTACGCGCGTTGGCGTGAAAAATGCGAAGTAAATTACAGACATGCTTGTAACCATAAAGTTATTGGAACTTGTTTGGGCACAGAACTTGGAGATACTCAGTAGTATTTGCTGCCGAACAATTACAAAACAGGAAACACGTTCCCTGCTAGCGGAGTCACAAATAAATTCTGACTTCAATCAAGAAAATTCTGACTTCAAAGCTAGTAGGGAAGGAAACACGTTACGAGGACTTTCTGCGTGTTTTGTGTGGTCTTACACCACCAGTTCCAGTGGTTATCAAGCTTAGGACAACACTACTCCATGTAACGTACCTGTTTTAACAACATTTCTAGAGTTGAGACACTCCCAGAACTGGCAGCGGAACACATTAAGACTGGAAGAAGAGCTCGCCTGATGTACTTCATTTCCTAGAAGAAAACAAGACTTATGTAAATAATAATTCACAGGTTAACCACATTATAGATTTTCACGATTACGATTCGTCATTTAAGTTTGTTTTGCCTTGTTGGTTTACGGTTAGGTTGCGAGTAGATCATTTTTCCCCTCCAGATTTAGTAGAGATGAGCTTTTTAGAGATACCTCGCCGGTTGCCCCTATGATTGCGCACGACACAGGAAACCCGACACAGGAAGCCGGAGAGTGAGTCAAAGCTTTGGTCCCCAGGGTACCCCGACCGGACATTCTTTAAAATGCTACATTTTTACTCAATCTGTAAGGAAACGTGGGACTGCTTGCAGTCTAGTTTACGGTCAGTTCGGAGACTCGTGATCTCTCCTCAGCATTTATTTTTTATTTATTTAAGTCAATATCTATACAGGCACGGACAAGTTCATCTACCGCCAATAGTCCAGATCCGAGATATGCTTCAACTGCCACATACGAAGGACTCAGAACGAGGCTATGTGCTAAAACTTTGGTCTTGCTACGAATGATTGAGCTTTATTCGCGTAGCCTCGTCTTGATACTTTTCTATGTAGCAAGTGAGGGGTATCTCGGAATTCGGCTATTCTTGATATACTTATTTCAAAAAATGTTGCGAGTCGGGCGAGGCTTCAATCCTACGCGACTAGATCGCAAAGGAGTATGGGTAGTTGAAAAATGTACTCTCTTTTTGGCTTTGGTTTTCATTTTAAGGACGGTGGCCCATAATGGCGAACCATTTTTTTTCCAGTTATTTTATATTTACTTTGTAGAATGGGTAAAGGTCTTTTAATTAACGAAAAAAAATTTGGGGGTATCCATGCATTTTACGGAGATAATTAATGGTAAACATGGCCAATAACCGCTGACCAGCGATTTTTTAAATCTTTAATATAATTTCATTTTCTCCAATGTTATTTCATAAAGAAGTACAGCGAAAGTGATAAAAGCATCTAAAGATTGAATCCTTCAAAATGAAAGCAAAAAACGTTATTACTGTAATTACTAGTACGTGTTTTTTTAGATTTTTTGGCCTGTTTTTAATTCTCAGGAAACCGGATGTCAAACGCTATTTCGGAGAAAATTATACGGCGAAATATTTTTTTTGGC
This sequence comes from Telmatactis stephensoni, assembly GCA_029948255.1. Classification (NCBI taxonomy): domain Eukaryota; kingdom Metazoa; phylum Cnidaria; class Anthozoa; order Actiniaria; family Isophelliidae; genus Telmatactis; species Telmatactis stephensoni. The sequence continues at coordinate 7,595 of JALIZF010001238.1, read as the reverse complement.
GTGATTTTTTGAATACATATAGCTTAGTTAATCTAAAACCGAATAAGAAAATAAAATTGTGGGGTATCCATGCGATTTAAAAAGTTATTTGCTGAGAAACGCGCGAAATCGTATTAAAATTTGCCTAAATAACCATGAAATCCCCACCCCTCCCTAGAGAGCGGCAAGGAATACAATGCATTATGGGACATTTCCAAGATGGCGGATAAACGGTATTCTTTATTTCCGGTCGTAAAAAGAGCCGTTTTTCATGCGCTTTTAAGTATCTAGAATGAATTCAACTTTAGTATATGAGAAACCATGTATTTTTCTTCTCAAAATCAGATTTTTCTTTCACAAAAGTCGTAAAACTAGTGTGTTTTCACGATGGTTTTTGTGCGAAAACGATCTTCGAAAAAACGTTTGTTATTCAAATTTGTGTGACGTCGCGCGCGCGCTCGTTGAGTCAAATGCGCAGAACACAATGCGCGCTGGAAATATGGGCCACCGTCCTTAAGTATCAATGAATAAATAGAGGATATTACATGGGTGCGCGGAGATACGGATTTTATCTTCGAGTGTTGAAAAGATAAAACCGTATCTCCAAGCGAACATGTAATATTCTATTTATCATATAATTATCAAATCAAGAGACAACAAACTATCTTTAGAGTAAATGCGCTCAATTAACCATGGTAACGATCTTTTCACTAGTGAAAAGAACATGTTATTTTCACTAGTGAAAATAACAAGTTTTCGAACTTAAGAAATATAGGTATTTTATAAATAATTATATGATAAAGGAATTTATTGTATAAGCTCAACACCAGCTGGTTGAGAATTATCGTGCTGATATTTTTGTGGTTTCATAGCTTTTAGTAATTCCTACCCATACTTCATTTCGTGTGAGTCGCGAGACTTGAGTCTATTTGCCAACAACGTTAATTGAAATAGGTGTATATCTATACAGTGATTGTCTGTTAGTAAGTGGTCGTAACGTACCTCACTAGAACCCACATGTAAAGACAGCGCAACAGCTTCTATAAACTCGTTGTCTCTCAGAGAAAACTGTTCTTGTGAAAGGGCCACAGTTAGTTCACCGCGAAGGTTTTGCTTCATGAGCTAGAAGAAAAACAAAGAGCATACATACTCAGTACAGGGTTCGTGCTAAAATATGAATTTAAAAATTCCAGGAGAATTCAAGGAGTATTCAAGTACCCAAGAACGATTTGTCAAGCAGTAGCCGTATTGCATAGTTGAAAAGTGGTTTGCCATATATTTTACATAGAACAATTGGAAAATAGGGGAAACTAAGAATCAGTTGAGGTGACTGCTACCATAGAAAATTTAGCCTACTGCGCACACTCGCGCGCAGGACGTAATAGCGCGGAGATTAAGAAAGAAAGAAAGAAAGAAAGAAAGAAAGAAAGAAAGAAAGAAAGAAAGAAAGAAAGAAAGAAAGAAAGAAAGAAACAAAGAAAGAAACAAAGAAAGAAACAAAGAAAGAAAGAAAGAAAGAAAGAAAGAAAGAAACAAAGAAACAAAGAAAGAAAGAAAGAAAGAAAGAAAGAAAGAAAGTCTGTTAAACGTGTTGTTGCTTTTGTTTGTTCGTTCGTTTGTTTGTTTGTTTGTTTTGCGGATATCAATTCAGTTAATGAAATATGATTGGTCGTTTTTATTATTTTATTTTTAACATATTAGCCTGAAGACCTTGTGATATTTACCTCTCTTCGCTCTTGATCCGTCATATTGCTTTTACCAAGTATGTAAGAAAGTTTGGTTAAAGCGGCTTCTGGTGTCATATCAGATCCTGGGACAACACCAGCATCAACTAGTGTCTAGAAAACAAAACCATATAGCCATTTATAGCATCCTGTTATCAATGAACAGACATTCTTTATTTTGTGTAACTATATTTTATTTCGTCAAGTTATAATGTTCACCTGCAAGCTCATTAATGTTCATTTGTGCTTTTAAAGAGTAACACACGCGCATTCGAACACAGAATGTCCGAGGAAATGGGGCAGTAAAGGAAGCAAAAAAGGAAAGAAGGAAGAAAGGAGGGAAGGAAGGAAGGAAGGAAGGAGGGAAGGAAGGAAGGAAGGAAAGGAGGGAAGGGATAGAAGGACAGCCTTGTAAGAATTATGTCGAGTGATCGATCTGGCTCAAAATGAGCTGACTCGTGTTGTGGTCTTACCCTTCCAGTAGCATAGGAATCCACGACAAGTCCACGAATACACTGAGTGCAGTTAATAATGATTACTCCTCTTTCTGTAGCCTTCTTTATCTCACAAATAATGTCATCACGATTATTAGGCGCGTTGCCTGCACCATACGTTTGAAGGACCACACCCTGCATCGGCTCCTGAAGGAATGCCCTCACCTACAAAAATTTGTATTTTAATTTCATGTTGTAGCTTTTTTTTGAAGTTTATTCACGTGGCAGAGGACAGCAAAAACATCAATCCCACCTTAATGGGTGGAAATACGGACAACAAAATAGTGCAATACAATGTAGAGTTGCCGAACCAACAAGACGTTTGTTTAAACGTTCACTCGGCGGGCTTTCGATTCTCCTCGGCTGAGCATGCGATATGACTCGACTGCCTAAGCCTTCTTTTTTATACTGCACGGAGCAAAAACCTATCTATTGGGTCTCTTCTTTGGAGCGCGTAATTTCAGCAAAGCAGATGCACCATTTAGTCTTGAGCAACTTGTAGCACGATGTTATCTTAGAATATAAGGTTGCACAATTTTGTTAAATTACCTATATTCTAATAAATATTCTATATTGTTTTATTTATATTTTTGTTTTATATCTGCAGTGATGTGAAAGCTTTGCAGATCAATAAATTTAAGTTAGATTTAGATTTACCGCACCAGCAAACACGAGGGCACGCGACCCTCTAAGTGACATCTCTTCCCCAAAAACAATGATTTATGTTATCGTCATGATCTTTCATTCCTGTTCCATTCTCTTAAAATCCATACAGCTCAGAGTAGTTTAGATACTTGTTGAGCAGACCACCGATGGGGAAAGGGGATAGAGAGAGAGAGAGCACAGTCCATTCCGTAGATATTACTGTCCGTGAAGACTTCATACGCGGTTGCAAGTTTTAACTCTAACCGCCAACATAAGTGGGTTTATTTTTCGAAAGACTTTATTTGCGGGGAAAAAATACGGGAGTACGCCACCTTCCGTAAACTTGCTTGTAAAATCGAAGAAATTGAAAATAACGTGCACTTCGAGAGACACCCATAAACTTTATCGGGTGCGATTACGGGCCCATAAAGTTATCGAGTCTTTGGAGAAATGCCCCCTGCTGGGTCGTGATTTTCTGGGTGGGGTAGGGTGGTACTTACAGTTGCTGCAGTGATTCCAGGAAACAATCTCAATAAACCAACGTTAGGGTTCATTTGAGTGTGGACACAAAATGTTTCGATCTTGTTGCACCTAAAGATGGCATCCCAAAATACTACCAACAAAGATAAACAAAAAAGTAAGTTTATTTCATATCATTCATTGTGGTTTGAAGAGACACTTTCAGTTTTCATAGAAATTTGGATACATATTGTTTCATTATAAAATGCATCTTGTTATTTATTATATCTTGATTGAAAATATTCCTAGCATTGAATTCCTACCATATTATTTCTTTCCTTTTTACCACAAGTGAACAAGGGAAGTGCAAGAGTTTGCTATCTCCATAGCCATTCAAGCACAACAATATACTTACGTACCGTCAATTTTCACTTTCATGGTAGCTAAAGGAGGTAGATTTGGGGAATCAAATGCATTAAAACTCCCTGCATTGACTTTAGTAGTCCTGTTTCCTCTATATAGGCAGCCATTGAAAAATATACAAACCTGAAAGCATTCAATGTACATTAATTTCTGGAGTTAAAGTTTAATATGCATTCTCTGTCTTTTAAAATTCAATTAGTATAAAGTTAACTCAGGTTTCTCTGCTCCTCACAACTCAAAACAAGGGCTGACAGATTACGAAGCAATTCTTATGAGTATATCAAATATTTGGCTTTTCTAATTTTGGAATATTTCACTACTGCTTTTTCAACATTCTTGAAATGTGTCACCACAAGCAGTTACAGTTCCCTCATGCTTAATTAGAACCATTTCCACAGGAAGCCTAATTAGATGCTTATGAAGGATCCTACACTTTCTCAATTTATTTGTTCTCAATTTTTCTGTGTTTACATACTTCTGGTATAATGTAGTGGCCAGCAAACATGAGAGCACCAAGAAGGTTATCGCGACCATCATTTCTTTGCTCATAAATTGGGACCTGGAAAGCAACATTTCTGTTAAAAGACAACATAACAGGATGCTAGGCTGAAGAGTCTACAGTTCAATATAATATTTCCCAATTCCATTCTCTTTTTTACTTTTATTTTTCTCATCAAGTCCATGTGTATAACTTGATCCTGACTGAAATCCCTTTCAGGTCAGAAGACTGTGCATGTAGCAATTAAGATTTCTATCTACACACAGTTGTTGAAATTTCATCCCAATTCACTATGTGATCAATACCTTTCAGCTTCTAAGGTATGCTCATGCATATCTAGTAACACAAGATCTTCCTATTGCAGACATGCACAGACATGTCAAACATGCAACTCAGAAATATCTTTCCAGCAATAATTCTTTACCCTGCATAGGTGCCAGAGATTCAGGATCAGTTGGTTCATAATATGGAGAATCACTCCCCATACCCCTGGCACAATGCATAAGGTTTTGCTGTTCTTGTTGGATTTTGAACTCAATTTGATAAGGCACAGCCTAAGCCCATAGATTAGAGATTTAATCACATTTTCACCTCTACTCAAGTTCACAGGGTGCCGAGTGAAATGTCATGTATTATAAAGTTTGTTGGTAAATATTAACAAACCATAATGGGGCCTAAATCTCAAGCATCCAGGGTTCGTAATAATTCCTGATCACTGGTGGAAAACAAACCTGAGATCCTGTAAGTATAACCGTTTTGCCAAGATTTTCCAACATAAATGATAATGCAGATGCTGTATACGACATGGTATCAGTACCGTGGATAACAACAATGCCATCATAATCAGCATAATATTTCCTAATATCCAGAGCTATCGTCACCCAATCTTCTATAGTCAAATTGGATGAGTCCTTGACTGGATCATATTCTTTGATATAGTACAGTATACGTACACCATGGATGGATATCCTAGACAGTTTTAAGAAGCAATATTAGATTAGTCTAGAAGTGTCATGTACTATATATATTGTCTATGGATAAGACCACCACTCCCAAATTTAAAAAGGATTTTTCCAACTTCTAAAATATATGAATTTATACAAATTACATCAGAAACAAATTGGACGTATTGCCTTATCTTTGCTGTACATTATTGTTTGTTTATTTTTCTGTTTGCGTTTAAGTCAAGTTAAGTATTCTTAAGCTTCAGACAAGCATTTCAACATTTCAATAAATTTGTAATTCATACTCTCTAGCAAGGATCGTTGCGTAACACAAAGCTACATGCATGACGAATTTTACTATCACATATTTTACTACAGTCACGTGTTTGTTCATGTATTTTTACCGGGATTTTTATAAAAGCGACGTCTTCAACATCGCTGTTCATTTTTTCTTTTTGTGCAAAAACGTAAACAAAACAAATTAACAAACAAAAACAGTATTCGTGTTTAAGGTGTTTGTTTCTCCGAATTTTATAATATGCAAAATTAATTATCAATGAACGCCGAGCATGCAGCGCGTTGTCGAGCGCGTCTGTGTTTTCATAATGTCATTGAATATAAAGTAGACTTGTACTTCAATTTCAAAAGTCGATAACTTAGTCTCCACGGACAAACACCACTAATATCAAGTGAAAATAAATAAAATTAATGATAGTTTATAATAATTTGAACTCACGGCATGGGTATTTCTTCAAGATCACTACTTCCTGATCCAGCGCTAAACTCAGCTACGTTCACTGAAGCTGACTTCTTGGAAAGAGCGTCCTGGTAGTATTCACTATCAAACAACATAGGCAGCCTTTTGATCTGCTGCTGTAGAAACCCTGGTTTAGGCTGATAACCTGAAAAGAAGGTTTAATTTGTACATGTATAACACTGAGATCAAATGCCAAAGGCAAAAGGTCCAATGCGTTGCAGGCGGGAATGTGCGTTTGGCCGCCATTCATTGGAACTGTTCATTCTCAGAAGGGGCTGGATTAAGTCAAAGTCAGGATGGTTGAACAACATATAATACCTGACTCTGTCTTTTCCATTCCTATCGTTCCTCCTGTATTCAGGACAAGAACTCGAGAAGTCCTCCCGATCTTGTTCTGACTTTCAGAAGCCATCTTTGCTGCTGTATGACACAGGAACCCCACATCAACATATCCCAGAATGCTTTGTAAGCTGGGTCTAAATCCGGGACCTTCGCGGATTGCCAAGACACATGTGCGGAAGGCTGCTAAGATGGCGGATGTTCAACTTTTTGGTGGGAAGAAAATCACCGAACTTAGAGTCGTAGATTTGCGGCAAGAACTCGAAAAAAGAGGTCTAGAAAAAAGTGGAGTTAAAGCTGTACTAGTAGAACGCCTTCAAAAGGTTTGGATGAAAAACTTTAGGATATTTTCTGCCGAATTTGTGATCTGCCACGCAGCGAGGCTGGGGAAGGTGTCTGGAGATTCAGTCGTTACTCATTTCGGTTTGATTTTATCGTTTTAGGCTTTAGACGCTGAAGCTTCGGCTGAAAAAGATCATGAAAATGAAGAAAAAGAGCCTGAAAGTGCATTAGAAGAACAAGCATCGCTTGAAGAGAAGGAAAAAGAAGACGCCGACACTTCGGCGTCAAACACCGCTGAAAGCGCAAACGAAAGCGAAACTTCGCTTGTCTCGCCATCGAGAACTAAAACAGCTAAGAAAACACAGAGTAAGCATCTGTTGTAAACTTAAATTCGATTCTAAATAATGGAGTATGAATTTCACGTAGTCATCTGAGGTCAATTTAAGGTGCTACCGCTTAATTTTTGACCCGCTCCTCTCGTAAAGTAGATCATTGGGGGAAGGGGAGGGGGCATTATATTTTAACAGACCTAATTCTAATATTAATTTTCCCACGGCTTCTTCGTATTAAAATTTGTTTTGATATAACACATACTCTAACATCCTGAAAAATGCAAACAAAAGTGCTTGCCTGCTGTGCTCCGTTTTACATCATTGTAAATATATTTGAATTTATTTTCAGAAAAGAAAACTACAGCAGAGAAAGACGGGGCTTCTGTAAGTCTATACTATGTTTTAATAGCAGTTGATAGTCAAGTTGTTTAGAAATAATTAGGAAGATCTTACACAACTGCTTGCATGTTATCATCATAATTGTCAAGCCTTGTCAAAGCAAATCAGAAGTGGCATTTGTCAGTAGATATGCTACATGTATTTTATTGGACAAATTCAGGGTTTCATTATAGAAGCAGGCTACTAGAAGTGTACTGCCACCTACTTTGTCTCACCTCCAGTGACTAAAATAGTAAAACTATTAAAACTAATCACGACTGGTCACAGCTAGCTGGCTATTATACCTTGGGCAGCCAATTGTTGTACTTAAATACAATTA
>JALIZF010001240.1:37500-194825 GCA_029948255.1 Telmatactis stephensoni | reverse complement strand
CTGTAGTTTCCGACATGTTGCCCTTAACACTTTTATACATAACGTGTACTTTTTCTGAGGTACTTTGAAAGCTGTCCTGGATTTCTTTAGAAGCCTCATTAAGGTTTGCCTTAATTCTTTTTGCAACATCATGAGCATTTTCCTTAACAGCTTTGACAAAGAAGTGAACACTTTCATCTCCTTTGAGAATGAGAACCTGCAATGGTAAAAGACAATTATAAGGATAAATTTATAAATATTCTACCAATTTTAAGTGACTGGCTATGAAATTTTAACCTACTGTACACAGTGATGCACAACTAGGTATTCATAGGATATGAAGATTGAAGCGAATGATAAACAATGTAGTCAAACTGAAAGTTTATTTCCCAATTCAATTCAAATCCACTCACAATTTTTCATGAGCAAATGAATTAGGAAAATTAACATGTTCCTTTTTGGAAAAGGATGTTTGCATGTGCTGGTTTTGCCAATGCAGATTTGAATACAGCTCATGCTGTCAAGTCATTTTCAAAATGGTGACACTTCCACATGGCATTATTTTACTGTACATTTTGTTCTTTGATAAATGACAATGGTTCTATTCCTTCCTTCCTTCCCTCCTTCCTTCCTTCCTTCCTTCCTTCCTTCCTTCCTCCCTCCCTTCCTTCCTCCCTCCCTTCCTTCCTTCCTCCCTCCCTTCCTTCCTCCCTCCCTTCCTCCCTCCCTCCCTCCCTCCCTCCCTCCCTCCCATTATAGTAGTAGTATTCTTTTGTGATATGTCCTAGTCAGCCCATATTGAAAAGCTGACAGCCAAGATCAACAAGTGCCTAAGACTCCCGAAGAGAATCAAGCATCTGCTACCACAATTATTATTGTTTCCCTAGGAAAGTATCTTGTAATAATAGCATTTCTCTGGTCTCTCATTCCTAAATAAGGAATTGACTAGTCCATTGCCAGAGGGGATCAAAAGCCAGGTACATCAAGTGTAACTTTGCCATGTCTTCATGTCCAAGAAAACAGGTCAAAATTTTACTAAACAAAAACCTTGATATTCTAAAATGGTTGGCCAATGAGGACCATTTAGATCTTCAGACTTGATAAAAACTAGGACAGATTAAAAGCAAAGAAAGAAGACTAAAACATTCTAAAATTGTCTCATTCAATTTCAGAGACTAATCATCACACACATATATTATCATGAAATTTAGCCAAGCCAATTTAAATTGAATGATTCTTCATAAAATCAACAAAAAATAGATATATACATGTAAGAATTGTTTTTTACTTCAATTGCCTCTATACTTTTATTTGGCTTGAGTCATGAAAAGTGGTATTTGGACCCTAGTTGAGTCATTACACATACCTCAATACCTTTGAAAACATTACAGACACTTAACATAAAAAAGTAAAGCGACCATATTTTACGTTCACTTGATAACTCATGACAGAATTTGAATAACTGATAAACTTGATGTTGACAGTGCATTCATTTTAGTCCCCTCTCTCCATCAGTGCTCCGTTTTAAGGGTATTTAAAGCTAATTAAAGCTTCACAGAAAGGAAAGAAGTTGAAACAAGGATGTGAGATCTGGGGATCAAACTCTGGACCTTTTGCACCAAAGGTCGTGCACTAACCAACTCTGCCATCCTTGCTCCTTTGATAAATTGATACATCTGATACATTGATACATCTGTCATGGAGCACAGTAGGTTAGTATACACCTATTTCAAAAAAGGTTGTCAGAGCTAAAGGCGATAGGCGATAGGAGATAGGTCATTCAAATTCCAAAGTAAGGGAAAGTACATTTAATATGCCAAGGGGGGGGGTATGAAGATGTCGTAACAATACCTCTTAATTTTTCTGGGCCCCTGTTTGGGTTGTCACAAAATTTTCAAGGCCCCCTAGTGAAATTCTAAAATATTTTGAGCCCCTCCCCCCCCCCCAACCACCCCCACCACAACCACTATTTCACTCACACAAATCACACAAGCAGTTAACCTTGTTTTAAAGACACACAGACAGAAATCAGCTGATGCTCTAAACCCAGAGACTTTAAAATCTGGTGAAATCACTGCCTCAAAATTAGGATCAATTGAACTTCTTCCCAGGTTTCACATTAAAGCTTTGAGATATCTCATTGATGCCAGAGCAGTAGACAACAAGGAGGAATGTGAGCGACTGATTGATATTCTGATAGCTCGACAGGCTGCTCAAAGGAAAGAAAAAGCAAGGGAAACAGCTAGTATTGAAGGCGAAGAGTCTGAAAAAGAACTGAGTGAACAAGATGAACAGAGTGAACAAGATGAACAGAGTGAACAAGATGAACAGAGTGAACAAGATGAACAAAGTGAACAAGATGGTGTAATGGAAGACTAACAGTTAAATGCTGCATTCACACTAAACATTATCAAAAATATAATTATCATTTCATAAGAACTTTAAAACTATAAAAGATAAATATGTGTTAAATTCAAGAAAACAGTTCAAACATTGTTCACACCTGATGTTTAAATTGATTTTTAAGCAGAAAGAATGAAGATGACAGATTCCTTAAACTGGTTTAGTTAAACATATTTAGACCATAAGACTCAATCTAGGGACCAAAGTAACATACATAAATAACAGTTTAATATTTGTACCCTGAACATCATCAAAAATAATATACAGAGGTAGTTTTATAGTAAACACAAAAGGATTCAAGTTAGTAATTGTAGAAATCAATAATGTTTTGTTATCTGCATGATGCATTCATATTAAAATTGCCTGCCCAATTAATATCTGTTTGCAATATTTTCAGAATTTAGGGGCCCCCCCTTTGGGTATCAATTTTTTTTTCAGGCCCCCCTTTTATTACTACAAAATTTTTCAGAGCCCCTCCTCAACATCTTCATACCCCCCCCCCCTCGGCATATTAAATGTACTTTCCCTAATCAAGAAGTTTTAAAAATAGCTTCGTTATTCCATTCGTTTTGCTCAGAACATTGGATATGCATGAATGTCTGATTGTTGACTTTCTTAATAAAAACAAATAGAAAACCAAACCATGAATAGTGGAATGACCTATCTCCTATCGCCTTTAGCTCTGACAACCTTTTCTGAAATAGGTGTACACCAACTCCACAACCTCGTAAGATCGTGCGATTCTATTGGCTCACTATCTTGGAACATGAGACCATATTTTATTTTATTTCATTTCATTTTATTTAACTTTGTCCATAATGTGAACAGAAGAGAAAAAAAACAAATATGGACAGGGAGGCCAAAACAGCTTAACCATTTACTGTGGTCCCAACAAAAATGTGATATAATGAAATTAAAAGCAGGTTCGAGGATTGTCAGGATTGTATAGATTCAGAAGAGCGTTCGTGTAATATTCAAAAAGTTTCACTTTGAAGGATTTCAGCGATAGGGAGTAGACTCTAATGGAAGAAGGTAAAGAGTTCCAAATCCTGCTTGTGTGGATGAAGAAAGAGCATTCATTTGATGGGTTACAGTTCTGCATTTCTTTGTAGTTTAGGTGGTAATGTCAGTTATGGGATGATCTACTTCCCATGCTTGGGATATAGAGCTTTTCAACAAAATGGTCTCTTTCAAAAGAGTCTTCTAAAACTAAAGAAAGCTCTGACTTTTATCCAGTTTGAAGAGTATTTGAAGTGTATTGAGAGAGAAACAAGCTGCACATTATGTCACTGCCCGAGTGATTCAAAGATTTTGCAAATTTTCTGTTAAATTTACTTGGCTTTTTCATTTCCTAAATAGTTTCTTTAGCAACATGGACTTAGAAATAAAAGGTAACTAGAAAATCTTGATAATTTAGAGAACATTTACACAAAAAGAGACTGAATGAATTTTATAATAATTGGCTTACCTTAGCCAACTCACTCAGCACTTTTCAGCTTTTGTCCATAATAAATACAAGTTTTCCAGAATTTACTGAGGCAAATAATCATACTGAGATGTCTCCAAAGGACCTTAAAAAGCCTGAACTGAACAACAAACACAACATTTTTAGGTAAGACTGAAGCACGCTTGAAAGAGCAGCTGTAGAAGTGACAGTCAATCTTTCGCAAAAAGTTCATTGAATCCAGTGTTTCTGATCAATCCAATTCTCCTTTCATTCTTAAACGTTCTTAGACATTTTGTGGTATTGGAATATTATAGATTTTTTGTGCAATATTACGGGAAATTTCATTTTTATGATGTCGTATTATTGCGGTATCAGTCAAGTAAACAGTATGTGGTATTTAGCGATTTAGAGCCATGGTTTTCAGTAAAACTTAGTAAATCTTTGTGGTATTTCAGGTACATCCTCCAAAGACACCAAATGACCAAAACAATTATTGGCAATTTCATTTGTACAAAGCAGGATTTTGTCAATGTTATGCCGGAATGCAGAATTTTTACTTTTTTGAGGTGGTAATGCGATATTGGCTAACCCTCACATCCCTACTTTAAAATAAATATTGCTCTGCAGTGCCCCTTCTCTGGTATCCCCTGATGTCACAGCATCAGAGGGACAAAGAGCTCTGGGAGGCAATTTGATACATGACCAACCATCCAATTAAGATTTGGGCCCTTATAGGTTGCACAATAACAAAGATTATTCATAAATATTCATTAAGAATGATTGGCTTTCAAATAATGAATATATTTTATAACAGAAACTCATATGAGTTTCTGTTTATAACTTATAGAAGTTGAATTTAACTGAAACCTCTACTATAGTAAACTTAAATCAAGAAAAACTCGTTATGCCAAAATTATAGCTAACATTACAACGATTAAACAGTTGAAAACAGTTTTAGTTGACTTATTTTACACTAATATCCTCCGTATCTGAGAGATTTTGTTGTCAACTAGATCACGAAAAAGCATTAAATTTTCGGTACATTGCAATTCCCCAAAACAAACTTGCTATTGTAACTGAGCGGACAAAAGCCAACAAGAGACAACCCGATATTTTACCTTAACGCTGCAGCAAAAACGAGAAAAAGGTACCTTACATGTAAGCTTATGTAATGCTTTTTAGTAAAGAATTTCTTTACCTTTGCTGTTTCGATGTCAGGGTGAATTATCAGCCTTTCGTTGTTCTTCGACTCCGAAGAGCTTCGGCTAACATCATCACTTTCACTATCACTGTAAATATTTTTTTCGTCTTCATTATTCAGCAGTGTAGAGTCTTCTTGGCTTGTTTGATAGTCGTCTGAATCGTCCACTTCAAGAGTACTCAGGCCTGCATTCTCATGTTCTTCTTCGGTTTTTTCTGTTTTCGTTTGTATATCGTCGTTTGATTTCAGCTCTCCGTCTGTTAGGTCCTCGTGGCTTTCTTGTGAAGACGAATCCGAGTACCATCCTCCATCAATAGTTACGCTGCCAGTATCACAAAGATCATCGTCGGTACTCATTTTATTTCTTCTTCTTCTCAAGTTGTATCGATGGTTCTCTGCCATCTACCTTATTATGACGCTCTACTGTACCTGCTGTCTATTGGTTAACGTCTCTATTTATAAATATTCTACGGCAGTCAGACAATTTTGAGAACAGTAAAGTGTTTACTAACCGATACACATTTACAGAAATTTAACTACCGTAGCTTTACAACCTCGATCAAAGACGAGGAAATCGATGAAAAAATCAAAGTTTATGTCGCACCTCGCGGCTACTCTTTAGTTATGTAAAATAATATCACCGGTTGACCAATTGTGGATTGCGTACTATCGATTACGTTCGGTAATTGACCAATCAAAGTAATGGTTAGAAAAGTGTGATCAGCCCATTCAGACAGACTTTTTGATTGGCCAACAGGGAGTGACCAAAGTCCGTTTTCGACTCGGGGGACATCAGTGCCATTTGTTTTGTGATCAATTGAAAAATCTTTTTCAAATCCATAATATGTATATATTTTTAATTTAATTTAATTTAATTTAATAAATTAAAAAGAGTATTAAATTAAAAGAGTATTTTTTATTCTTTTACGAAATAAAATTAGACCTCGTTCTTACTCTTACCGGCTTTCTGGTCAGCTAAGCGGGTCTCTGTCCCGAGGTGCTCTGGGTACGAGGATGATTGACCTGGAATTTTGGTAAGGACGACCTTCTAATGTCCTGAGGTTTATAGGGGTCCGTCACGTAGTCTCCTGACGAACTATACTTAGGACAACTTGTATTGTCCTGAGCTTTTATGATGGTGCGCAATACAATACTTGTACCTAAAGTAGATGTAACGATTGTAGTTCGTGTAGCACCTGTGGTAAGGTAGTATCGGTAGCAGGGGTTGTACTAGTAGTAGGTGTAGTGGTTGTAGTTGGTGTAGCACCCGTTGTAGGTGTAGTAACTTTAGTATCTGTAGTAGTTCTAGTACAGTACTTACGGTAAGTGTAGTGGTTGTAGTTGGTGTAGCACACATGGTAGGTGTTGCAGTACTAGTAGTAGGTGTAGTATCAGTAGTTAGTGTAGTAGGTGTAGTAACTATATTATCTGTAGTAGCCCTAGTACAGTAGTTCCCATAGTTGGCAGTGTACACGTAGTAGGCGTAGTACTTGTAGTATCTGTAGTAGAAGTAGTGTCTGTAGTAAGTGCAGTATCTGTAGCACCTGTAGTAGGTGTACAGTAGGCGCCCTAGTACATTAGCTCCCATAGTTGGCAGTGTACACGTAGTAAGTGTAGTACTTGTAGTAGATGTAGTATCTGTAGTAGAAGTAGTGTCTGTAGTAAGTGTAGTATCTCAGTGGCAGATCCAGGGGGGTTCCATAGGTTCCACTGAACCCCCTTGAAGGTTAAGCCATTTTTTGTCAAACGTAACATCGACCAAACAATAGAGTATTATACACAGCTGGATTTAAGAAACGGAACCCCCCTTGGGCCCGGTTGTTCGAAAGCCGATTAGCGCTAATCCGGGGTTAACTCTAAAAAAAACATTCGGAGTTAATCCTAGGTTAACGCTAATCCACTTTCGAACAACTGGGCTCTGGATTCGCCACTGTATCTGTAGCATGTGTAGTAGGTGAAGTAGCCCTAGTACAGTACTTCTCTGTGTACACGTAGTAGGTGTAGTATTTGTAGTAGGTGTAGTGGTTGTAGTTTGTGTAGAACACATGGTAAGCATTTTAAAAGTAGCAGTAGTATCTGTAGTACCTATAGTTAGTGTAGTACAAGCAGTAAGTGTAGCTGTGACCGTAGCCAGTGTAGTAATGTGGTAACTGTAATTAGTGTAGTATCTGTAGTAGGGTGTAGTAGGTGTAGCATATGTAATATATGTAGCACCTGTAGGAGGTATGGTACCCAGTGGTATCCGCAGTTCCATTAGTAAGTGTAGTTAAGTACATGTAGTACCTGTAGTCAGTGTAGTACCTGTAGTACCTGTTGTAGGGTGTAGTATCTATAGTATATGTAGTACCTGTAGTAAATGTTATACCTGTAGTATAGTACAAGTAGTAGGTATAGTACATGTAGTACCTATATCTGTAGTATGTGTAGTGCCTGTAGTAGGTGTTCTATCTGTAGTATAGTACCAGTAGTGTAGTACATGTAGTAGGTGTAGTACATGTAGTAGCTATTGTTAATGTAGTATCTGCCGAAGGTGTAGTATCTGTAGTATACATGGTACCAGTAGGTGTTATACCTGTGTAGTGTACTACCAGTAGTAGGTGCAGTACATGTAGTACCTATAGTCAGTGTAGTACCTGTAGTAGGTGTTCTACCTGTAGTATAATACCAGTAGTAGGTGTAGTACATGTAGTAGGAGTAGTACATGTAGTAGCTATTGTTAATTATAGTATCTGCCGAAGGTGTAGTACCCATAGTTAGTGTAGTATCTGTAGCATACATAGTACCAGTAGGTGTTATACGGCCTGTAGTGTAGTACCAGAAGAAAGTGTAGTACATGTAGTACCTATAGTCAGTGTAGTACATGTAGTAGGTGTTCTACCTATAGTGTAATACCAGTAGGTGGCGTAGTACATGTAGTAACTGTAGTCAGGGTAGTATCTGCTGAAGGTGTAGTACCATAGTTAGTGTATTACCTGTAGCACCTGTAGTAAGTGTAGTATCCTAAGTGGGTGTAGTACTAGTAGTATCTGCTGTACCTGTTGTAGATACCTGTAGTAGGTGTAGTGTTTGTAGTACTTGTAGTACCTGTAGTTAGGGCTATATGTTGAAGGTGTAGCATCCGTGGTAGGTATAGTGTTTGCAGTACTGTAGTATCTATATTGTAGTACCAGTAGTAGGTGTAGTACATGTAGTAAATATATCTGTAGTATCTGTAGTACCTGTAGTAGGTGTTGAGGGTGTAATACCTGTTGTAGAGGTAGTAGTTGTAATACATGTTGTTGGTGTTGCACTTGTAGTAGGTGTAGTACCTGTAGTAGGTATAGTGCCCGTAGTCAGTGTAATACCTGCAATAGATGTAGAACCCGTATTAGGTGTAGTACCTGTAGTACCTGTAGTATGTATAGTACCCGTAATGAAACTATGACGGCTACCCACAATGCATTGCAGATCACTTGGGAAAGATTGATCCCGGGCTCAAAACACAGGAAACCCGGCAATGAGAGTATCATTCAGGGCTTCATATTCCGCGGCTTTTCTTTTTTCCTGATCTTTCTTTTTCATTTCGTAATCTCTTTATTTTTAAACAGTATATTTATTTAGCTCCATTCTTTATAGTGAAATTCGTCAATTCCATATTTCATGTGTTTTTTTTCATTTATTTTTGTTTCTTTTTCATTTTTCTATTTCTCAATCTCAGTTTTAGAGTTTTCAGATTGTCCATTCATGTTAGATTCAGTTTTCATACATACAATTTTTTTATTGTTGTGTTCTTATACAATATTAGATTGATTATATTCCATAAATTTATACAAATTATGGAAAAAGTGGATATATGTCAAAAATAACAGGGCGGTATAACTCGCGATATAAAAAGAAACACTCGGAAAATTGACACTCAAATATGAGTTTTACAAATGGCTGTACAAATAATAGAAATAAACTCCAAGAAAAGTCAGACTTATGCCTGAAATCAGTTTTTAAACTAAAAAAATTGAAATTTTAAGTCAAGCAAACTAGGATAAACTGGAAGTGGCGGATCTAGGCGAGGGGGTGCAGATGGTGCATACCTCCCCTGAGACGACTGCTATTTTCTTCTCAATACTTTTGCAAAATATCCTTTGGACGGTTTCCGATTTATATAACGCCACACCCCCTCCTGAACTGATAATCCTGGATCTGCCCCTGCCATCCAGTTGAGATGGACTTCATGCTTTGTTGCAAAACATCTTGGAGTGGTTAATCAATTTCTTGATGTCATAATTTCTTGTTGAGTGCACACGGCCAATTAAATAGGTTTCCTCGTTCTCGAAACCACTTGTTGGCAACTAAAAAAGTGCAAATCAGTGTAGGTCTAGGCAAAGCACATACTTCGGTCATGGAGGGAGCGAGTGGGCAGGGGAGTGCACAGTGATGGTGATAGAGGAGCTGGTAGTTATGGACAGGTGGACAGGTGGACAGGTGCAGGTGAACAGGTGGACATTATTTACAAGTAATCTGCGCAGCCCCCCTCCATAGAGAACCTGCTTACGGAGGCTAATTCCGGAAGAAGTTTGGGATCTCAGGCAGTTGTCCGGTAACAGAAGGAATCGAGCGAGAAATGAGATTGGAGAGGTTGGGAATGGAATGGAATGGAAGTTTCTGAGAATGGTGTGGAGAGTGAATGGGAGGAGTAAAATGGATATGATAGAAAGAGCTACCATCTGGGTGGAGAGGTCACTAATTAAGAATGAGAAAACTTTAATTAGGAGTTCGTGTCTGACATCTTTAAATTGTCGAAATGTAGGAAAACGCGTTTTACTGAAATGGAAGACGTTACTCGATCGGAGCAATTATATGGCCAAAGAAGGCAAGTAAAGTAAAATTCAAAAGAAAAAGATTGATATTCGACCCATAGAGCAAGTGCAGCTCAGTTGGTTAGTGCGCGGCTTTCTGAAGCGAGAGGTCCGAGTTCGATTCCCAGTCACCTCACACTTGTTTCGACTTCTTTCCATACCGTGTAGCTTTATTTAAGTAGCTTCAAATACCCTTAAAACTGAGCACTGATGGAGAAAGGGGTAAAGAGCACACCGTGGGCTTCCTGGGAAACCAGCTTAACTAGCTGAAGGAACTGATTACCGACCCTAAATATCTCAAGTATATTAAGGCTTGACTGAAGCCCGATTTTCGAAATATAGGTTTTAAAATGATCGTGGTCTGTTGTTTATTCATACATCTTGTCGAATATACATGAGTCGAAACTTTATGTGAGATTTTAAACTTTGAGGGAGTGTCACGTGACATATTACAACGAATTATTTTATTGGAATTTTGGATTACAAATGGGGTACACAAAGATTTCTTCGATTTAAACAGTTTATATCTTATGTTATTTTTTTCTTATGCTCTTTCCGACAACGTCTTTGAATATTGAAAAAATACTCTGTGGAAGAGATATTTTAGAAAAGAGGTCACGTGACCTAACACCAAATAGGATTTTTCCTAATATCTTTTTTCCCAAAAGTGATGGACACGATTACAAGACGGCATCATATACCTGAGCCAAATGTCTAATAACACTGTGAATTTCAGTGAGATAGGTTAAGGTTCTGTGTACCCCATTTTCAAAAAACCGTTTTTGCAGCCTTAAGGTCACGTGACCAATGGATTGAAAAAAAATGCTATCAAAGTGTTCATAATGTGGATCTACATCATCTTCCAAGAAATCTTTGCGATATCTTTAAAACCTCCGTGTTTTATGAGCGAAAATGGTTACTTCCTAGTATCTGTAGTAGCCCTAGTACAGTAGTTCCCATAGTAGGCAGTGTACACGTAGGTTGAAATGTAGCGTTTTACTGATATGGAAGACTTTACTCGATTAAGGGATTATGGCCTAAGAAGGAGAGTAAAGAAAATTCAAAAGAAAACAGATCCATATATTCGACCTATAGAGGCTTTTTCTCTCTCTTTGCCTGCCGGCCTTCCCGCAAGCGCGTTCGCATTCTCACTCCTCCCAACCAAACCTTTATTTGAGTTATTATTACATTTTGAGTAGCCATTACTCTAAGTTCTATTTCCGTAAAAGTTCCCAAAAAGAGTGGGGGGAGGGGGGGGGGGGGGGGGGAGAGGAAATCCAGGTCTATCAGGGGAGTAGCCAGGAGTTTCGTGCGACTGTTTACCCAGCTGGATAAACAGTTTATACAGAATACACAAGCCAAAAATATATCTTTTGCTTAAAAATACCTTTTGCTTGAATTTAAACTTTAAAAAATAGTATGTCTTGATTAACTTGGCAATTGTTTAGCGGGGCAATTGCAAAACGCATAAAAAACGCACGATATTCGATCGCACATAATTTAAGAAATATAGAGAAATTAAACGATATCCATATATTGATAATCATGAATATTAATCAATCTCAATATATTTATGAACGATCCAAAATAATCAAAAAAGTTAAGGTAAAAACATCAGTATCCGTAGCAAGACAATAAGTAGTCAGGATATTCAGGTAAAAAACGAAAAAGTTATAGAAAAAGAGTAAAAAAAAGAAAACAGAAAAAGGATTCACCCACGACACAACTCGAACCGTTAGATATGCACCCCCCGGACACAAAGTAGAAATGATTATTTAACTGAAAAATAAAAAAGGAAAAATTAAATTTTGGGACGATTCTCCCGAGACATTCAAGGAATCTGAGACATCGAATCGACTTACGTTACGGATGAAGATTTCGGCCCCATCCACGCTATCCCGGTGCTACATATTACAGTTTTCTTAGCCCGAAGGCCAGGGAGGGAGACGATATCCGGACCCTAATCCATACCTTTAGATATCACCTTAGACCGCTGCGCTACCTAGACACTTAATAAATTTAATGACTAATCGGGGTAGTCTATTCGGCGAAGTTTCATTGTAATGCTAATACTCCCCAGGGAAAGAAATGAACCAATCAGAGTCCAGCTATCAAAAAATAGCTGTTTTGTAAATAAATAGAAGGAGAAAATAAAAGAATAAGTTTTCAGGAACATTGAGCTTGTCTGCATTGTTTTATTCCATCGATTTGTCCCAATTCCCCAGGGAGATAGAAGAACCAATCAAAATCTAGTCGGTTGAAGAGGGATCAATAAATTTCCATGATTATTTTAAGTACAGCAAGCTTCAAGCCGTTACGTCCGCTATTACTTATGGATTTTTATTTCCGTTCCAAAGTGAAATGATCGGCCTCACTGAAGATGTTCAGTTGGAATCCACGTTTCTTATTTCAGGAATATCCCTAGAGCTAGCTAATCAGATTAAGACATCAGCAAAGGTAAGTTATTTTATAAGTTAAGGTTCAAGGTTTTTTCTTAAATTAAAACTGCAAACGATGTATAGAACTAACAATCAGTAGTAGGAGAATATACATTAAGCTTTAAATCGTGATTACGCCCAGTTTTAGTAAAATTATAAGATAAACGAACATTGATCATAAGGAACAGCGCTAAGATTGTTAATGATTTTATACATTAAGCAAAGTCTTTGTTCTCGAAGTAACTGAAGGAGAGACGTAAAAATAGCCCATATGTGGCGGGGGCACACATTATGGTTTTCATAATGGCGCGCGCAGAGTCTCCGTCTCCTATAGTTGAACTGAATAAATCGAGTCTTTCTAATGAAAGAATTCAACTTATACATAGATAAGAAGAGTTGCTATAAGGTTACTTACTTACACTTACTACTGGTACTACACTAACTATAGATACTACAGATACTACTGCTACTACGCTTACCATGTGTGCTACACCAACTACAACCAATACATCTACTACAAATACTACACCTACTACAAGTACACGGCCTTCCTACTACAGGTACGGTAGTACAGGTGCTACACGAACTATACAGATACTACAAGTACTACACCTGTTACGTGTACACTGCCTACTATGGGAACTACTGTACTAGGGCTACTACAGATACTATAGGTACTACAGATACAACACCTACAACGGGTGCTACACCAACTACAACCACTACACCTACTACTAGTTCAATTCAACCCCTGCTACAGATACTACACTTACTACAAGTGCTACACTAACTACAATCGCTACATCTACTTTAGGTACACGTATTGTATTGCGCACCATCACCACTACGCGACGGACAATAGAAGTTGTCCTTACTAAGTATAGTTCGTCAGGACACTACGCGACGGACTATGATATATATGCCCTCAGGACATTAGAAGTCGTCCTTACATTGGAGTCGTTACCTCACAGGGTATCACAGTGGCTGCATGGGAAACTAATGACACATTCAACAAGGAAAAAGTTAAAGAAGAAGAGGGAAGAGGAGGGGAGGGAGAAGATGAATTCCGTGTCGTCAAGGCTCGAAAGTCTAAAAGTTTAAAAGGCAGCTTTCTGACTTAGCTAACAGTTTAAAAGCTGCATGTAAAAGGCACCCCCACCCCATCCCACCCCGGATAGAGAGTAAAGACGTAACTAAATGGCCTTTTGGCAGGTCTTGCGTGACATTTTAAATTTTAATCCAACAAAAACAAAAATATAATATTTGAAAAGAACACACCAAAATTGGTAAAAGTTGAGATTTTGAAGCAGTTTCGATTAATGGCGCCAAAGTTATCGGTGACCGAAGTTTGCTTTATTTGCATAGAAACGTTCGTTGGTGGGCAAGCTGTTGAGGGGGAGGGGGAGGGGGAGGGGGAGGGGGAGGGGGAGGGGGAGGGGGAGGGGGAGGGGGAGGGGGAGGGGGAGGCGGAGACGGAGGCGGAGGCGTTAAGAGCAATGAATTATGTATGAGGCTTATAGCCGTTTCCCAGATATACATTTAATTTGATCGAGTGAATCCTGTACTGGCCAAAGCCTCGTTCTCGTTACACTAGCTCTTTGTATATTTGGTGTCTTCTGAAATTTGCTTCACAGTTGCGTTGCAAAAAGGTGCAAAAAGATTTGAATTGCTGTAATTGTGTAGCAGGGTCTTAAAGCAGCCTGTACACTTATGTACGTTATATCTCACCTCAATAACGCGTTTTCGTTCACATACAAATGCGTTTTGGCCTTAATTTGATTACACATTGAAACTTCAAAACGCTCAATGTATTCAAAATGTAACGTTTGGAAAATGGCGCTTACCATAGCCTACGTCTACACCAATCCGACTAAAATTGAAAAATTAAAAACACATCTTTTTTGCTACGCCTTCCGTCCGTACTAAAACAGTATCGCATATCTGTTTCGTAACTTAAGGTGGCCCGCGGGTATCTATTTTGGCGCGGAATCACCCATTTCTGAACCTCGCTGTATGGCGTGAAATTATCCGATGGCTCTCAAATTTCAGATTTAAAACCCCTAAGGATCTATGTTTTCAGTTATAAAGACTGTAATTTGGAAATGCTAAGCGATTAGCCGTTATGCGTTTGTAAAGACAAGGCGATTTTTGAATTTCGGATAAGATTTAGGAAAAAATTAAAGAGCTTTACACTTGATTTTACATTTACGAACTCGTTACATATACTAGTTTTATGTGACAAGAGACCAAAGTATTCGTGACCTTAGAAATTTAGAAAAATTGTTTTCTTGTGTAGCGCGAAACGTCTTCAATTTTTCTAAATTCTTATCCGAAACTCAAAATTCGCCTTGTCTTTACAAACGCATAACGGCTAATCGCTTAGCATTTCCAAATTACAGTCTTTATAACTGAAAACATAGATCCTTAGGGGTTTTAAATCTGAAATTGGAGAGCCATCGGATAATTTCACGCCATACAGCGAGGTTCATAAATGGGTGATTCCGCGCCAAAATAGATACCCGCGGGCCACCTTAAACAAAAAAACACGTCGATTCCCCAGGCCCAAAGGTACGGACACACGGTGCTGTATTTCCCGCAACTATTTCTGTAACACTGCGGGTGCGCAACACAGAGTGGCACCATGTGTCCACCCCCAGCAATGTTGTGCGCAACGTTGCAGAAGTAGAACTCGACCCTTAGGTTGGTGTTACACGAGTCGATGCGCAACAA
Organism: Telmatactis stephensoni; assembly: GCA_029948255.1. Lineage (NCBI taxonomy): Eukaryota > Metazoa > Cnidaria > Anthozoa > Actiniaria > Isophelliidae > Telmatactis > Telmatactis stephensoni. The sequence continues at coordinate 179,795 of JALIZF010001240.1, read as the reverse complement.
GGATTTTCCGCGCAACAAATGTTGCCCGTAAAGTTTATGCCGTGGAAAAATACAAAAAGTGGCTATTTTTAGCAATATTTTTGCTTAGTGAACGAGTTGCAAATGTTGGAGATGAATTTTAAAAATTTTGAACGCAAAACTATCAATTTGACCAAGTGTTTCGCGGAAAATCGTTGTTGTAAATCGACCCGTGTAACATTACCTTTAAACCTGCAAATGTTGTGCGCAACGTTGCAGGGTTGAACACACGGCACAACACTATATTTTGCGCATAATCTAGCCGAAAAAGACGTCACAGGAAATGTTGTATAGTGTGGTTGGGCCTTAACAGTCGCCAAAAGTATAGATGCTTTTCAAATTTATCTGAACTAGTGTGAACGCAACATTAAACGGAGCCCTATCCAGCTTAGTGGGCAGCAAAAACGGTACCGCTTGAAAACGCTGCGGTTATTAGCCATGCAAATTTATATTAGAGACAGAAAACGATCATACTCGACTCGTCTGCAGAGAGAAACTCGTGAAATTCAATCTGAAAGGAGTTTTCGGTTTCTAATATATGAGTTCGCCAATACATCTCTAGTTTAATAAACTTGGGCTATTTATATATAAGAGGTATAATTTCTATCTATATAAAGACAATTTAATCTAAATATAACAGGGGTGTAGCGTTGATTTTTCAAGGTGTACGCACGAGTCGCTAGAATTAAACCCAACTATATGGAAAAAAAATGAATTATTCTAGCTGGGGGCCCTGCTTTCTTGTCGATTTGGTATATTTACAATGGATAATCAACTATAATTAGATGATGTTGCGGGACATAGAGTTCAAGAGCTTGCTCAATATTTCACGCAGAACGCCATCATTAATCAAATGGACTGTCCCTCCCAGTCATGCGAAGAAAAGTGTATGCACGTGCGTACGTGCGTATAGGCACACTACGTCTCTGGTAATCACAAGCCATTAACCAAATGATGTGTCCCTCCATGTTATCCAGAGAAAAGTGTACGCACGTTCGTACGTACGTACGTATAGGCACGCTACGTCCCTGGTGATCACAGTCCATTAATCAAATGGTGTGTTCCTCCCAGTCATTCGGAGAAAAGTGTACGCTCGTGCGTACGTACGTACATATAGGCACGCTACACAGGCCATTAACCAAATGGACTATCCCTCCCAGTCATTCGGAGAAAAGTGTACGCACCTGCGTACGTACGTATAAGGCACGCTACGTAAGCGTACGCACGTGCGTACGTACGTATATGCACGCTACGTCTCCAGTCATGCGAAGAAAAGTGTACGCACGGGCGTACGTACGTATAGGTACACTACGTCTCTGGTAATCACAAGCCATTAACCAAATGATGTGTCCCTCCATGTTATCCGGAAAAAAGTGTACACATGTGCGTACGTACGTATAGGTACGCTACGTACGTCCCTGTACTCCAAGGCGGATGCGTTTACATCGGTGATTTGCCCCAGGATGAGTTCGTCACAGGACGAGCTTTACGAGACGTTAACATAGCGAGCGGGACAAGAAATCAGTCTGAATTCAGAATGAGTCGTTTCTATCCGTGACGACACGAAGGTCTTTCTGTCCCGAGCTAAAACTCGTCACAAGATGAACTCAACTCGGGACAAAATGGCCCACTGCATGTGAACGTACACAGTTTTACGTTTTTTAAAATATGATCACATACACGGTCATATACTACTTATAATTAATCATGTGACTTACTTAAAAATACACACCCGCGGGAGGGGGGACTAAGGATATTTTTGGGTAGGGGTGTGACGTGTGCTGCGTACACCTCACCCTGACCCAATAACAGTCCTGAGAATGTTGATTTTCCAGGCATATTTCGGCCAGACTAAAGCTTCAAATGTATAACCTACCCCGGACTAAATCTTAAAAATGTATTATCATATTACAGTTAAACTTAACAAATTTAATTACAAATGGACTTTTATTTACCAACATTTTACGTTACACATGGTCAAAATGTTATGGACTCACGCGCGCAAAATCAAATAACGATGACGCAAATTGTTGGTATGGACTCTATTTATAATTACCTGACAGTTCTTGCGAGAAACTGCATAGTCGATGTGAAACTGATCTAAAAATAAAATTGTTTCAACAATAGCCTCGACATATCGCTGACATAGATTGACAACAGTCTGTTTAATAAAGGTTTCCTGACCTCTTTCATTGAGCTGCTTTCTTTAACGGAAAGCCTGATTAAGACGATGTAATCGGATGGTGGCGTTATTGTGGAAGCCATATCCCTTACACCAAAACAGTACTCTATCTCGGCTAAAAGACAAAAAATGATACCCTACCCCAAACCTGGAAGCTGAAAAACCATACCCTATCCGGCAGCCCTTACCCGTATAACATATATAGGAGAGTCCCCTATTACGCAACTTGTCGCTTTATATAGCGCACAGGAATCCATGACTCATCATTCCATGACTCATCATTCGATGTAAATATAATGGCGTATAAACTCGCGCATGCATATTTTGTTGTTGTCAAAGTTGTTTACTGGCAGTGTTTTGTTGCTGTTGTTGTTGTTGTCACATGTTAAATGATGGGAATTTCTTTTACAATAGTTAACTGAAAACCTTTGAGTTCTTCTAAACTTCGAATGCACATAGAAATATTAACTTTTTATCTATTCATTGTTGACGTCGTTGCGAGATAATTAATGTCATTTTCATAAAAAAAAACTACTTTTGTGGGTCGAGTGTGAATCTATCCGCCTCGGGGCACTCCAGAAATCACAACATTACCAAACATGCTTCTGTGTAGGCACGTGGTTCCATTGTTTTCTGTCACGTGCTGGTTAGTTTACCGCATGTTTGCCAAAGGAAAAGCGGCCAACGAGCCTGGATCTTTAGTTGCACTAGCATATAACACTGTAAAGACATAGTTCATTTTGATTTTCCATTAGAAAATATGAGGTTACATCTAAATTTCTAAAGGTTGGATCAACGTTGATGTCCTGACACTTAGTGTTCTGTGCGCAGGAGTCCAGTGTGACACGTTGGCTTTCTCATTAATATTGAAGTTAATAATAAGGTAAGCAAGCCTTATTTAGTGCTATTCAGAATAGTAGGACTGTGTGTTTGTGTATGATTCATTAGTCCAAGAATCGTGCTTGCTTTTTAAAGGTGACGGATCAAATTACCAACATGACCGCTAAACCTGTCAAACGATTTCACAAGGACGTCCCGACCAACCATGACAAAACCAGTTAAACTAGTTTTGCCAAGGCGTCCGTATAGTGCAAGAAGCAACACGTCTCTTGAGGATATGCGGTGGACGAGGCTAAATCTTATAGTTTCAGTATTACACTGTAATCAAAACATTGATCTTAGTTGACTTTTATCATGGATTTCTAAATGAAGATCAATGTGCTCGTTTTTACAACTACTGAAGTTTAGCCTTTGTATAGAAGCAAGAAGCATTTATTATGCAATTTCTTTCTCATGCAGTTTATCAATTTTATTTGTGAAAATTCCCCTAAATTTACAATAATATTTGTAACACATGAGAACTCGTAAGATACGCAATCTTTATGAAATACCATGTCAAGAAGTTTTCTTTAAGGTCTACAAGCCAAAACATTAATTAAATTGACCTTTTTCTAGTTGTCTCATGTAAATGTATGTTTAAGGAGTCTCTTTTTCGATCTTTTTCACTTGTAATTCATTAATTAATGGAAAATATTTGAGCACTTCTGAACTTTGTTTGTGCATGGAAATATATTTTGAGCTAAATCCGTCGTTGACGCAGAAAGACTCTTTCATTCGCATCATTTGTGCTCCAGAATCCATATATGGAACTGTCGAGAATCGGGAGTAGTAGCGTTATCCATATTATATTACGGCCGGATCGGACTTGCACCGCATGTTGGGATTTTCCCATAACTAGATGATATATATGTCGTGGAGTATAGATCCAAATGGTCTACGTGTTAGAAATAATATGATGATATGGATAAATTTTATAACATTTTTTATGTTCACAGACATGTTTCGAGGTACCGGACCTCATCCTCAGTGTGACTACAATTACAACGAATACAGCATTTCAGGGTCGTGACATGGTACGTGGGATCAGGGATCACAGGCTTGGGATCGGGATCTCAAGCCATGGGATCGGGGTCACAAACGTGGGATCGGGATCAGTAGTCAAATCAACAGGATTCAGGGATCAAAATTTTCACAACTGGGATCAGGGATCAAAATAAGAGAACTTTTGGGATCAGGGATCAAAATTTTCGACCAAAAAACGGGATCACGAGCGAAAAAACGTACCATGTCACGACCCTGAGCATTTATAGAAGATATTGCATAATTGAGAATGTGGGAATGCAAGGCATTAAATATTAAGACTTAAATTCAAATGCGAGACTTGTTGGTTTAAGCTGGGTATTTGCCATTTGATATGCATGGCTTCTTTTAGTTTGATAGTGTATTCAGTTCCCTGATCTATTATTTCAAAACACTTATCAGAACAAGCTCTTTACATTCTGGTGATTTTACTAAGTGTTTATATATATGAGAAGACTTATCACCCTTGAGATGTTCCCGGACACGTGTACTAAAATGCCTACGACTTTTGCCTAGGTAGCAAGAATTACATCTAGCACAAGTAAATTTGTGCACAATGTTCGAGCGCAATTCTCTCGGGATTGAGTCTTTTACATTATTGAGCATATTGTTGATTTTGAAGGTGTTGAAGACTATATTACCACTCCCTGGTTTACCATCCAAACGTATCTCTCCATCAACTCGTAAGAATTGAACTACTTTCATATACAGGAACCCTCCACCAGACCCTCCGAAGCCAGGATTACCATTGCCACCACCACTTCCGGTTATATTCGGATTCACTGCCGAGCCATACCAACGTCCTTTGTCACCGCTAGATATAATTTGATATTCAAATCTTTACAGAATTTCTTTATAGTAAGATTGTTGACTTTAGTTTGAGCTATTTTGGAAAATTCCCCTATGTAAGGTAACTTAATAACGAGTCTCGGTATTTGAATTTGGACTCTCCAGTTGTTTAGGGGAATATATGAACAGAATGGAATAAATTAAATGTTATTAAACAAAGAGTTTTGCCTTAAGGGAGTCAATTTATTCCATTCTGTTCATATATAGTTCACAATTTTCATTTTTTATTCACTTGATAATGACGTTCAGGTAACGTCGAAACGTCGGAGATGCTATACATAAGAACACTCATATACGAGATGGAAAACTATCTTGGACGTAAAACGTACTCGTCTTCAGACGGGAGCCCTTTTGACGAAATTTCATCTTAGAGAAGTTTTGTGTCTTTTTATACTAACTTATCAATTCATTTCTAGAATTAATTAGGCCATTCATTTAGAAGAGTTTTCCGCTTGAAGACGTAAGGTTTAACATTCAAGATGGTCCAGAATTCGTCTAGATTGTAACAAGTTTCTTCGCCGACCATACCGAGAAGGTGGATCACAAAAAAAAAAAGGTATTTCCGATGGGAATATTCCCCCACAAGTCGGTGCATGTAACATTTTCATATGCATTTTGTAGGAAGAAGAGGTCGTTTGCACGCGCCATTGCAGTAAAAGAATGCAACAAGTTTAATTCTTCATAAGGATCGGATCAAGCGGCGGGATGAACCTAGATCAAGAATATGTTACAATGTTAAGACATTCACCTTGATTCGCCATTAGAAATTATTTATTCCTAAAGGCGGATCAAAGTTCATGTCCTAACACTTGTTCTGTGTGCTGGAGTTCATGCATGCAGTTGGTAACATGGCTTTCTCATGAAAACTGAAGTATAAATGATAAGGTAAGCCAGCTTTATTAAATGCTATTCAAAACTCTTAGTCCAAGAAGGCAAATAGGACATTCGTACTTGCTTTCTAAAGGTGGATCAAAGTATTCATATATCAATACCGTCTGTCCTCCCTTCTAAAGATATACAAGTAAACTCTTTGCTTGTCGTTTAAATGGCGAACTGTTTGTAACCGTTCCTGGAACGGATCCCCTCAGTAAACGACGATTCATTTTGTTCGTTAATGATAAATGCAGGGGTCAGATAGCTCTTTACTCACAAAAGCAATCACATTTTCCCAACATCTTTGAGCAAAACTGTCATCAGTATGCGCATAAATTACATACACGTTACTGAAGGGCCAAGTCCCACATCCCGTCATGTTGCGCGTAGGCGTTGCTCAATAATAAAGTTTGAAATCATCTCAGTGCCACTTGTTAGTATTAGTTAGCAAAATAATTAAATGTCCCATTGTGTGGGCTAATTAAGAAAACGAGTGAAACTGATTCATGTAGTTAGTTTGAAATACAACTTTATTTTTAATTGACAACGTAAGGTACATTTAGAAGGGAAACTCCCTTAAACCCACAATCCAATGCCGGCGCTTTGCCGGTGATTATATAAATTGGTAATCAAGCAGACATGGTTATTGTTCATCGATCTACATCGTTGTTTGAGGGTGCAATTAGTGTCAAGACATTCATTTCGATTCCCTTTTAAAAGTTCATTTTAAAGGTGGATCAAAGTGGATATCTTATCACTGTAGGTGCGTTGTACTTGGCGTGTGAGAGGACGTCGTGAACTATAATATTCTCACCGCTTTTTCATCTGAAAGTTGAATTTCAAGGTAAGCTAAGCTCTAGATAGAATAGCAGGGTTAATACCGATTGAGGTACAAATTTGTTGTATCATTTTACTACTGCACTTGCCATAAAATTTATTACGTAGAACATTGTAGTTTAGCCATGTAATTCTTACAAAACCGATGTCTGCATGTATCTTAGCTTAACGGGATCCCTTAGTCCAAGAAGGCAAATAGGACATTCGTACTTGCTTTCTAAAGGTGGATCAAACAACTCATCAATACCGTCTGTCCTCCCTTCTAAAGATACAAATAAACTCTTTGTTTGTCGTTTAAATGGTGGACTGTTTGTAACCGTTCCTGGTACGAACCCACTAAACGAACGACTCATTTTGTAGGATATTACAAGTCTAACTGAATCATATGAGGGCGGAATTTTCACCATCCCAGGAAACTTATTTTCGTACCAAGTTCAAGTTCAAGTTGTGCCAATAAGCTACCATGATTTTTGTTTGACCACCTGGCTTCGTTTCGGGGCATTCCCCTATCCCACAATCCCTTTCGGTGTATATCCCGGCTAAACTACTCGCACTGCTCGCACAAAAATCTGAGTCTATATCCCAGCCTGTTTGGCAACTCCGATTTGTTTCTAGTCAAGCAATGTTCAGATATTATAGTCAATAAAATGTCGAAAAGCTGATGAAAAGGGATTTCACTAGGTAGACATCGTTAGTCTCTTGATATATATCGTGGCTAAAACGGAGCGTTTTTTTCCTGAAAAGAAATGAAAGCTAAATGAAATATTGTCATTCATAGATTTGGCCCACACATGAGATAGGATGGCGGCTGTGAAATCTCTCTATAACATTACATGTCGCAATTTAGATACAGATACATCTAGTCCGGAAACCCTTAGTCATCCACTTGAGTTCGACTGGAATAATCATCGATGTTCCTATAAGAAGAAACAATATTTTTCATTGTGTACAGTTAAAAAACCCCGAAGTCTTTAATTTAGGGAGCAGAACTGATGGTTAGTGCGAAGCTTTGGCGAAAGGCGCCGTTACATGGTCGGCCAGAATCCTTCAACTTGTCTTGCAAAAGAACGGCGTTAGGAAACAATAAAGTCGCACAAACCATTTCAGCGTGTAACATACCCCTTCACCGAGAAAACGATCACAAGAAAACGATCTCAGCAAAGTTTTAATTTGCGTCGTGTAATAGTTCGTAACGCGATTGCGTGGGGGAATTGCGAGACAAGCTGCAGTCAAAATAGTACCATGTAACATCCTCTCAAAGGGAGAGGTTCACCTTTGGACCCACGCAATTGTGAAGCAGATTTCGTACCGTGTCAGTACCGTGTTGACTAGTGCTGTCATTTCTGACCGTGTTGTACCGTGACCACACCGTGCCGTGCAGTGACAGTGCTGTTTTATACAGTCATACCAATTTTTTTCTAATTTTTACTGCAAGAATAAGAGATGGCGAAGGACGAGGTATAGTCCAGCACCGTGCCACCACGTAAAAGATCACTTTCAGATACGATAGTTTTAAAATAAATTCACATGATGCGCTATTATTTATTTTTGCAAACGGGGTCTCTTCCTAGCCGACCTGTCTCCCCCAGCCTGACCGGCGCAGTAAAAAATGCGGATATACAACTAGCTAGAACCTATGGCTGTTCAGTCGTTGTGCTGATCATGACTTTGAGTGTTATATTTGCTTTTTTACTGGAATCGATGCAGCGCCTACAACGCGCGCGTCACCTTTACAGCTGATTCTGGTTCGATTTCGTACACGGCAACTATATAGTAACAATCTCGAAAAACGACGTTTTTGCATGGGTAAAAACAGAACTATTAGGAGTCCACCGTATACTTACCGTGTTCTGTACATCTTGGATGAGACGGATTGATGCACGCTAAATGTGATCGTGTTAATGTTGTAGTTCTACATCCTATATTTATATACTCATAATACATGGGCGTATGCACATTAAGCCAACCAGCTGTCACCAAGCGAGGCGCCCGACATGGCCTATTGCTCAAAGCCAAGGTTGAACTCTATAGGACGTCGGCACGTGGACTAATATTGATCAGAATCTAAATTGACGGCTCTGTCAATAGTTTGAATGCTTATCACGTTAGGGAAATTTCCCTTTCCCTGACATTTCGCTATTGTTGTTATAGTTGTGGTTTGTGAAAGCACGTTTGTTGATATGTGGTCATGAATGATTGATGTGGAATGTGGAATATGTACATATTTGGAATAAGGGAAATTTCCCTTGTTGGCTCGTATCCTTCAGGGAAATTTCCCTAATTAATTATTCCTGACCAAGTTGTGTACTACTCTTAATGGAATTTCAATTTCATTTTCTTCTAATTCCTTTTGTTTTGTTTATAGAATGTTTTCTTTTCTATTCATGCCTATTTTCATTTTTGCTTTTTTGGCATCCTTTTCAGTTAAAAATCTAAATTCCATTGAGTCAATTTTAATATAATGCACGTATTTTATAAGTGCTTAGCTTCCTAGATCATGATATATACTAATAAAAAAATAAAAAAAATAAATAATGACTTAATTTTCATAGCAGTGGGGGTAGTTAGCAAACAGCCTGCAGACTAGTACTTACAGATTTAGTTATTGAGTCAGGCTGGATGTCGGTGTTTAAAAGATATAACGTAACTGGTTTTCAGCCTATCATTCAGACTTCCTTTCTGTCGGTCATTCATTCAGACGCCTTTTTATCATTCACTCAAACGTTTTTATCGGTCATTCATTCAAACTTCCTTTGATCATTCATTCAAACTTTCCATTTTATCGGTCCTTCACCGGCTCAGACTTTCTTTGGTTATGCATTCATGTTTTTCAGTCTTTCGGTCCTTATTTCAGACTTCCTTTGATCGTTAATTCATTCAAACTTTTTTCCATCGGTCCTTCATTTAGACTTTTTTCGATCACTTCATTCAATTTTTTCTTTCGACTACTCCAATCAGTATTTCATGGAGACTTCTTAATTTTTCATATATTTAGCCCATGTCTATATGTCCAGACCATATAGCTAGTGATGTGACAGATAATAAAATTTCAGTTCAATTTTTATCAGTACACACTAAAGCCATTCACTTAAATTTGATACCTCATTAGTTTTTATTGATTTCAAAAAGGAGAATCAAGGTTAATGACTTGACAAGTTTCAGTCAAGCGAAGTAGGAACTAAGAATGATTTTATTGAGTACCAACACTTCAATTTTTACACGTTAAAATTAGCAAATTTATTGTAACTAAACATCTATTACCAAGTCTGTACGCGGGATCCCTTAGCTGTCAGGGAAGGGAATTTCTTTTCGGCATCCAAAACACAAAGTTCAGCTGAAAAACCACAAGGCTGTTTTTGGATCAATAGTATTTTCAACAGGTGGAACGTTAGCTATTCTAAAACTGTCTTGTTTATCACGTTCACGCATAATTTTTTAATCAGTTCCGAAGGGAATTTTCCCTAATTATAAATGCATTCCCAGTCTCCCTCATTTGCCTAGCACAGGAACCCCGGTACAGTACTAGCTGGGATGGGGAGAAGAGATGGGGAATGATTGTGAGCGAATGGGAAGGGGGAAGATGTAAGTAGAGAATATATTGCGATTGTGAAACCTCCCCTCCCCCAAGTAAGTCGATCCCGTTCTTTCGTCTTCCCCCTCTGATGTTCGCCAGTCCAGTCACATCCCCTCTCCACTCTCATTGCTATAAACTTGACTGTGAAGCGACACATATGCTCACTTTTCAGTTTTGGTATAATTGTAACGCCAGCAAAACCCATGGTCACGCATTGACCACTAACAAACATCAATATCGGGTAGGGATTTTCCCATATCCCACATCCGTACCACTCTCCACTAGCCCTTATCTGCTTATAAGATAGGTAAAATATTGTTCAGCAGAAGGGATTGTGGGGTAGGGGAATATCCCTCCCTACTAAAGGAGAGAGTATTCAGCGACAACTGACTGGAGTCACTGGAGATTATTTATTAGCCACTTTCATCACTGTCTAGTACACTCCGTGACGAATTCGACTTCATGATGAAGTCTCTTTACTACAGGCAAGAAACGTGAAGCTTCCATCGTGGTTTCAGGATGTAATAAGTGTCAAGACGTTCACTTTATTCTCCTCTTGGAGATTGATTTAAGGGTGGATCAAAGTGAATTTCTTGGTACTGTAAGAGCGTCGTCCTGGCGAGGACCTCACTGGCACTTTGATCTGAAAGTTGAATTAAGAGGTTAGTTAGCACCATTACTAGATTTGGTACAAATGTATTGTACTAGTATTCCCATTAGCTATAAAATTTCTCACTCAAATACGTTTGAATTAAAATGAGCGAGTCATGCAGTTGTAGGGATCACCGGAGTCGAGTCTACAGAGGGTCCTTTAGTCCAAGGAGAAAAACTTGCTTTCTGAGGTGGATTTCCGGGCAGATCAAATTATTCATCAATACATGCATTCTGTTCTCCCAGCTTGAATTGTTTTTGCGTTCACTTGATCCTTTTCTGACTGATAATTCTTATTTTTTCAGTACAATTCATATGCAAAATTGCTTTAACAACCCACATGCTACGAGGCTTGTAACGGTACGTGCCGCCAGTTTTACAAGTTGCAAGAAAAATTGCCCAGTCGTGTAATAAGGCCTTGTTAGTAAAATTTTCTTTCTTCATAAACACTGTTATAAATTATATCATGCTTTTTTGAATCGACGCAGTGCACAACATCGCACAACAAACTGTTTTCGGCTAAAATCAACGTGCATGGTTACAAGGGGACTGGTTCTCGAGATACGTATACCCCCGTACTTTTTTTCCCGTAAATTAACGGGCCGAGTTCGCGAGGACCCGCGTAATCGTAGAAATTGAACAGCAGCAACGTGCGCTTCGGCGGACACAATAAACTTTATCCGGTAAGTTATCGGGGACGTAATGTCTTTTGGATTTAAAGAAAACTATCTAATATTAGTTAAGCGTATACTTACATACAATTTTCTGGCGTCTTGAATGAAATGGATTGATTCTGGTTGAATATGATATGAGCGTTTTAACTGTTGTGTTCTTCTTATAGCTATTTTCGTATCCACGTGGGACAAGGGACGCGTCGGCGCACATAACCAGACGCTTAATCACATGTACAATATTTTGAATGCTTATCACGTTAGGGAAATTTCCCTTGCCCTGACATTTCGCTATTGTTGTTATGGTTTTGGTTTGTGAAAGCACGTTTGTTGATATGTGGTCATGAATGATTAATGTGGAATGTGAAATAAGTACATATTTGGAATAAGGGGAATTTCCCTTGTTGTTTGGTACTCATTTGGGAAATTTCCCTATTTATTAGTGGTGCACTATTTATGGTATTTTAGTTTCACTTCCTTCAGGCTTCTTTCCTTTCGTTTTATTTGCAGAATGTTTTTCTGTTCTTCCATGTGCTGTTAGCCTGGTTTCCACATAATGATCGCCCAAAACACAATCGTCCCGATCGTTCGTTCAATTTCTGACATGATGAGATGGCGAGAATTCATTTTTGATGTGTACTTTACATCCAAAGGACGAACAGCGCGGCACCCAAGTAGAGATATGCATCCACGGGGCCAGGAGAACGTAGCCTGATCTCAGACGACAGACAGGACACGAGAAAGTTCATATTTGAAGAAATGCTTGAATTCTTAGGTTTCATTCGATGTATATCACTCAAAATAATGCATTTTATGTTTTTGGGAACCAAAATATTCAAAAGAATTTTCTAATAACCGATTTTTGCTGACTCAGCATTTCTTAATATATATAGTAGAACCTTGTATTCAAAACTCGCAGAGTTTTTTCCTGGCTACCATATAGGTAGACTTTATCAATATGATTGCCCAAGAAACCTTACCGTTTTCTGATGGCCTAGTTTCCATGTGAGGTAATGAAGCCTATAGCTAGCTAGTGAAAACTGGACAGAGAACTCGACGAATATTTTTGATTTCATTTTCATTTCAAGAGGAAATTTTGATGTGAAGGTGTGATATAAAGCGAAGAACCACGATGGACTGTATCTCAAGCACTAGACACTGAAACGTTTCTGATGTGGGAGTCTCTACGGCAACAGAAGGCAAGCGACCGAATGTTGTTAAAGTTAAGCATGGTTGAATTATTCGTTTTATCGGGTTGAACAATAGTTATGTATGTCAAACATTCCTTATTTATTCACGTCAATGACTAACTAGTCAATATTTTGTGTCAATATTTTTGGGTTGCTGTCAGCGAAGGGAATTTCTTTTCGGCATCGAAAACACAAAGTTCAGCTGATACCATCAGTTGTTTTTGGATCAATAGTATTCTCAACAGCTGAAACATTAGCTATTCTAAAACTGTCTTGTTTATCACGTTCACGCATACTGAAATTTTTTTAATCACTTCCGAAGGGAATTTTCCCTAATTATAAATGCATTCCCAGTCTCCCTCATTTGGCCTAGCACAGGAACCCCGGTTCAGTCGAAATTCGGAATGGGAAGGGGGAAGATGTAAGTAGTGAATATATTGCGATTGTGAAACCTCCCCCCCCCCAAGTAAGTTGATCCCGTCCTTTCGTCTCCTCCCTCTGATGTTCATATCCCATCTCCCCTCTCAATGCTATATTGACCGTGAGGTCACTGTTCAGCTATTATACTATTCGAAGACCATCTTGATGGACTGTCAAATCGTACTCTCTGGGTTTCCAAACTTCCATTCAGGAGATGGCCGATTGTTCTGGTAACTGCTTCACCGAATACTGTCGTACGTGCCCTGGAAGAAGGCAGGAAATGATATTATTAAGTAATGAGGAAATATTATTTTTAGGGAGTGACAGTTCGTGAGTAAACGAAAAAAACGTGTACATGTTTTGTTTGAAAGCACGCTGGCGCGCATGTGACGCCTGTGTCGAGGGGAAAATTCCCTATTTAGCTTGTTACTATCGTTGTATTAGATCACACCAGTGACAACAATGATCACAATTGGTCTATCCGGCACCAAAGGAAAAATATACAGGTTTTCCATCTAGTAAGGAAATGTGTATAAACATGTAAAAAGCATGGTGGATTGCCTGTGTTGAGTGCCTACGAGAAACGAATTCAATAATTGTTTTATTATTTTTTGAAAATAATTATTTCTCAGTTGTGCTTTGTTGACAAGAATACATGTTGTTGTTTTTTTCCGCTTTTGGCATGAACCGCATAAATTAGCGTGACGTCATACCGCAAGCTAATTTTCCATATTCGAGAAAATTACGTCATAACTTCGAATAATGGTTTTCAACATTTTCATAACTCCAAATTTGGGCAGCTAGCCGGCGACTATTTAACAATTAGACCTCGAGGCCGAATGGACTACGAGTCAATAGCCCATGAGGCCGTAGGCCGAATGGGCTATTCAAACTCGTAGTCCATGAGGCCGAGATTTCTAATTGTTTTAGTATTCACCAACATATTGGGCCAAAGGTGAATGAGACTAAACAAAACTAAACAAAACGCGAGGCGACCGCCATTGTTTTTGTTTTCAAACCTCGCGCTTCCTCTCAACTCGGGCTATCACCAATAGCCCGAGGTTAGGGAGCCAATTAGAATGCAGGATTTGTAATAGCCCTTATGTTGGTGAATACTAAGGTAATTTATCCGGTGGCTCTTAGCCAATCAAAACTCTTGAATTATTTTCAAAATATAATAAAAAGTAATAAAAACAAAATTAATATCAACGACATTCGCTACACCGAAAGGGATTATGGGATAGGGGAATGCCCCTAGAGTCGAAACACGTCAAACCGTATTCCAACAAACCGTAATTTTCCTGGTGTGGTGAAAACTCCCCCACTTGTTAAGTCATGATTCAGTTAGACTTGTAATATTCTACAAAATGAGTCGTTCGCTTAGTGGGTTCGTACCAGGAACGTTTACAAACAGTCCGCCAGTTAAACGACAAGCAAAGAGTTTACTTGTACCTTTAGAAGGGAGGACAGACGGTATTGATGAGTTCTTTGATCCACCTTTAGAAAGCAAATACGAATGTCCTATTTGCCTTCTTGGACTAAGGGATCCCGTTCAGACCTCGTGTGGACATCGGTTCTGTAGGAACTGTATTGTACGTTCTTTGAGGTAAGACAGCCTTACAGGCTGGTACATGTACATGTAGGTAACTTAAGATAAGATTAGCAATTTGGGCTGAAATGTTTAAAACACTCTTTTTTTTTACTTGCTTTAGATTAACGTTTGAGGCAAACTGTACAAAACGTTTTGACTGCGCTGTTAAAGAATGCTTGGATTTTATAGCCATGTGCAGTGATGAAGAAATTTTAAAGTGGCTAATTATCTGCATTTTCTTCCAAAAACAGAATAAGAGATGATTACAGGGCTAACTTTCAGTTTCAAGTAGCCTTTGTTTTAAGCCGAAACTAGTTTCAGACTGTGTTAGGTTTGATCTTGTTAACTTCAATATTTGTGGTGGAGCCCAATCTTTCAGTTTGTTGCTTAGTCGAGTTAGAATCTCAAAGCTGGTTTAGGTTCAATTTCCAGCCGCAAAGGGTTCTGGTTAAAATTCTCACTGGCTTACTGGTCTTGGCCATTGATATTTTGAACCAATAGGAATGAGGCCTAGCTGCCAGATTCTGGCAGGCTCTCTTGTGATTGATCGACGAAGTTGCATATTCACAACAACAAAATTAAAAAAGCTCAATAATTTATGTCTTCAAAGTGCAGCATTTCATGATTTATCTGCTATAAAACACACCAGTATCAATGTGTATCACAAAATTCAGTTAATATTTCAAATTATTTTGTTAACCTAAAAAAGTCAAATTGTTTGAAATTCAAAAAAAGCCAAGCGGAGAAGGAATGTTGACCTTGGGTCAACAAATGCTTCTTAAACTGAATGGTTCCTAAACTTTATTTTCTACGAAATAAAGAAAGCAAATCAAAATCATTTATTTTGTAGGTTTTTCAGCTTGAGTGCAAGTGCTGGAAGATATTCAAGATTATTGTTCATTAAATAGTCATGACTGAATTAGTCTTCCATATCGTGGAACTTAGCCATAAAAGTCTTGTGCAACAGACTGTACTGTCTCGCAATCCAAATATTTTGCACTTTTGCACTAAATGCAAAAAGCATTGAAAAATGGGGAATTTTTCCATTTAGAACCTCAAATCATCTGTTTTGCAGTCTTTGTCCAGAAATTCCTTTTATTGAAAAGAAATAAGTGTGTTTTTAGCAAGCAATCCTATAATTTGATAAGAATTCAATGAAAATTTTGTCAAACTGGTGCAAAAGTGCAAATTTGGATTGCAAGCTGCTCAGTAGTATATCTCATCCATTTGATTGATTGATAACTTGGTAACAGACAGGACATATACAACAACTGATCATTGACGAAACATGTTAAATTTACTAAACATTTTAAAACAGGTATTATAGATGAAAACTTTTAAACATCTGGAAAAGAAGATACTGAGGTTATCCTTGTTTTGAATTCTTAGAGATTATAGAAATGAAATTGAAAATGAAAATATAATTTGATAGAATGGAATGTACAAGATACAGATTGGATTACTGTAACCAGAGCTCTATAATGTGCAGTGGAATGTGATAATACAATGAAATTTAGTCTTTTTAAAAGTATACATTTGCTTTCAAGTAATGTGATAGTCTGCAGACTGAAACAAATATCAAGGTGATTTTTTACTAGTTAGCATAATTTTATTATTTTTAATTAATTTAAAACATAAAAGTCCCATGCTTGAAGTCCTTAGACATGATGTCTATTTTGAAAAGATTGCATTTGCGTATAGAATTGTTATATTTGAAAACACAATTTCAATCTATTAATGACATTTTTGCTCTACAGACTATTATATACAACATCAATCAATTTGTAATTGTCTCTTTTTACTACAGTATATCCAAATTGACCAACAAGGACATTTTTACAGACTTAGGTCTGTAGAAACTTAATTGGTTATAAAGAAGGAAGAGATTCTATGTAGTGTGAAATGTTAACTATTATTAACTATTATTATTATTAACTAGAGTACAAACACACACACACGCACACTTTTAGTGCTTGTACTCTATTATATTAACTATGTTAACTATTATTAGTGTGAAATGTTAACTATTTGAGTCCTTTTATGGTAATACCATGATCACCTCGGGATCTATTGTTTTTGGAGGGATGTTTAATCGCTAACATCCCTCCCTCATGAATAGAAAGAGGGGAAATTAGTTCTAATATTCCCTCATTAATTATGAATGAGGGATGATTAGAACTAATCGTCCCTCATCAATAATTAATGAGGGACGATTAGAACTAATCGTCCCTCATGTTATTCATGAGGTACAGTCCCTCATATATCCATCATCGGGACGATCGGGACAACTTTGCACGCTGTCCCGAAACTCTGTAAGTTTCTAATGCACCGATACCTCTTACCACTGCACACTCTTACGCGTGTGGGATCTATGCATTCTATTTTGCGCATGAGCATAACGAAGCAAAGTAAGCATTGTGAAAAACAATTTAGCTTTCGAATTGATTAACAACCTATAAATACTTGTTCATTGTAAGTATATAACAAAGAAATCTATTTTCGAAAGCCCCCAGAGAACAGGGTTACGCACAATTGGTAAAAGAATTGTATAATATTTTCAAGTTTTGGACGAACAAACAGCGAAATATATTTTCGTTTATTTCCTCGGTGATCATGGTATTACAAAATAATACCATGACTTCTTAGGGATATTAGTGATTAAATGTCCCCTCAGCCTCGGGAGGTTTAGTAAACCTCCCTCGGCTTCGGGGACATTTAATCACTATTATTATATTTTGAAAATAATTCAAGAGTTTTGATTGGCTAAGAGCCACCGGATAAATTACCATAGTCGCCGGCTAGCTGCCCAAATTTGGAGTTATGAAAATGTTGAAAACCATTATTCGAAGTTATGACGTAATTTTCTCGAATATGGAAAATTAGCTTGCGGTATGACGTCACGCTAATTTATGCGATTCATGCCAAAAGCGGGAAAACAACAACAACATGTATTCTTGTCAACAAAGCACAACTGAGAAAGAATTATTTTCAAAAATAATAAAACAATTATTGAATTCGTTTCTCGTAGGATATGGGGAATTATTAAGGCCTCGGTTTGTGTTATCTGCCTCAGCCTTCGGCTTCGGCAGATAACACAAACCTCGGCCTTAATAATTCCCCATATCCTACTCGACCTCATCCAATAATTGCTTAATATCCCTCAGGGTCATGGTATTACTTATAAAAACATTTACTGGAGCAAAAAGATGTTAATAATATATAGAATGTCAAAAATGTCACAAAATATCACAAAGTTGTGCTTCATTGGCAAATTTTGTAAATTATATGAAAATATTTTATCATTGAGATAATGATCCTTTGGCCATTCTACAGCTGTTTCTCATGGTTTTGAATACATACCTTGCTTCAGTGATATGAACAAACTAGTGTTACAAACCAGTGTATGCGGCGACAAATATGTGTGTTGTCTGATAGCTTAATTCATATGTTTGGTTGTTAATATCTGGGAGATAAAAATCTACCAAGCATTTCATTCCATTGAAAACAAAAAACAAAAAGCATGTAACATACATGTACAAATTGATTTTCAAGGGAGATTTAAGAGGTTTCAAACCTAGAGTTTTGCTTATTATTTGAAGAAGAAAGTTTTTGTGTAAAGACAGACAAGGACAAAATGGCCACCTTTTCAAAATTACAGGTAACTTTGCATATGAGAAACCTTGATGTAAGTTGTAAAATTGAATAAGGAAAAAAGAAAAAAAGAAAGAAACACAAAGGAAGAAAGGAAGGAAAGACAAAGTCATCAGCAACATTTTTATATTTAATATGTTAAGATAAATATTTCAAAAGCTATAATTTTAAACAGACAATTCACAAATAATTTTCTATACATGTACACTTGTACAAATATACAACATCTAATTAGATCAATGCAAAACAAAAAATATTGTTCAAATGGGATGTTCACTTCTTGCAATGAGATCCAAAATAGAGTTTGGGATTAGAAGGACTAAATTTGATATATACATGTACAGGTAATTGTTGCTGGCAAGGAACACCAAATTTGAACAGTCTGATATTTGACTGTGTGTTTGCATAAATGTATGTATACTGCACGCTTTCTGCAATTGACTTGTATACAGTATGTGTTATTGTATCTGTATATTCAACTGACTATTGCCTTTTCAGAGATGCTGGCCTCAAATGTCCAGTTGACAATACTCCTCTTACAGAATCTGAGGTAAGTGGATTTGCACTTAGCCAAATCAAGGATTTGAACTTATTACCTTACATAAGCAGACGTCTGAATACAATGTTCAAAGGCAAACTTGTTGAAAGTAATGATTTGCAGTGCTATATCATGCTGTTTTGGTGACCCTAAGAAATTTTGTTCTTGTTTTTAGCTCTATCCAGATAACTTTGCCAAAAGGGAAATAAACAGGTTTCCTGTGTGGTGCCGACTCCATAAACAGAGAAATTGTCCATGGAAAGGACCATTGAGTGATCTTCAGGTATAACTTTAAAATGCTGTCAGTTGTGAAAATATTGGGATAGTATTTGGTTTAAGCACTTGAGTTTGCTGGTCAATGGCATCTCAGATCAGAGACTCTGATCATTAGAGTCCTTGATGATGCTGTATAGCAAACTTGGACAGGAAACCTTAACAAGGGGTATAGTAGCTGCCTCACTCAAACCAAATACTATCCTGACATGTCACTGAAGCACAACATTTTCTATGATCTTGAAAGCTGCTAGACAACTGTAACATTTTCTTGTCTCCCAACCCTAGAAAAATATCCCTGTAATTTCCTAATGTTGTATTCTATGCAAATAGAAACATTTGGAGGTATGTGAGTTTGTGGATGTCCAATGTCCCAATGATTGTGGTGAGGCAGTGCAGAGAAAACACTATGAAGGACATCTCGACATTTGCCCAAGGAGAAAAATAACCTGTAAGCACTGCAAAAACAAAGTGCTCTTCAATACTGAACAGGTACATTTCATAAACTGAACATTTTGAAATCTGGAGTAGAAAAAAAGGTTAACTCAGTATAAGCAAAATTGACTTGAATTGTTATTTGTGACCTTCCAAGAAGGTGTGGATTATTTCCTCATTTTTCAGTGATATCATAACCGAACTTTAGACTTTAAACTGAGAAAATTCACCTAAGAAGCATCATATCTAAAAAAGGTTGTTTGGGGGTTTTAGTGGCTTAAAGTGTGACATAAAATTGTTTTTCTTTCCATTCTTCATAGTTGCATTACAATGAGTGCCCAAAAATGCCCATCGTCTGTGAAAAATGCCGTAAGGAAATCATCAGAGAGAAGGTATGTAACGTGAAATAATAGTATTATTCTGAGTGCTTTGTTTTACGTTCGAATCGCCGGTGATTAGCGGCATAATTTTTCGTTCTGTAAAGAGGTGACCGTATCAATATGTCGATATGGTATATATATATATATCGTTAACCCTAACTAACTCTTGATAATTACCTAGAGTTGCGTAATTAGCGGTATCGGTCTAATTAGAGGTATCGGTCTAATTAGGGCGTGTCGGTGTCGTGTATTATTGTATTATCCTGATCCCTTCGGGGTTTGATTCTCCTATTTTGGTCGAGGATGGATGTCGGAAATTTTCATGTTATCTCCTACAACGTACCAAAATGGTGTGACTCAAGCTGTTTTTACCCTACAAAGTAGCAATAAAACATACAAAAGATCTCAATTTGGCACTGGTTTCCGTAAACTTTCCATCACCTGACTGTCAGTATCGATACCAAATCCTGTGATCTTAACTGAGGTCTACAAAAATATACAGTCGATCCTACAAGGGTTTCCCCTGTCATCAGTTCTCTTACACTTTCGATAGTTTCTTTAGGTTATTTTAAAAGCGGAGAACTTTCGATAGTCATTCTTAGTGGGCACGCTTAAAGCGCTTACCAATCGATCGTGTTGTACATAGTTTTACAACAGAGAAGAAAGCCAGTAACATACTCTGATGTACAGGCTCCCAATAACAACCTCAAGCGCTAACCTAGATCTGTAGATAGATAGCTATCGACAATTGTTGTGAATCGGTTGCTTGTTGTTTGCAACCCTTTGTTCGTAAAGTGCACGGCTTAAATAAAGCTCATTTTCACAAATCACGGAACGAAGTCAGACTGACGTTTGGACTGTGGATTAATCAGTGTGTCTTGTGGATTGGGCGACGCAGTCTGTACATCAGGAAGTACCACACCAAGCCATTATGAATCGGTTTCAAGGAAATCTTTCCCTTGGAATTTCTAGTATGTCACTGTCTAACCGATATCTTGCCTCGTGAATTACAACAGTTTTAATATCTGTATGATACTGTGGTACCTCAGGAAATACCACGCGAAACCATTATGAATCAGTTTTGTATTATTTCCCAACCGATATCTTTCCGTTGGCCAATGTTTTCGTTATTACTAGCATATTTTTTCTAATTCATCGACTCTCATGGGGAAATACTTCACCTAAGATCACTGCGTCCGCCAAAACACTTATCCCTGTTGTGGGTTTTAATAAAAAAAAACTAGATTCTCACACGTCGGAAGCATATTCTCAAGTTGATCAATCTCATTGGTAAACGCCCAAACCAAAATCACTGCATCCGTCACAGGGGCCCCGGCATAAAATGAACTAAAGAATAAAATGAACTGAAGGTCTTTGGGTTTCCTGTGGCAACCTCAATGAAACATGAACCGCGTAACTTGATAGCATCACGTATTAGTGTCTAAGTGTGTGTCCCTTTGTCAAAACACTTATCACTATTGTCGTCTTTCATCAAGAAGGCCGAGGTACTGTTACGTCGCAAGTATCCCCGGCCTAAAATAAATATTGGAATTTAATCTGGACCTTCCCAAATGTTTTAGATTTTTGAGAACCGACGTAATAAATCCACTCTTGGAGAATGTCATCCAGTGAAATATAGTTACCATATTTCCTTGAGTTAACCGCTTTTAGGTGCACGACAAGACATAATCGCACCACTCGTAAAACCGCACCACCCCACCCCTCCCTAATTATTTTGGCATATTCACAACCGAAACATGAAGTTCCTTTTGGCAGTCAGAACTGTGATTATTCATTTCATTGGCTTTCTAGAAATGCTTACTTAGTAAATTGTACTATTATTTACTGAAAAGATAATACGTTTTAGCTTTCAACCTGGAAAAGGTATCCATGTAGCCACTTGGTACGGTCGGTACGAGATGCCACTTTGTTCACAAGTGTATGGAGGGCTGTCACTGGTCTCCTCACGTTGTTTCCCTAAGTTTATATTTTATTTTGTTTTAGATGCCATTTCATCGTCAAAGAGAGTGCCCAAAGGAGAAGATCAAATGCCCTTACTCATTTCTTGGTTGCAAAGAAGAGGTATAATATAAAAAGATATTGAAAATAAGCTGCGGGGGAGGGGTAGTTAGGGAAAGGCATTGCCCTTTCTTCTTCACCGTCCCCTCTTCCAACTTGTTTGGCCTTGGGTGTCCGATTGTTGACAGTGACAATGTTTTGTTTGGTACCTCATTTTTTCCTCTTTCCTTCTTGCTTTCCTTCTTGCTTTCCTTCTTGCTACAATAACCAAGGGATAGCCTGGACAGCCAGAAGAATACTCGTCATTCTGAAGCTCGAATTGAATTATGGGACTGTTATTGCTACTATTATTGCTGCTATTATTGGTAAGAAAGAGAAGAAGATAGAAGAAGAAGAAGAAGAAGAAAAAGAAGAAGAAAAAAGGAGGAGGAGGAGGAGGAGGAGGAGGAGGAGGAGGAGGAGGAGGAGGCGGCGGCGGCGGCGGCTAGCATAGCCATATAGCATAAGCATAAGCATAAGAAACAAAACTTTTCTATTTTCTTATGCTTATGCTTATGACGTTATGTTGCGTGTGTGAACCGGTAAAAAACGCTTATGCTTATGTCTATGCTTATAGGGGTACTTGGATGAGAATAAATTAAAATTGGAAATGACTGGAAGTGACCAATAATCACCAAAAGCTCATTTTCTTTGCATTCAAACGAGACGAATAGAAATTGTCAAGTATTTTAGCATTTTAAGTCGTGAGTAAATGACGTCATTTACTCAACGCTGTTGTTCTTTTAGACTTTATATCAAAATTTCTCTTTGATAATGATGTTGAAATGCACAATTTTGGGCAGAGGGTAGCTGTTTTTTTAACTACATTCATCTTCAGATAGAAATAATCAGTTTCCAATGTTCATCGATTTTCATTCAAGTGGGCCTTTAATAGCCGTTTCCCAAGTACAGCTGAGTGAGTCCTGTACTAGACTAAACTTTACAAAATTCTTAAGATTTAAAATATACCAAAAATGGTAAAAGAATGATAAAAATATCACATATTATATTTAGCAATCATAGACTAGAACATCCTAAAACCAAGTAAATATTAAAAAAAAAAAAACATTTTCTTTGTTTTCGCGGTTTTATGGTATTGCCCTACCAGAGAATTATGCTTAGAGTGTTTTAGGAAAAAAAGTTTGAAACTTATTGGAAGTATAGAGGATTTTTAATTTTTTTTCTTTGGGTCGTCAAAAATGCATTTTCCGCAACATTTGATGACGTATAACTCATTAAAATGCGTGGTGACCCCCAATTTTTTTCTTGGATTCTAACAGCCTACAATGGGTTCTTTCACACCCATATAGATTTTAGAGAAAATAATTACTTTTACATTAGAGGGCTCCGTCCTTAAACAATATATAATTTACATGATATACAACTGTAGTCTTGGGAACGGCTATAACCATTAAACCTCCCATAAGCGATCACCCACCATAATTGGAACCCGTGATAGACGACCATCTTCCATAAGCGACCACCGACTGGGGTACTCAGGTTTTCACTTTAGAAAACTGGTCGCTTTGGAGAGATAGTCGCTTACGATAGGTAATCGCAAAAGGGGGCTCCGGCTGTAGTAGTTGGAGTAGAACAATATGGATTCCGTTTCTTCTTTCAGAACTTCATCCCAGAAATCAACAAACATCTTTCTACAACAGTCTCTCACATGCACGATGTAGCCAAGACTCTCAAAGACATGCAAGAGAAGTTCAACCAAGCCAGCGCCCGAGCAGGCCCAAGCTACACAAGCTATGAGGAAATGTTACTGGAAAGCCAGAAGGCAACACCAGACCTGAAGAGGTTAAATGAAAGGTTGACAAGGGTTGAAAATAGGGTGGTGGACTTAGAAGGTCGGGTATCTGCAGGTACTTTCATCTGGAAGGTTGAGAACTACAATGAGAGGCGCATGGAAGCTATCAGTAACCAGGTGTCAGCCATTCACTCCCCACCCTTCTACACTAGTCTGTATGGCTACAAGATGTGCCTTCGAATGAACTTGAATGGTGTGGACAGTGGTTTTGGTAGCCATATCTCTCTGTTCGTTCACATGATGCAAGGAGAGTGGGACGATATCCTAGAGTGGCCTTTCACTGGCCGCATTACCTTGGCCATACTAGATCAAAGCGAGAATGTGGAGTTTCGACGGCCAATAAGCGAGACTCTTGTTGCCAAACCCAACCTTCTAGCCTTCCAGAAACCTACCACACCCAGGAACCACAAGGGATACGGGTATGTTGAGTTCTGCCAGATAGATCAGTTAGTTGCTGACCAGTATATTAAGAAGAATAGTATGTTGGTTCGTATTCAGGTCTTTCACTGATTTAGAGGCACTTGATCTGCCAGTTTGGTTTACTAATTGAACCGGGAAAAGTTGATTTTGCAATCGCTTTTTTTTACATCCGCATTCGTCACATAACCGGACCAGCACTCAGGCTATCCTTAAATAATTGAGTAAGCCTCGAGCTTTTGTCGTAAAATCTACAAATGGCGAGGGTCAGAAAACCTGCATTGTGTATAAGCCCCAATCCCCTCTCTATACCAGAATCCTTTTCGAGTATCGATTGTCCAGTGATTACAACTATTGTGTTTGAATTCTCCAAGGAATTTAAAATTTGAATATGAAAAGTTTTTGAAATGGATTGTGGTATAGAGATGGGGTCAAAAGGTGGTCATCACGCTTTGGGCTTATTGTCGGCTTTATAGTCGCAACGCGTCACTCGGAACGCTGTGTGACGAGTTTCATCTAAATTAGTTACAAATGTAACGAGATACTAAAAGTGCTATGTGCTCCCGCACTGCATGCTTTAAGTCGAGTGAGGAATATTTGTTCCTACTTCCGCGATATTTACATTTTATGGACAGTTCTCGCTTTAGACAGCCAAAATCTTATTGTCGCTTTAGAAGATAACCGCTGTTCCGTCGGTATCGGCTCACTTTGTTCAGCGAGCATTCGTCTTTTGTTGGTTGGTCTGGTTTCAGTGCCAGCCGGACCAACCCTCATGGTCTATGCTAATGATTAGATCTTGCTGTCTTCTCGGATAAGGCTGTTATGGTTTTATCTGTTTGGTTCAGTATTTTGCAGACAGCCCCCTTTGGCACAATTTCATTAGAATTCTCTAAATCAATCAAACTTATCTAAACCTCCACACCCACCGAAAAAGTAGCAAAAAAGTACCACGAAATCACAATAAAAAATACAAGAGAGAGAGAGAGAGAGAGAGAGAGAGAGAGAGAGAGAGAGAGAGAGAAAAGAAAAAAAAAAAAAAAAAAAAAAAAGAAAACGAAAAGAAAAGAAAAGAAAAGAAAAGATGATGATTGAAAAGAAAAAAGAGAAAAATAACTTATCCAAATTCGTATGACAACTGATTTCCAGAACATTTTCTATTTGAAATAATCCCGCCATGTCGATTATGCTTCCCCTCCGAGAAATACGATTTACTAGTGCTCTTTTTTTGACAGTTTCATCATCATAATTATCGTTTATAATAATTTCTGCAGTGCAGATTACGTATGCCATATTGGCAGATCAAGTGCTCCGTTGTTTATGTGGTTGCTATGGAGATATCTTCTATTACTAACTATATTCCAGTATTAATTATGTCACGTGACGTACTACGTCATTAGGTGTATGTCGGCCATCAGTAAAACCTCCCTGTCAAACAGACCTGTTTCCACAGGATCATTCATATTCAGTAAGTTTCTTTTCGAGTTTGAGATGGCGGGGTTTTGCTGTGGACGGATTTACACATATCAGTGTAAAATGTTTAAAAATAAACACAAAAACTTAGAAATAACGAAAAAAAACATGAAAAAAAAAATTAAAAAGTTTAAAAAGCATCAAAAAAATACATTTAAAATGCTGTTTCAAGAGAACATTCTAATTTAAGACAGTTTTCATTCTAAAAGTTATAGTTCAAATTCGTATAAGTTTTGAACGGGAGTACTTAATCCCGTTTGGTAACATTCAGGGGTTGTCCTCTTCAAGTTCCAAACACATTGCTAACGAAAGGTATTGGGCAGCCTTTTAGCTGGTTTGGTTCGTGATTAATAACCTTTATTTAATCAAGGAGGTCGTTTACAACAAGTACTTCATTTTTAAACATAATAGAATAATGAAGGCATTGTACAATAATTACTGATTTATCCATATATTTTTCTGTGTGTTACTAGTAACGTTATTTTTTTGGGGAAAGTTTGATGTTGAAAAGGATTCGTGGAAAATCGAGACTCCAAAGTAACTTTTCCTCGTCAAGTAGATTTAATATTAGTATTTATACAATATAGCTCATTGTTACCAAGAAATTGATAGGGCGATACTGATGACGTCATAAAACGCCATATTGGATAACATTAAGAAGCGATGTATTTTATGACGTCATGAACAAGGCGGCCATTCTCTTTCTTATTTTCCAAAGTTTTTGAATCATGAGCTTTTATCATGTAATTCCAAAAGTCATAGTACAGAAATATATTAACCATAGCTGGAAAGAGCACGTCAAAATAAGTAAACTTGTGAAGCTTGAATGAAGTAACTTTCAAACTCACGAAGATATGAATTTTCCGAAATCGGAATTTTGTATAAAAACATTCGCTGCAAAGGTTTTCTTACATATTCACACTTTTCAAAAATTCATATTCTCGCGAGTTTTGGATTTTTAAAATTCCTTCAAACTTCACTGTCTTGCTAATTTTACATGCTCTTTCCAGCTATGGTAATTCTTTTTCTGTTTTAAGAATTTGAAAATACCTGATAAAAGCTCATTGTAACTCGGAAAAGTATTGGTGCAGTATGTGAGGTTTCTTCGAGTGGTAAATGACAGGAAAAAACTCCGAACCCAGTAGCTCAGTCAGGCCAGAGCATCTGAATGGTATTCAGAAGGTCGCGGGTTCAAATCCCGCCTTGGATCGATTTTTTCAAGTCATCTACCACTTGAAGAAATTAAACTTTACATATCGTACTTTAATAATTCGAATTCCGATTTCTAGGGCTCGGTTGTTCGAAAATGGGTTAGCGTTAATCCAGTGGTGGTTTTCTTTAGATTTGACCGTGGATTAGCGCTATTCCACTTTGGAACAACAGGGCCCAGGATAGTACAATTTCAGTAGTAGGCAATTTAAGTACCCAGATGACGTTGCTAGGTTACCCACTAAAATTCTAAAGAAGGTTATCTTCGTAGTAACCACCAAAATAACAATTCCATCACCCCCCCCCCCCCCCTAGTGTCTAGTTTCATACTCTCGTTTAAACCGAGAGTTTAAGTTCATTACACATTTTACCCTTCTCTAAGCCGATGAGAGATCTGGTATTATGCCAAACAATTGTTGTTAAACAAAGTTAACGTTGAAGTCAATAAACAATAGTTAAAACAAAGCTTTGATTGTATTTTATTGAAACATTGCATCCATGGGAATAGTCCTACATACACCGTTAAAGATTACACTATCCGATGTTTATCTCAAAGAATTTTCAACCAACAATAACCAAAATTACATCATTTTATGATCCAAACATTGTTGATTTAGGATCCAAAAACTTACAGAAATCAAAAATATTTTAGTTGACTAAAAGCGCGTATCAAAAATGTCATCAACGCGCCAAGAATTAGGTACGGGCCACCTTAATCAGAGGAGCTTGGCGTGGCATCATCGGGTGGACGAGTAGTTATGTTATATTAAGCCAATCGCTAGGGGATGAGAGGGGCTTGGGGGAAGGGACGTAGCTGGCTCTAGGGGATGGGAGGGACGGGGGAAGGGGCGTAGCTGGCTCTAGGGGATGGGAGGGACTTGGGGGGGGGGGGGGGGGGGGCGAGGAGACGGTCGAGGATAAAATCAAAATTCCAAACTACCAGCTCTAGAAGTGGTTGCGGTCGCTTACGAGAGGTGGCAACTCAGATGAGATCGTTAAGCTTGGTATTTTTGAAAAGTATTCGCATCGTGCACGCATGTCAACCTCAGAGTGCTTTAAATTAGGATTGAAAAGTATTTTGAAGCCATTTAAACCTATCAACGATGAGTTTGGCGTAGGTGCTTGGTCAGTGGGAGGTGCCTGGCATTAGCTAGCGATCGTTACCATGGCAACCCTGTCGCCACCCACTGAACACCGTCACACTGAACAAATAATAATAATAATAATAATAATAATAATAATAATAATAATAATAATAATAATAATAATAATAATAATAATAATAATAATAATAATAATAATAACAATTTAGAATGAAGAACTACAGATAAGAACAATATCATATGCAGAATGTGTGGTAAAGCCACTGAAAGTCTGGCTCATGTACTTGCTGGCTGCTCATCCCTAGCACAGTCAAAATACTTAGAAAGGCACAATGCTGCATTAAAGTACTTTTCTTTGAGATACTTAGAGATCTCAAACTTGCTGATAAAGTACCGCCATGGTTCCCTCAAGTGAAGCCTAAACCAAGCTATAAGTCACCTGACGAAGAAGCATATTGGGACGTACCGGCATATGCTGATCACGCTTTTGTACGATCTAACCGTGTGGATGCGCGCTTCGTTGATCACAAGAGCAAGAAGATACTAGTGGTTGAGATGAGCTGTCCGTGGTTAGATAATCGTAACAAGAAAGACACGGAAAAAACAGAGAAGTATGGACCGCTACGACTGGAGCTGACAAGACAACATCCCGGATACAAGATCATACAATTGAATGTTATCATAGATGTACTTGGAGGCTGGTCCAAGGAACTAGAAATTGAGATGAGAAACATCTTTGGAACAAGACATAGAGAAATTCTGATGAGAATGCAGAGCTACACATTCAATGTTGCCAAAGCATTTAAAATATTCACATTTTAATATTATTACAATTTTTAGTAACGAACCTTTTTAATAGTAATTTGAAAAGATAATCTAAATACCACATAGACCCTTTTATTTAATATTAATTTTTAAGGAACAATATAATTACCATATAGACCTTTTTTTTAATAATTTCTATAAGTATTTATAAGGTAGAATTTGTAAACTTTTTTTTCCTGTTATGCAGGTAGGTCACGTGATACGCCCTATCTTGCTTTATCTACTAGCATCCAAACGTTTGTACTGCTATAATAATAATAATAATAATAATAATAATAATAATAATAATAATAATAATAATAATAATAATATATACTAATAATAATATTAACTGATAATAATAATAATAATAATAATAATAATAATAATAATAATAATAATGGAAACTTTATTCTATATTGATACAACAATTACAAATCTCTCTACTTACAGGCAATTTGCAATTGACTACTCAAGTGATACATGTATTTATAAATGTAAACGACAAAATGATTTAGAAAATATATATACATATATATATCAAAATTTCAATAAGTCTGGGTTATTCCATTCTTTGTTTCGACAGCAGAAAAGGTAATACGTTGATCTGATTGTAATGTTGATAATTTTTTTTACAATATAGTTTTGTTGTTTCTTGTCCTCTAGGCCAAGTTCATTTAACATTTCGATGAAATCAGACGATTGATGGGAGAATACACCCAAATAATAATAATAATAATAATAATAATAATAATAATAATAATAATAATAATAATAATAATAATAATAATAATAATAATAATAATAATAATAATAATAATAATAATAATAATAATAATAATAATAATTGACAAAATGACTCTCAGAGAAAGTAGATGTCGGAAAAAGGACTTAGCGATGTGCTGGATAGACTTCAAGAAAGCATATGATATGATCCCCCATTCGTGGATAAGCGAGTGTTTGCAGTTGTTTGGTATTGCTAAGAATACCAGGGATTTTCTTACAAATACAATGAGAACTTGGAAGACTGAACTAACATCAAAAGGGGTAGTCTTAGGGGAAGTTAAGATCAGAAGAGGTATTTTCCAGGGTGACTCACTGTCTCCATTACTATTTGTAATATCTATGATTCCTCTTACTCTTGTATTTAGAAAGAATCAACTAGGATACATATACACAAACAAGACCAAAATCAACCATCTTCTGTTTATGGATGACATTAAAATCTATGCCAAGAATAGAGATCAATTAGATTCCCTCGTTCAGTCTGTGAGAATTATTA
Organism: Telmatactis stephensoni; assembly: GCA_029948255.1. Lineage (NCBI taxonomy): Eukaryota > Metazoa > Cnidaria > Anthozoa > Actiniaria > Isophelliidae > Telmatactis > Telmatactis stephensoni. Next base: position 149,586 of record JALIZF010001240.1, on the reverse strand, counting down.
GTGCAGATATAGGAATGGAGTTTGGCATAGAGAAATGTGCAATGGTGGTATTAAAAAGAGGGAAAATTATACAAACTGAGGGGATTGATCTCCCTGATGATCAAAAGATCAAATCCATTAAAGACTGTGAGGGATACAAATATCTCGGAATATTAGAAGCAGATGATGTTTTGCATGATGAAATGAAACAAAAGATCACCAAAGAATATATAAGAAGAGTTAGAAAAGTAGCCAGATCTAAACTAAATGGTGGTAACCTCATACGAGCTATTAACACATGGGCAGTGGCACTGCTCCGATATGCAGGAGGCATCATTGATTGGAAGAAACAAGATCTCAGAGAACTAGACAGGAAAACAAGAAAATTGCTGACAATACATGGAGGGTTTCATCCTAAAGACAGTGTTGTGCGCCTTTACATAAAAAGGAATGAGGGAGGAAGAGGCCTCATATCAGTTGAGGATTGTGTCAACCAAGCAAAGCTGACTCTGCATAACTATGTGCATTCCAGTGAAGAGATGCTCATTAAAGCAGTTAGGGAAGATAAACCAGTGGAACTAGAAACACCTCGAAACTTTAAGAAAAGGAAAAAGAGCGAAAAGTTACAAGAGTGGAAAGACAAACCCCTTCATGGACAATTTGTCAGACAAAATGATGAACAGAGTAATGAAAGTACATGGATATGGTTGAAGAAAGGTAAACTCAAGAGAGAAACTGAATCACTGATTATTGCTGCACAAGACCAGGCTATACGAACAAATTATATCAAAACCAAAATTGACAGGACCCAATCAAACTCTAAATGCAGACTGTGCTATGGAGCTGATGAAACAACTAGTCATATAGTTAGTGGTTGTCCTAAACGACATTCGTTCTTACAAATTAGTTTGTCCTAAGTGTCGTCGTCTGAACATATTTACTAGTTGTACATGTTGAAACGTTTCATACGTTCCTACTGCTCTCTATCTTATTGAGCCTTATTTCATATAATTTATTATTTATGTTGTTATTAAGTTGTCTTTTTGTAGCAAGGGGTGCTTGTAAGTGGGTGGGTTTATATCTTTTTTTCTTTTAGGGGTTGGGTTGGGTAATTTACCTTGTAGGGGACCTTGAGTCCTATTGTAAATTTACCCGCCTTTGGGCGAATACATTAAATAAATAAATAAATAAATAAATAAATAAAAAATAAACTTGCACAGAAAGAGTATAAAAGGAGACACGATAACGTTGCCAAAGCAATTCATTGGGATCTACTAGGAAGATGTGGATTTGACCGAAAAGAAAAGTGGTATGAACATACACCAGAAAGCCAAATGGAAAACGAAAAGTTTAAAATTCTTTGGGACTTTAGTATACGCACAGACAATGAAATTGAAGCTAGACGACCAGATTTGGTGGTAATCGATAAGGAGACCAAGATGTGTAAGATAATTGATGTAGCAGTCCCTGAGGATTGAGGTGTTAAAGCAAAAGAAGACGAGAAGATTTTAAAATACCAGGACTTAGCAAGAGAACTCCGAAAGATGTGGGAAATGAAGACAGAGGTTATACCAGTGGTAATGGATGCTCTTGGAACTGTGCCAAAACGGCTACAAAAATATCTCAAAGCAGTGGAAGTGAATACACCCATAGAGCTTATTCAAAGAACTGCTCTGTTAGGCACAGCCAGAATTTTAAGGAAGGTACTTGAAATACAGTAAGGAAAGGAAAGAATAATTTAGGTAGTCTTTGACAGTTTGTTACTGTCCGATGCCTAAAATACCAGCATACACCTAAAGCTGTGAATGAATTTCATAATAATAATAATAATAATAATAATAATAATTGATTTTCTCGGAGGTTTTCACCATCTATTAGAGAAAGAAATGAACTCTGTGACAACGAATAGCCAAGAATCAGACTATCTCCTCAAGCCGAAATCACAAAAATGGATCCTTTCCCAAAACGCAGAAATTACAAAAAAGTTCTATGAGTTCACAAAATAGCAAATTAAAAAAAAGTGATGTTTAGCATATAAGAAAAAAAAATACAACAAAGCACAGGTGCATTCCCGCTTTGTTGCATGTAATAAGGATTTGAAACGAAAACAAAATAAAGATGCCATAATAATAATAATAATAAATCTTTATTGAGGATACTATCGTCACAAAGGTGATTTACAGATAGGTCCTCTAAATAATAAAAATAAAAATAATAAATAAATAGAGAAAAAATATTGATATATATGAAAACGATAAAAAGTATAAAAATAGTAAAAAAATATATCTACAGTTAATAACTATTATTATATCTAGAGTACAAACACTAAAAATATGCAAGTAGGACATTACCAGTCAGTGGAGTAGTTACCTAACTTACCTTAGGGATGAGGAGGGTGGGAAAAAGCCGTGTGCAATAGCATAGATCAAGCAAGCTAGCGAATGCGAAATGCACTTTGATCGGTGAAATTCAATAGCATAGCAAGCTTGGCGATAAGAGTGCCAGGAACCGCTTATCCCGTGGGTATGTAAGCAACTACCGAATCAACGTACGCAGGCAAAACATGTGGCAAGCACGTGATAGAATAGTATCAAATAACAGTGGAGAATAGCGAACTAGCCAAGCGCTAGCCTAAGCTAACAATGGAAAACAACCACTGCCAGTGGATTATATAACAACCCCATTTCTACCCTAGCAATTTTACTATAATATTAGCCACATAAAACGTTTTAAAAATGAAAGTTTTTCTTCTTGTTCGTTCTGTTAGTGAAAAAATAGTGACAAATAGCGTACAAGCACCATATTTCGTACAGATGATCTTTTTGGTGTACGAAACAATTTAAGAAGAGGTGCCACGAAATTCGAGTTTTTTGAACACGGCAATTTCTTGTCATTCTTGCGTTACATTATGCAAATTACAAAAATTTGAAGGTCGAAAATTTATAAGCGTATTTTTTCTTTTATTGTGGATATGTCTCTATGGACAATGAGATAAATATCTGTTAAGCGAATGGAGTATACACCTATTTCAAAAAAGGTTGTCACCGCTAAGAGCGATAGGCGATAGGTAATAGGTCATTCCAAGACCGCAAAGCACTATTGGTTTCTTAATTAAGCCATCCTAAATCTTTCTTTACACTCTTCCATCAAATATTTGGCTATTCACATGTAAAGCAATTAGAAATCAATAGTGCTTTGCGGTCTTGGAATGACCTATTACCTATCGCCTATCGCTCTTAGCGGTGACAACCTTTTTTGAAATAGGTGTATACAAATACCTTAAACGCCCTCCGTGACAATTAGCCGTTTACTTTGAAAGCTGGAAACCTATATCCACACAAAAAAAGAAAGAAAATGCAAAATCTTCATCGTTTAAAGTTTTCTAATTTGCATGATGTAACACAAGAATAACGCGACAAATAACCGTATTAAAAAATATGCATTTTCCGTTTCTGATACCCGAATTTCATGGCACCCCTTTTGAAATTGTTTCATTTTCCACGTTTGGTGCTTGTATGCGATTTGTCACGATTTTGGCCCTTTTCAGCCATAACAGAACGGAAAGTTACTAAATCCGACGTCCTTAATATTTTGAAGGCACTTTATGTCAACTGGCCTGATGACGTCACAATTGTAAATTGTAAATTTCAAAGCAAAATGCGGTTACGAGTTTAATTTAAGCCTTCAAAGTAACCATGCAAAATTGTGAATCTTATTGTACTTTACAATATCTGACCCGCAAAACCTGACTACAGTCTTCCTTAAGCGAGATAAAGCCCAAAACAGGTCACGTAACTTGACTATTTTCTTTTAAAATTTGAATAACTCGACATTGTAAAGATAGGTTTTGCGGGTCAGATGTTGTAAAGTACATTAAAGCTCACAATTTAAGATGGTTACTTTAGAATCCTAAGTTGAACTCGCGACTGCATTTTGCTTTGAATTTTACAACAATATTTGTTGAATGTGGCGTCATCAGGTCACGTGACACCATAAACGTACATGTTATTAAGAAGGTGGAGACTAGTAGCTTACCGAAAAAAGTTTATATTTTAATGTTGTATTGTCTCAAAATATTTTTTAATCCGAATTTAAAGCTCTTATGTAGAGGTTGAATCAGGCCTCAATATACGCGATGTGACTATTAATTATCAGTCTGAGCCCTGTGTATTTATATTGCTGATCGATGAACGAAGCAACAAGGAATCCTAACGCGCACTCATAAAAAAAGCGATCCGTTCACTCGTTCACTTCATTTAGGGTTATTACATCACTAGTACTTGTTGCGCAAGGGGGAGGGGACTTTATATTTGGGCAGGGAGTGATCTTCGTACTTTTTGGGGGTCACGACCGTTGGTACCTTTTAGCAGTGTTTAGAATCAGCTTCAGATGCAGCTAGGTACTTTTACTTTCCTGTTTCGGTTGACACTTTGTTTAAACTGAAGGTAAAATGAAATTAGCTTGAACCACGTCAATTTTAGTTGAGGAATGAAAATGAAAATTCCCGAACTGACGATCATATCTGGGAGTTCCCAGGAAGTCAGATCTCAGAACAAGAGCTGTTGTTACTTTTTACCCTCGTTTGGATGCTGACCGTGTTTGCCAGGCAGACTGGCGCGAGACGATATCTCCAATGATTGTATATTCGATTAAAAACATGGCGAGTGTTAGGAAGAAACGGTGGAAGACAAACTCAATATGGTCGGTCTTAATCGCACTCTTCTTGGCACGGAAAAGCCATGCGGCAACCCATTGGATTGTTACAGAAAATGGACGCATTGAACAACAAGTAAGTTAGATTTTTCATTGTAAATTCTGATTGTGACGTTTCGAGGCAGGTTTAGAAGTTCGTCGTCCATAACGACTTCTAATGGTCCCCTCGACAACGCGTAATTTTCTTGCACACATCGTTCAGCAATTCTCAAGAGTGCATTAGCTATTGGGTGTATGTATTATAGATTGAAACTCTAGGTTTTAAATTGTAGCGAAAGACTTCTTTCTGTGCTTTTGTATTGCATACAACTGAACTATATTTAATTACTTGTAGGACTTTTGCATATCTATTAAGCTTACTTTTTGTTATTTTTAGTTGTAACTATTTTACAATGTCCACTGTGATGCTTCTTTATTGACGATTATAGCATCCTTTGAAAGCTTAAATCAAATAACATTTCTTATGTGACTGGGATGAAAATACGTCTATAATGACCTTGTTTATAAATTATGTTGATATTTTATATTTACCATTTTAATAGCAAAACCATCGTAAAGGCAGTCATCCAAACTATAATTAAAATGGAAATGTATATATGTCTTTCCTTGAACAGGTGTCAAAACTTTATTAAAAAGTATAATATGCTAATATAATCTTTAGACAGCTAGACAGAATGTTTCCTGTAGATAATTCCTATCATTTAAAACAAATCCCTATAATAATAGCTGAGCATTAATAAGTCTTATGGGTTAATTATAATGTTTTAGAATTGTGCACATTGATGGCCTAAGGCTAAAATGCGACTATATTCTGTGCCAAGAGATCTGCTGCTTGATTTCCAGCTGTTTTTGTGAGACATTGTTTTTTTTAAATGAAACTAGAACTGAAATGTCTAACTCAGGGATCATGTTTCCACTTCTTCTTCACAGTTGATTATGGAACATTCAACATAAACTTGGCTAAATTAATCAATGAATTGGTATCATTAATACAAGAAAAATGTAAAATTGGAAATTCAATTTTCAGGGACATCCAAGTCTTTTGTCTACTAGGATTTTGCCTAAAGGTCGATCAAGGAAAATAAACTGGTATTGATATTGTTGATTATTGTTCAAGCTACAGTCCTTGCACTTTTGCAAGCACTGTGACTTTGAATATGGAAACTAGAAAAACCTTCAAAAAAGAAAGCCAGCAGGACGACTTTCATATCTTAGCTTTAGCATAGCTTTGATATTTAATTTTGTAAATTCATGTAGAACATATTATTACTTCAAATTCATCAATTTCAATTTGTTATTTTAGTTTGCTTTTCATACATGCTATATAAAGTGCTATTCATAGAACATGAAAAAGGAATTTGGTCTTTTATTTTTAGAAATAAATAATAAATTTATGCATTGTCAATGTGAACTCCTTATACCCATGTAAATATGATGAGACATGGATGTTTATTATTATCCAAAAAATTTATCCATCTCTGATCTGATTGGCTTATTAAGATTCCCTAGACAGATTAATTTCCATAATCAGCCAACATTGACCAAATTTGGAAGATTCATTGTCAATCGTCCAATAATAATAAAAAAAGTTATTGGACGATTGATGTCATTTGTCCAATAATGATCATTTATAAGTATGAATATTTATTATATCTACATGTATAACTATGATGTAGTATGACCAAAATAAGGATGAGAGAACTAAGCAAATATGAGGCCGTATTACATGCTGTATTACATAGTTTTTGGTTTGCCATATTTTACACAGAGTAATTGGAAAATAGAGGAAACTAAGAAGGAGTTATATAGTAAATCCTTTATGAAATATTTTCTTGTGTATGATGGTCTGACATTTTATTCCTTGCTCACATTTTGCCGCACCTAAAGGCTTGGCAAAATACATACGCAACTCGTAAAATGTCAACTGGTCCGTAATACACAACAAAATATCTAATGAGTGGTATATATGTCATGCAACATTGAGACTGAGTAAGAAAAATCATGTCCAGCATTTCTGGAAATATGGAATATAGAAATTATATGAAATATGGAACCCTGGAATGATTATTATGCAGACCTTGGAAGATGTTATCCAGTGCCTCAGACTCTAGCTTTGGCAAAACACCCTTCATCATATCATACTTAGTCTCATCCAATAATTATTGATTGGAAAATGTTGTACAAACAATCCTTGGGAACCAGGGTTCATTTGCTCGAAGGTGGATTTCTTTAGGCTGCACTAACCCATGATTTCAACCTGAGGGTTTTCTTTAGACGCAGTGTGTTTTCCAAAATATAAATGTAACAATGAAGTTACCATGGCTACCACAATTTATGCCACTTGATCAACATCCATCCCCAAGGGGTCCAGATTTTAAACTGGAGGGCATCTGGCAGTGACAGCTGGGCAAGACTACATGCATTTTAGATAGGAAGTCGTCCATCCATTTCGAAATACAACTTACCATGTATAATGGAATGCAGGAGGACTTTCAAAAGAGTCCATATGATAAACAACACAACTCTTCTCTGCCCAGTCCCTCTAGGTCTAAGGGCAACAAAGGGAGCCCAAGGTTATTATTCTCTAAATTTGATATCCAAGGTTGGTTTGCATTCCTCAAGATAGCTGGGCAAAACTCAGCAAAGTCATGTGCACAGCTGGTCAATTTGCCTGATGTCTGGCCATTAACGAACCCACTGTATCAATTATTATTATTATTATTATTATTATTATTATTATTATTACTACATCTCTACCTTGCCTGTAATACACAGGGGTTTCATTAACATTAGCAATAGCAGGTTCCACTACTAAAAGATAGGCATCTAAAATACAGATGTCCTACCATTAAAATATTGTATAACTAGAAAAAAATAGCCGGCGGTGAATGGCAAAACAGATGGCAATAAACCGCCACGGTAACTGCCTATTCATGAACATAATCTGCATAATTGTACAATAAATGCATTTATTTTTTTTCCACAGGCAAATTCATTATTTAACCTACAGAAACCCTTTGACTTAGTGTCATTTATACATCAAGAACAAAAACTAAACAAAGTTCATTTACTTCGAAAAGAATTAAAAAATCAGCAAGACATTTTAGACGAGGTGAACAGACAGGAGAGAATTGATCTGTCAGAGACATTCTTTAAAACTGATCCTTCATGCAGTAAATTATCCAAGAGATGGCATGAGTTGGATCAATCATTAAATTACATTATTCCATTTGCAAGCAAGGGAATCAAGTAAGTGCAGTCAATATAACTTGGGGGGAGGGTGAGTAGAGCGATAGCACTAAAACACGGTTTAAGTGTTATCGCTCTAAGGCAAACAGTATTTTATGATGTGGTTGCATGGCAGGGCCATATTTAACTCAAATTTCTTAGGGGGCAGTATGTCAGTTAATATATTTCTTTGGCAGGAAATATTTATAAGTAGAAGGCAGAGCATTGGTTTCCTTAGCTGTAGTCAAAGGGGGGGGGAGATCATCTGCCCCTCTGCCTAATCCATACCTGTATAATATACCTGGGAGGGGTGGGTTGTAACCAGTTTTTCACATCAGCAAGTTGGTAATATCAATTGGTAATTTCAAACATTATTAGTCAACCTGTGTGGCATCCACTTTCACAATTTGTATGCTAAATCTACAATGTACTTACTGTGTGACACCTGCCACTGTGACCACCCAATGAATTCTTGTTTGCAAGTTAAATTATAGCCAATCACAGGATGAGAGTTTGTATAACCTATAAATTTGCATGCATGGGAACTTGATCACTCAGTCATGGCTCAAAGATTATATTATTTTACATTTGCAACAAAAACATGTCTTATATGGCGCCACACGGACATTGGTTGAAAGAGTTTTCCTGTCAGATTCTGAAAGTTTCCTCAGCGATTAGTGATCTTTGTCTCTATACTAATATTAACAGTATATTGTGCATAATGACAGTACAAATATTGCTAACAGTTTGAAACCTTGTTTGTTTTTATTGATACATACCGTATTTACTCATTTTAGGGCCATGGCATTTATTTAATTTTTTGGTTTCTGTTGCGGTGCTTATTCGGGGGCAGTGTAAATTCGAGGGCAGTGTTTATTAAGAAATCATAAGGCTCATAAATGATTCAATAAGTGAAGCAAATGTTAAACTTGTTTTTTTTACACAATTTCAACATTGAGTTATACCGTACTTGGTTTTCCTTATTCAAGATGACTGTCTAGTATAAGTGTTTTGAATAAGCGCTACACTGTTTGAACAAATGTGACACTTATTCAAGGGGGCACTTAATTCATCATATTGCCCTTAAGCGTGGCATCTACCGATCAAGGGCAGTGCTTAATCAAGGGTGGTACTAAAACAAGTAAATACAGTATACTTTTCAAAGGCTAAAATAGAGATGAGCCACACCCGTACCACACCCATATGCATGTTGTTTCAAAACACCAAACCATTTTTAAGGGAAGTGGAAGAGACTATCCTACAATAAGAGATGCCTCCAGAGGACACTGAAGTTTAGAAATTTGTTTTTCAGTCTTGTAGATCATATTGACTTGGAGAGTCCAGTAAAAACTCATAATGTCAAAACACCACTATGTCTAAAGAATCTTCCCTTCTCCCTTCATACCTATGACCATCTTGATGGTGTAGCAAATCGACACAAAATATTGGGTGTAAGTGAATATAACTTGTTGTCTAAAATGCCGTACGTAAGTGATGTTGGTGACTGGGGTAACAGGATTGCTAAATCTCTTAATAAGGTTAGTGTAGATTTAATTAGCAATTTCATTTTTCTATGTGTCTGTTCATACACTCAGATGTACAGATGTGCCTGACTCTTATAGACTGGTACACAAGCGATCTTCGATGAGAAAGTGGGTGCATTTTGATGTCATCTCACTCCTCAACGAGAACTGTGACCCCCATATTATATTTGCTCTTTTAACTTCCATGATGACATTTTCTCACCATGCGAAGTATGAAGGAAAAATCATGTTAAACTTTTTTTGCCTGTGAACGTCCTTGATTAATAAGTTAATTGTACCATCAGCATCACGTTTATCAATGTAAAATTGTTGATTAAGGCAGCTTTCCTTTCCCTTTGGAATTTTTTCTGATCAGTGATTTTGTTCATGCATTTGTATTATAGTCACATAGTTTTCAATCAGTCAGAGTGACGTGCATAATGTGTAGAATTGGAAATCCTGGAAGGGAGGAGGGGTCGGAGAAAGAACAAAAGTACAGTGTATGTATGGAAGAAAACTGGAAGTGCCAGGGTTAGCCCTTCGTAAAGGACTATGGATATTTTCTGGAACAATATTATTATTAAGTAAAATAGTTATCATGAACTAATTTGATCATTTAAATGGATTTGGTTTTGTTTTCTTTTTTAAGAATTCTAGTTCATGGATTTTACAAAACATGGCTGCTATATATTGGCGCCTACAGGGAAATACAATCCAATCCATCAACTGCCTAAGAGAAGCTTTGCACTTCTCTCCAAGGTAACTCAAAATTACAAAGAAGGTCAAAAGAAAGCAAACTGCATTTTACTTAAGGTGTCTCACTGTAGTTTTTTTGGTCATGCTTCCACTTTTCATGATAAATGAAAATAAAATAAATAAATAAAAACTGAACAATATTTTCAGCAGATCAACAGTGTGGTTCTAATCTGCATTGCTGGCACTCACTACCTCTAGAACCACATGTCAAACAAACTCAGATCAGTCACATAGTATTCTATATCACCTGAACTGGAACTCAAACCCAGAGCACAGAGGTGAATGGCAAGCACTTTTACTTGCTTGGCCAACCACACCACCCAACAATTTTTTTTCATTTAGCAGATTGATAACTTCCTACACTGTACACTAGACTGCACAAGTTTTGCACTAGTTTGTATTATATTAAATCTCTCTCTATACAGAGAGCACAGAGACATGGCATTGTTGGGCTTGGCTCAAGTTCTCCACCACTCAAATCATTCACTGGACTCTGTAATCTTACTGCATGCTTCACTAGAAATTACAAGGGATATTGCACTTCACCAGTTTATATTGGGGACCATCTATGCTGTGAGTACCTCAAAAATTCAACTGTGTGTACCTAAGACAAGTATAGTATAAAGAACGAGAGAGAGTGTTTTATCGATAAAACACGATCTCGAGTTCTTTATACGGCTTAAAAAACTCCAACACATATTAGAGTTGTTCTCTAAAAGAAATTCAAAAATATCTTCATTTATCTTGGAGAAAATCGAGGTTAAAGTTGATGTAAATTAGGCCGAATCTTTATCAGATATAAAGACACTCGTCACGGTGGCGATTTTCATTGTGTTTGCCTTATGAATTATTAATGAGTTTTTTAAGTATATATAAAGATGTGCATATTTAAGATATGCAATGCTAATGAGCAGTAGTCTGTATATATTGCTTGTTCTAAGATTCAGTGCTGCATTTATCTCGTAGGTGTGAGCAAAGACAGGCACTGCTAATGAGCAGTACATTGCTGAGTCTGTGTATGTTACTTGTTTTAACACTCAGTGCTGCATTTATCTCGCAAGGTGTGAGAAAAGACAAGCACTGCTAATGAGCAGTACATTACTGAGTCTATGTATGTTGCTTGTTCTAAGACTCAGTGCTACATTTATCTCATAGGTATGAGAAAAGACAAGCACTGCTAATGAGCAATACATTACTAAGTCTGTTCGTTACTCAGTGCTGCATTTATCTCATACCAGAAGATGTAAGAAAAGATGCAAGGACTGCTAAATAACATCACATATAACTGAGTCTTAGATGAACCAGACTATAGTTGTTTAAAGCCAGGGGTGCAACCAGGATTATTCTTCTGAAAGAAGTTGTAGAGCTAAAGAAATTGAAAATGAACAAGAGGATATTTGTTGGAATTAAAGTATTGAGAAGAAAGGGGTCCCCTGTACACCCCTTCCACCCTTCTCCTAAATCAATCTCTTAAAATCACTAGTTAGCTATTCATTTTGTTTGGAAGAAAGGTTTTATGATGAGTTATATCTGTTCTATGTTATTGTATGTTTCAGTCTCTGGAGCTGTACGATATGGCCGAGCATTGTTTTCAGTACATTACACAAGTTCAACCTGATTTTGTTCCTGCAGTGGAAAGATTGCAAGCTGTTATTTGTGAAAAGAAGTATATGGAAGCATTGAAACAACAATACAGGTATGTATCATCATCATCATCATCATCATCATCATCATCATTGGCATCATCATCAGGCCTGTCATCACTGTATCGAATTACATTAAACTCGCACCCGCCAACTCACCCTCGCCAAACTGACCAACTCGCCCACGTATGAAATCACACGTATGAAAGACGACTCTTTGGTTCTCAATTAAAACATTATATGTCTTGATTAGTGTACAACTTACTTGATACCTGTTATTAGTCTTAAATGAGAAAGTCTCAACACTGTGTATACATCGATTGCGATTTCGTTTGTATTTGAACAAGTGTCGTTTGGTAGTGGTTGAGGACTACTGAGTTTCTTGCCAACCTTAGTTTCTTGTCGGATCAAATGTAAACAGTATAAATACTCTTATTGTAAACATAGTCACTTTTCTCTCTCTTTTGATTCAACTAAAACACTTTTTTGGATCTTTTAATTGAAGTAAGACATTATAAACTGCCTTAGCTTTCCAGGTTTATATACGTGGGCGAGATGGACAACGATATTCCATTCCATTGAATGGTAGATTTTAAAGAAATTTTCAAATCATTTTATTTTCAGTTCACTTGAGCAAGTGCTAAGTAAAGTCAAGAACTATAAACACAAACACAAGACTCTCCAGAAGCTTAAAGCCAACATTAATAGCATAAAACATGATTTTCCCTATGAACAATTTAAGAAGCATCTTGGTTGGATGAATAAGAACCATATGATATGCCCTAATGATGTGCCTCTTGGGAATAATCAGGTAGATATAACTGATGGACTTACTGTGTCCGTTATGATTTGCCTCCTTGCTTCCTTGCTTCCTTACTTCCTTGCCTCCTTGCCTCCTTGCCTCCTTGCCTCCTTGCCTCCTTGCCTCCTTGCCTCCTTGCCTCCTTGCCTCCTTGCCTCCTTGCCTCCTTGCCTCCTTGCCTCCTTGCCTCCTTGCCTCCTTGCCTCCTTGCCTCCTTGCCTCCTTGCCTCCTTGCCTCCTTGTCTCCTTGCCTCCTTGCTTCCTTGCCTCCTTGCCTCCTTGCCTCCTTGCCTCCTTGCCTCCTTGCCTCCTTGCCTCCTTGCCTCCTTGCCTCCTTGCCTCCTTGCCTCCTTGCCTCCTTGCCTCCTTGCCTCCTTGCCTCCTTACCTCCTTACCTCCTTGCCTCCTTGCCTCCTTGCCTCCTTGCCTCCTTGCCTCCTTGCTTGCCTCCTTGCCTGCTTGCTTGCTTGCTTGCCTGCTTGCTTGCTTGCTTGGTTCCTTCCTTCTTCTTCCTTCCTCCTCTCCATCCCTCACTCCATCCCTCCCTCCATCCCTTCGTTCCTTCATTGCTTCCTTCGTTGCTTCGTTCCCTCCTTCCTTCCCTCCCTCCTTCCTTACCCCTCCTTCCTTTCTTTCCTTCTCTCCATTCCTGCTTCCCCATTATCCCTCTCTCTTCTCTCTAACCTATCTTCATTTTTCCATCTCTTACATAAGCTTGAGGTCACCTTTTAATATTGTTATTTTAGGAGACACTCCTTTTTGGAACTGTTGACCTAAACAAACACGACAAAACCAACCTGGAGCGAGAAATCATCAGCGCCATTAACTCTAACCAAGTCGATACCAACAAGCCATTCACTGTGAACATCCAAGTTGGCCAAAAAGAACTTGTATGTCAAAATTCTCAGAAACCCACAAATACACCTCAGAATGCATGCGACATACGAGTTGACATTAATCGAGATGCATTATCGGCTGAGGAGAAAAAGAAAAAAGAAAAAGCAGTGAAGAAAAATGAGAAGAAAAAACAGAATGAAGAAAAAGTGAAAACTGAGAATCAGAAGGAACGGAATCACGAGAGAAAAAAAGGGATGCAACAAAAAGCTGAGCATTTTAAGTCCAGTCAAGTTGCACGAACAAGTTCTGTTAGTAAAACTAGTCAAACAAGTGAAATTGAACAAACTGGTCAAACAGGTCAAGCTGGTAAAACTGGTCGAGTAGGTCAAGAAAATGATGCTAGTGGATCCAAACCACTGGAAAAAGTCTCCAAGAAAAACAATGCTAGAAAAGAATCTGACGATGGCAACTCAGCTGATCAGAAGCAAACAAGCAAGAAACAATCTTCCAGGCCAAAACATGAAACCAAAAAGCGAGGAAAAATAAACATGGGGCCTCTTACTCTTGAAGAAAAGACGGAGGAGCAAATAGAGCATGCGCGTGAAACTCTTGCACGTGTTAAAAACGTTCTTAAAGTCCCACATGGGAAAGGTCCTCCAATAGGTGCTAAAAGTACCGCTGGGCCTGGTGGAACGGGTCAAAGTGTTCGGAGAGATAGTGAAAAACTGAATAGGAAGGGAGAATCTAGAAGATCAGCAAGTGAGAGTCCCACATGGACTAAAACATCGTCTAAAAAGCATTACCAGCCTGTTGAATGGCGAAGTGTGACCGCAGGACGAGTACAGTCACATTGCGGGAATCCCGCGGGAACTAGCAAGAAGAGACGAAAGGGGGATTCATTCATTAAGGGTTGTCAGGATCAGAATGATGACACTAAAAAAATGAGCTCGCCGTCTGAGGAACGGATTCAAATTAGTGACAAAGATTTTAAGAATGGTGGCAAAGTCACCAAAACTCTAGAGAAAGTTGATAAAAATCGAGCCAGTTCTCAGGCTACGAAAGAGAATTCAAATAGCCAAAATATCCGCGAAAACAAAACCCACAAGGATCATTCTCGGAATGACGGGATTCTTTCTGGGCTAAAGGAAATGCAGAATGCTTTACTGTTGGCTAGAAATATTCAACCAAGAACTGATTTTGATTACCGTAACTGTAGACAAGACGTAGATCACATGGAATTGTTAAAAGTCAAGAATAACAAGTTTAGTGCCGTTGCTAGTGTTGCTTCCAAAGGAATCGAGTAAGTCGGTGTTATAGGTCAGCGGTGTTACAGTTTAACCTCTTTACTGCAACAGTAAGTGATAACATGACGAGTATGCGCGAACCGCTGGACGGAAGTGGCCTCAATTACGGTTTTAAGCTGGCTTAGGGCTACCATTCTCATAAATAGAATCGTATATAGTCTCCCCAAAGTTTTTCGGAGCATTACACTCGAGTGCAGAAGTACGAACGGCTAGAAATCATCCTTTCAAAATTATGCATTTGTCCAAGACAATAGAAATTGGAGACATGCGCAGATGTTATCACTTGCTGCTCCTCTACCGCCGATTCCGATAAAGCGCGGTCACCAAGACATCACGTTTGCACGTGCACATTGCATTCGACGGCGGACGTCAATCACCATTCTTCCTCGAAAATGTTACAAGTAAAATCGATTACCATCGGCTACAAAAAACGAAAGAGAATTTCTTTAGATATCTTGGGTCTCTTTGGAGTTTGCTTGAGTTGATTTCAATCTCGTACCCAGAGCCGATTTTTCTTACTGCGTATGGTCGCAGAAAAATAAGAAAAATCGGGTCTGGGGACGAGATTGAGTTGATTTGAGAGTAATGTTAACGTCTATGCAAAGTGCAAAACACGATATCAAAGTCTTAGGCCCCGTCCACACAGAAACATCCTCATGGATTCCAGCCGGCGTTAGTGAACATGCGCAAACGTTTGTTTATCCTGGTTGAAAAGGACTGGAAATGAATCACATGGTACAGCGTCTTCGAAAGGAAGCGTTTACAACTGTCCACATGGAAGCGATAGATGATCGTTTTCGAAAATAGTCACTTTAAAAACCGTTTTCAAAAAGAAGCGGTAACATTGAAAGCGATCGACGTTTTCGTGTAGACGGAACATTTAAACGCTGAAAAATACAACCAACCAACCGACCGAACAACAACGACAATAACAGCAACAACAACTAGTAAGCGTTTAAAAATAGAAACATTTCCGCGGTGTGGACGGGGCGCAGTCGCGCTTCATCGGAATCGCGGTAAATACCTCCATAACACAAACTGACCTCTATAATACAGACAATTCTGTATGATATAGACTTAAGAGATACGCATTTTCCCGTCCTTTTCAATTTGAAGAGGATTGAACCCCGTTACTAATCAAAACTGAGGGTTTTTTTTTGTTATTTAGTGTGGGTCAATATATCGACCTCATGGAAGACATTTCAGGTCTCCCCATGCCTCCACGATGCGTTGCCAAGATAAAGCCTGGACCCCAGTCATATGATCATCTTAAGGTTTGTATTATACAGTTGCATGCAGGTATGATGGCATGGTTACTCGGCGGTCATACCCGGAAATGTAGCTTTTTCTTCATTGTTGTAGTCCATCACAAAATGCAGACAAGTCCAGACCCAGACCTCTTTTTACTCCGCTCCGCTTCGGTAAAACAGAAGAACTTACATGCGCATGTTTTACATGAACCAATCAGACACCGTAACTTTTGGTGTGACCTGGTTACAAGGCCTTTCGACAAGTCATACAAGGCTTGGATTTGCTCCAATTTGGGTAAAAACGTGTGCTTCGTACAAGTGAAGGCATACTTAACTGCTTCGATGAATTTGTTTCAAAATGAGGTCTATATATCTGATTTAATTCAGATAACCTTTCGTCTAACCCTTCGTAAACAGCAGCCATATTGAACGATAGCCTTGTAATCTGGTGACACCAAAATTTACGTTGTCTGATTGGTTCATGTAACGCATGCGCATGCAAGTTCTTCTGGACAAGTCTCTACAGCAAACGCTTAGAGAACAAAAGCTCGCCGAGTGAACGCTCAAATGAGCGTCCTTTTTGTTGCTAGTATGTCAGTTTGTGACTGCTTTCAGTCGTCTACTCTTAGCAGAAAAGTGCTTGCTTGACTTTGCATGAAACAACGGCTTAGAGAAAAACTTGGAGGCTCGTAACCCGGCGAGTGAACGTCCAGACGAGCGTCCATTTTTTAAGGCAGATAACCAAGAAAGGTAACCAAGGTTTTTATTACAGGGTGTTCTACAGATTGGAAAAAGTAAACTTGAACCTGAAAGTGGACTTTCACAGGTTGGTATGATTTAAGCAGATTCTCCACTCATTGCAGAAATCACTAGCAGCGGTCATTTTTACTCGCAGCGAAATTTTGAACAATACACTTTATTCCCAACTCGCTGCGAGTGCTTTCAGCGAGAACTGGAGAATGGCCTTTAGATTTCAGTTGAACTCGCTTCTCTAAGGTTAACGCCCCTGTTAGATGGTCCCAAGACACCATAATACTAAGAGAGCGAAACTCAGTATTGATGTCTGTGCGATGTTCGTGGCGGCTAAGGCTATTTTTAGTAACTTCGCCATCGCGCGCGAAAGGCCCTCAACCAATAGAATTTGCTTTTTGGCGTGCGCGCGGAAGGGACCGTTTGAATTCTATTGTTTAAGTGCCTTGCGCGCGCGATGGCGAAGTTACTAAAAATAGCCTTAGGCGCCACGAACATCGCACAAACATCAATGCTGAGTTTCGCTCTCTTAGTATTATGGTCTCTTGATGGTCCTCGAATTCCTGCCGCAACCGTGCGGTGCCGTTTACTCAATCATGCGAAATCTACTCTACTAAAGAAACTCCCTCGTTTCAGACTTTTTTGTCACATGACCAAGGAAGACACATGAACGTCGAGGAACTGGGTACAAGAATCCATAGAGGTCTCAAAAAGGTAAGGGGATTCTGTCGAGGGAGTATGTCTTGGTGTTACTAAGTGTGCTATTATATGCAAAATGAAAGTACGGTCCGTAGATCGATCCTGAGCGACCTCACAATTCTCCCTGCGTTGCTTTTGCTATAAATACTTATAAAACTTTACATAGCTAAGAAAAATCTCTTTCGTAAGGGATTTTGCTACACAGTGCAATTTTATTATTGGTTGTGCTCAATGTTGTAGAAGTAGAACCAGGGTTTTTCTTCTATAGCTGTTGTACACATCGCTGTGTGCTGTAGGGGGCGAACACACGATTCAACTCTGCTATTTTGCGCAGTGTTGGGAGAAATTGTTTCGTTTGGAATGTAAAAAGCTGCCATGCACCAACGTTCAGATTTGATAAGACAATAAGGCAAAAGCGTTGACCAATGAAAACAATGAGACATTGTACGGCAGCACATGGGTTTTGTGATTGATAGGATTATATAATATTTGGTATATTACACGCATTCTGATTGGTCGAGAATCATGTGAGATTACACACACAGATAGCGTCATTGAATCTTAATTGCACTCTGATTAGTTTAAATGTTTCAATTAAATATTAAATAGATTCCATTTTGTCGTGGTGTCATGGTACTCGATACATTAAAGACGTCAAAATAATAATAATAATTTAGTAATAATTTAATATTTATAACGCGCATATTTCATATGGATATGCTCATATGCGCACTGCTAAAACAAACCTAGTAATAAATAAAAAATAATAATTAATTAATAAACTAATTAATTAACAATAAATAATTAACTCCTAATAGAATAAAAATTTAAAAACTTATAAAACCTAAAAGGTATGGTTCAAGATATTAAAAATCTAATTATCCTTAAAGGCAAGCTTGAAAAGAAAGGTCTTAATGGCCGATTTAAACTTATTTAAAGATTTAAAGATTTAAAAATGTGGTGAGAACAACAGTCACGCTACTCGACTTGGCCTTGTGGCATACATTTTTGTTCTCACCACATTTGACGTCACCTGTGCATCGATTACAGACGCATGAAAAAAATGGACTCTATTTGTTAAAAAAAACTAGCTCATCACTGCGTATGGTGTACAGCAACCATAATTAAACAATAGCTAACATTTTCCACTGACTTATGGTATTTGGTTCCAGAACCCTACATCCTGGGTCTTACTCAATATTGCGTCACTCTACTGGCGTATCATGGGAAATACTTACGAGACTGTTCGTTGTCTCCGATTGGCTGTACTGAACTCTCCAGATAAATCTTCACAGGTGAGATTGGGCTTCCTGTGTGCTTTTTAATATTTCATTTATCTTAATGTTTTGTTCTTTCTTTTTTACTTTTCTTCTTTCATTTCACCAGGAAATTCCACTTGTTAGCTTAGCTAGTATTCTGTTTAGGGGCGGATTTCTGGATGATGCTGCCACTGTTAGCAGAGATGTTCTAAAGGTAAAAAAGAGAAAGAATTTTCCATAATCCTTTTAATTTTTGTAATGAGGTATTTCGTTTCCATGGCTACATTGATAGCCAGCGCCCTTAATTTTTCAAAGCACCCCTAAAACTTAGTATCTCTTGAAATGGTTTGTAGATTTCTCCTAATGCTCCACTTGGACATTTCTCTTTGGCCAATACTCTCGCTGCCCAGGTGAGTTAAATCTGTTGTAATATAAATAAAAACATGACATTTACCCCAACACTTTAAAATGTTACGTGACACGTCACACAACTCTGTTATGATATCACATGTGACTCTTAAGGCCCGTATACACGAGGCAAGTTTTTATGCAACATCGCGCGCACCGTTCTACCATGTGATCACCTCTGCAGTGTTGCGCTCTATGTTACAGAGAATGTTGCAGGAGAACTCGATCTTCCTCTTGTAACTGTTGCTTACAACATTTATAAAGCGTGGACAGACAAAGCAATTCTGTGTTGCGCGAAATGCTCCATGCATCCTGTGTCAGGACCTATAATGACGTGTCACGTAATATATAAAATCACGTGATACTTGCGTGTCACGCAATTAATATTTATGTGACATTTTATATATTTGCGTGATTTTAAAGGAACAACTTCCGTTGTTTCAGTCTATAAATGCGAGGGATTCTTCCTTTGCTTTTATAAAGCAGTAAAACTGAAAAAAATGCGTTTCCTTTGTTGTGATATTGCGTGACAAGTCGCTTAATCGTTGTGTTACTTTCAGGGTGTTATAACAGAGGCAACCCAACACTTCCTCATTGTTCTTCAACTTGAGCCTGGTTTTGTTCCAGCAGTCGAACGTCTGAGAATAATTCAATGCATTCTTTGGAAGCAGCAGAGAGAATTGGAGAAAGAGGCTGACGAGCTGAGAAAACTTTTATCTGCAACTTAATGGACTAAACACAATAATAAAATCCCCTGTTAAAATCCCCTAAAATATTAGTGAACTAAAGTTAATAAGGAAATCTATGATTTGTAATGACGTCAACTGGAATTCAATTGTTTGGGTTTTTATAGACAAATTTCTAGTGTGCGCCACATTCACTAAAGGGAAAGGGTGCTTACCATTTTCCAAAAATTCTGGTTGGAAAAAATGATATATGTCAATCAGATTTTCCCGCTCTTTTTGGTTCTTCCAGTAGACGCGTGCACCATTTGTCGGAAGTGAAGTTCCTCTCCTCTTCCACCGCTATTTTTCTCCATTAGCAAACGAATTTCCAACTGGATGGATTGGTTTAAATGGTACGCACCCCTAGAACTTAACATTTCCTTGACCTTCCTTCTCTTCGTCTCTTAATTGCTCGCTCCACATCCTTTGTCCTTGGGATACTGACCAAAAACTACATCTATTTCTCTTCAGTAATTCCCTTCCAAACTTTGAGTAAATTCGTCTTTTGCGCAGTTGTTTATTCTCATTACGCAACGCGATGTTTCGGGAGAAAACGCATTGAAAATACATCGAATCAAGATTTTAAACTACAATTGCAGTACGATTACATTTGACAATATTTATAATATTGTCATAACATATTTTAGAAATGAACAGGAGGTATCTTTGGGATATCCTGAGATGCGTTCTTTTGGCTTATTTCGGAATGGCTAAATGCGCGAAATACCAATTATGATTCGCATATTTTATACTGCAATCTGTTCAAATTAAAATACAATGGACGCTTTCTTTAAGGTACGGTAATACGAGCAACAAAATCACTCAACTTGTCTCGCAACGTTGCGAAACGAGTTGAAGAGCGATGCTACGCGTTATTTTTTTCACCCGAAAACCAACTTGTCTCGCAACAAAATAGTTTGCTGCAAGTTGAGTGAATCATGACTTCTGATTGGATCAATCACGAACACGAAGGAAGCCAGAGAAGTTGACTTTGGGGTGGTAATACGCGCAACATGAAATTTTGTTGCAAAACGTTGAGCGACTGTCTACTTGCTGCAACAGACTTTTTCAACTTATGGGTGGAAAAACGCGCAGCATCGCTCTTCAACTCGTTTCGCAACGATGTTGCGAGACAAGTTCAGAGTGATTTTGTTGCTCGTATTACCTTGCCTGTATATACACACAATATAATATAGACAGCTCCAAAGTACAGACACCTCATAATATGGACACTTCTATACTAAGCGGGCAGGTCGCTATGTCCCAAAAACTGGAATCTTGGAGGGTTTCCTTATAAACGAAAACTCGAGTATTTTGAGGCCTAGTCTCCTTTGCAGCCGTTTTTTGTGTCGTAAAGCCTTGCGTGACGACATCGAAAAACGGCTGCAAAGGAGACTCGGGCTAGTCGAGGCCTGGGTCAAGAGGGAAATCTGAAGCTTACGATTGATTTTTAGTTTTATGTCATAACTTGAAGTTTTGCCGAAACCAGTAGAACTTAGTGTAGTGTACGTACTGACTTGTTCTTATTTCAAAGTGTGAAAATAGCTGTCCCTCTCCTCTCCTCTCCTCTCCTCTCCTCTCCTCTCCTCTCCTCTCCTCTCCTCTCCTCTCCTCTCCTCTCCTCTCCTCTCCTCTCCTCTCCTCTCCTCTCCTCTCCTCTCCTCTCCTCTCCTCTCCTCTCCTCTCCTCTCCTCTCCTCTCCTCTCCTCTCCTCTCCTCTTGTGTTTCGACATGTACAGGCCAACTGTATTAACTGGTCAGCTGTTATCCATCACAACGTTACGAACTCACGGCTCGAGAAAACTAGTCAACCCACCTAGTCAGAATATCGTACTTATCGACCTTACGACTGTGCAATATGTGGGCAAGCAAGATCAAGATCTTAACTCCTTATGTCTCTGTCGGCGTACTAGGATCCGGGGCGTCGTACATGATATACCAGACGTTTTCTAGAGGTACAGTTGAAATCGCAACTCTTCACATGGTGTCGTCCTTTAATTTGCAAAATTTGCCTAGAAAAGTCTACGCGATTGGGGAAATTTTCTACCGAAATGATATCGGATTTAGATTGCAAATCCTTCAGTTGAAATTGTGGGGGTATTTTAGCGAAAAAAAATTGCTCACGGAATTAAAATTCGGGTCGATTATTGCAATTACTGAGTTTGTTTACATTGAATGATTCGACCAAGTTTCAGTTTTGCAATGTTCCTATCCCTCGATCTTCCCTCTGATTTTTACCTTTTTATCTCAACACTGCCCTATGAAGCATTTTCTTCAAATTTGAGCCGTCAGAGTTAGCAATAGTTTTCTACAGAAATGTTGTTTTCTTGACAAAGGACCGAATTAAGTCATGCAACTGTGCACGCCTGAATAGATCCACCAGTTTGGCTTAATTTGTGCTTTCAGCCCTCCTTAGTTCTGTAGTTTGCATCTGGTAGTAGCTTTTGAAAAACGTCAGTGTAGTTGGCAATGATAACGGAAAGAGTTATTACAAATCCTATCAATGAGGCGAGAAAACCGGAAATCAATTCAAGCGGTTATTATAAAGTACTGAACTTTGTTGATGTGTTGAGGTGTCAATTTTACACCAATCGTACAATAGATATTTATTGCAAGACACTTGTTAATTTTTACATAATAAAATTTTATACCCGTTGTTATTTAACGATACTCTTTATTCGTTCTGCAGGTTAAGTGTCACTTTTACTACGTTTTATCTGTATGCGATGTATAAATGAAATTGTGTCAATGAAATTCTCGAATTAGACCGAGTTAGACACGGATTTATTTTAGCTTTAACTATAACTGAGCGGACTTGTACTATAGTTTAGGCTATATCGAATTAATTTTCTATGACAATAGGCAATTTAACGGCGTAAGTATCCCTTTTCAACATTTAAGTTGTGTCGCGTGAATTTGCCCAAATCGATTGATTTTGAGAGAAAGCTGTTTTGTTGGCTTGACAAATTGGCTTGACCTTGACCTAAAACCATGTGCTAGCTCGTCAATTCAAAAGACCCGTTATTACCGCTCAAACGGAGAAGTTTTCTTTTAGTTTTAAAGTTGCTTGACATAGTTGCATTTTACTGCCCTTGATTTCTCTGGTTTGAGAATACAGCGATGTTTCAACTAAGTCATTAAAACTAAAGACTAGCTGTGCTCTACAACTCAAAAGTTTTTATATGCATGGATGATCTTAAACTTCAAGTGCCAAAGAAAAGCATTTAATCGTGAAAAGCTCAACTAGCAAAAACCACAGAACTCAATAATACCACAGAACCATAATACTTAGCTTTGGGGTCTCAGCATCTTGGCATGCAGGTCTCTGATATTTTACCATTTCTTTACCCTTCACTTTGAATAGATTTCATTCCACTTTGAATAGATTTTTTTCTCTAATTGTAGTCCCTGTTGCACATGCAAGTGCTGTCCCCACCCCTGTAAAACCATTCAAGGACACTCATGTTGTTATTGTTGGTGGAGGATATGGTGGCATGAATTTAGCTCAGAAGATTAAAAATAATTGTCAGCTTACATTGATTGATGCTAGAGATGCGTTTCATCATAATATGGGGGCTCAGAGATCTGCTACAGAACCAGGTAGAGTTAATATGTTGTCCATTTCTCATCTCTTCCTTCTCTATTCATCCCTCTGTTTGTCAATAATTGTTTCTTTTCATTCACCAGATACATTACATTCTTCCTTCTCTGTGTCCATCCATCATCCATTCATTCATCCATCCATCCGTCCGTCTGTCCATGTCCTTCAATTGCTTCCTTCCTTCCTTGAAACTGTCCATTCATCCTGTTGTTCATCCACCAATGTTCATTCAATCACTCATTTTTTTCATTTGTTCATTCATTTGTTCATTCATTCATTCGTCTATTTGTTCGTTCATCCATTCATTCATCCTTCAATTTATTTATTCATCCATCCATTCACTCATTCATCATTCATTCATCTATTCATTCACCATTCAGAAACTCATTCATTCGTTCATTTATTCAACCATTCATTCACTCTCATTTATTCATTCATTTGCATTTTTTGATTCTCATTTGTCTTAATATTCACCTATTCAGGCTATGTCAAGAAGTGTCTCATTCCATTTGAACCAACATTTGGCGACAAATTCAAACGTGGTAAAGTTGTTGGCATCAATTTAGCACAGCAGACAGTCACATTAGCCAGTGGAGAAATTGTCCCCTACGATGAACTAGTGATTGCCACTGGAACAACGGGTCCTTTTCCTTGTAAACTGCCTGTTGACGCAACTGCTAAGAATGCTATAGCTCGCTATGAGGACATTGTAGCTAAGGTATATAAATTGTCTTACATAGGAAATTTATTTTCTCTGACTTAAAATTTTTGTGTTTTAAAAAACAAATTTCTCATAGTGGAAGGTATAGGAAGATGCATTGTTTAAGTTTGACTCATTTGCATAATATCAAATTTCAAGCTATAGAGAAACGGCTCTAGAAATGAGAAGGCGGCATCCATTTAAGTGCCAACCAACCATACATTTACTGTTAATGCTAGTATTTCAAAAACTATATTAGCAAATGCACTCAAACTTTCAGATATTACTGAGATAGAGTGATAGCATTTTCTTATTTCTGGTGTCTGATTGAAATATACCTTGAAGTACGTTTTTATTATGCCTAAATTGAAGGGTTCCCTGTGAAAATGGCCCAATTGACTTTTTAATGGATGTCCTGAGATTAGTTTTTCCAGCATAGGAATGTTAATTATACCATTTTATACTATTGAAAATATATCTTCAAAAAGTCACTTAGGCCGTTTTCACGTGGAACCCTTCAATTGTGATGTCACATTGAATGTGTCCACCTATATAGTTGCATCATATTTTATTTTATTGATTATATTATTATTTAAAGTTACAAGGATTAGAAGGAAAAATCAAGACCATTGTGTAAGTTAACTGAGAGATTTATTCCTATTTCCGATTAACAGGTCCAAAAATCTCAGAACATTGTTATAATTGGAGGTGGTGCAGTTGGTGTAGAGCTGTCTGGTGATATTAAAGAAGACTACAAAGACAAAGACGTTACTTTAATTCATCCACGACAAACTGTAGTTAATGACAAAGTGAATGAGTCATTCCAGGAAACTGTGAAGAACAGACTGAAGTATCTTGGTGTACAAACTATGCTTGGTGGGTAAAAACATGTTTCTTCCTTCGTTCGTTCGTTCCTTCCTTCCTTTTCCTTCCTCCGGCCCCTCCCCTAATTTCCTTCTTTCTTTCATTCCTTCTTTCCTCCCTTCCTTCCCTATGCCTTTCTTTCTCATTCTCAGATAAGCACATTCTCCACTCATCGCAGCTGAAAGCACTCGCAGCGATCATTTTTACTCGCTGCGAAATTTTGAACAATTGTTGAATTCATATTAGAGACGGGAAACTCGTCTTGGACGGAATTTCGTTGCACAAAATTAAAATGTTTATAAACAGAAAACCCGTCGCGATTTCCACGTCTTATGGGAATTTAGGACGGTTTTTATCATTAGACGAATTATCCGTCCAACTTTCTCGTCGTTTTGGCCGGGAAAGTACCACGAGTTTTCTGTCAGACGAGTTTCCCGTCTCCAATATGAATTTAGCTAATAGATTTTATTCCCAACGGGTACTCGCTGGCTCGCTGCGAGTAATTTCTGCGATGAGTGGAGAATGGCCTATATTCTTTATTATTTTATTATATCTTTTACGTCTTTTTCTCTACCATCTTTTACCCTTTCAATTCCTTCTTTAACCGAACGTTTGATAACTTTGACCATTTATATATCTTAGGCGAGCGTGTCACCAATCTTCCCGAGATTCGTGAGAAGGGATATATGGATGTGACCGTCAAAACTGACCAGGGCAATGAAAAACCAGCAGATCTTGTCATTGAGTGCACTGGACTTAGAGTTAACACTGAAGCCTATAAAAATAGTTTAGGTAATTCTACTATGAGAGTGGATTGTAATATATATGTCCTCATTGCATATATACCCATTACCACAACTCGGAATATTAACAATTTAGCTATGCATGGGTAGCAACCGCAACTGTTGTGGTAACAGGGTGACGTGGTAGCAATAAGTCCATGGGGAATTATTCTTCACTTGCGTCAAAGATTGCCAGGGGAGGCGAGTGGCGCGATGGAAACTTGGTCGAAGTGACAAACGACGTAGCACTACCGCAAGCATCGCAAAGCAAAGCGTCACTACTGATGCACACAAACGCAGACGCAAGCAAGGTGGAATATTATGTATGCAGTAAGAATAATACTAATTCCCACAACGACTACATTTTGGGAAGTGAATATTGCCGATATCTAGGGGTTGAAATGAGTTTATTGAGAGGCATATATGCGAGACAAAACATTTGGCCGCTTTAGAAAGGTGATCGTTATACAGAGGTTCCGTGAGGGAAAATTAATTGGTGATCAAGTAATTTGAAGCGCAAAGTCGTAGTAATCACTTAAGGTGCTGTTACTCAATGGTAAAAACATGTTGTATGAACTATTACAGAATGTACGAATCCCTAAATCGCGCTAAAACCTAATTACATTACGAGAAAACGTTTGCAACAAGGCTTTTCGGTGTTACGCTGTGTAACCGTGCAATAGTCGTGCAACTTGTTTGGCAACGCCATTGCGTGACGACTTGCAGAAAAAATTGCACCGTGTAACAGGGCGTGTAACATGCAATTTCTTGTGCGCAACAGTGGATAAGTAGCGAACTCAATTTGACATCATCAACTGTTGCGTGTGATCGTTACAGTGGAGACACGATGCAATTGTACACTTACGTGCAACGTTGCAAGAAACGGTTCATCTCGGATCGGGCGCGAGCCGTAGGAAAAGTCTTGCGCCGCGTCGTTGTAAAGCCTTGCATCTCTGGCCACTGGACTTCATTATAACCACCTCATCTTAACTGCATTAATTCTCTTCAAACAGGAGACAAAATGGACAAGTTGGGACGACTAAAGGTTGACCAGTATTTAGGTGTCGAAGGTGTTCCTAATGTTTATGCCATTGGTGATTGTAATACGACGCCTGAGATCAAACTAGCAAGGCTTGCTCAAGCCCATGCTACATACATGGGACAGACCCTTCAAGCCAAGCACGATGGTAAAGATTTGCAGCCTTATGCAATTGATGGTAAGTTTATTTGGTATATAGCTATTTGCACAAACTTTGACGCGACTCTTTCAAAATCATTGTTAAACTTAGAAGCTGAGACCGAAATGGCTCCTGGGTCCACTAATAAGACATGGATTTCCGTCAATGTTTATGCAAATATCTATATTTAAGTCCTGTTCACATTAGCGACAAGTCATAAGCGCAAGCAACACGTACCACGTTCTCAGGTTACGTTAACGCTAGCCCGGATAATTTGAAAAACGCATTTTCTTAGCTAAAACAACAAGGCTCCACTGTAGCGAAAAACACGCGTTTTCAAAATTATTCAGGTAAGTGTGGACATAGTCTCAGTAGTACACTGCACATTTGTAGTGCTTGTCTTTTTCCAAACATAATCCTTGTGATAAATACGATACTGAGTCTTCGTTTGTGTATACACCTATTTCAAAAAAGGTTGTCGAACGAGAGGCCTTAAGCCCACGTGACTAGACCGAAAAGAAGTATGGGTAGTAGCAAAACTTTTCTTTCTTTTCCGCTTTGGTATTAACTTTAGCATTGGTAAGTGAAGTTCTTTAGTGTTTAAGGTCAGAGCAAGCTGAATTTGAGTAATCGTGTGGGATTTTTGTGACTATATAACTTTAGTGATTTCTTCCCATACTCCCTTTTGGGTGAGTCGCATAGGCTTGATACGTATCGACAATGTTTACTGAAATAGGTATATTGTGATAATATCATACGTTCGCGATTTTACGTAGCTTCCCTTTCTTAAATCGCTAGTTTGACGACTAAACAATTAAGAACGAAGAAATAGAAAACAAGATAATGTATGGTGTTGCAATGAGTAGTACGCGCACTTGGGAATTGTAAGAAAATGCACAAAATTGTGCTCTTATAGAACACGCACTACACGCGTCCTTTAGCCAATCAGAGCGCGCGTTATATCACATTTCTGATAAAATTTCTTTTTTATTTTTCAGGGGGCAATCGGTTTGTGATATCTGCTGGTCGTAGTGGAGGAGCTGTCATGATGGGGAGCTGGGTGTTTGGTGATTGGTTGTCAAGAATGATTAAAGGCAACACTGTCTTTACTCCTATGCAATGGAAAGCCATGGATCAAAAAATGCCTGAGTAGACCCGACCACCCCCCCCCCCCCCCCCCCCCCCCTTCAACTAGATATTTGGTAGATTAGAACCTTTTAGGAAGTCATTCAAAAGTCAAAAAACAGGCAACGCGTGCAATGGAAATTCGGTAGAGAAATGAACAATGCGTCTTCAGTTTTTGGAACGTGAAAAAAACGATTTAACATTTCGAGGCTATCATTCTTTTAAGATTCAATTTGGGGAAGCAAGGGTGGCCGAGCGATGACAGCGCCGGTGTGTATCCTCTGTCGTCCTGGATTCGATTCCCGGCCTAGGCATCACATGTAGCTTGAGTTTCTTGTTCATTCTCCCTTGCTTTAATTTTTTTCCGGGTACTCGGTTTTTCCTTCCTCAGTAAAAACGAACTAGTTTCGATCTAAGCTGTGCTCCGTGATCAGACATGGGTCGTATGGTGGCTGCTACGTGTATATGTGCATGTAACTCGTAATGAAAGCGCCCTTGTATTCCTTCGACTCGATCACGTTGAGTTGCGCTCTTCGTAATTCAGCACTTGTGCTGCAAGGAAGGATGATAAGCTTCCCTAAATTCTCTCTTGATAAATTCATCAGATAAAGAGAGAAAAAAGGAAAAACACGTACAAATTCCATGATTGTATAGTACTATATTTTGAGAACTCATATTTTGTGCGAGAATGCCGTTCGCGCAAGAATTTATATTTTTGCGCGAAAATATTGTTCTTTACAGACGACCCGACGCGTCCACCCTTTTCTGATCATGCGCAGTAAGTTTTTGACCCATGACCCTGAGGATGAGAGTCAGAGTCTAAAATGAATAAAGGATATGTATGTTCTTCTAGTTGTATTGCTCTATCTTACGTTATTACAATACATAAGATGTATTAAATTTAATGTAATAAACCTTATATTACAGACAAGTATTTTTCATTTCAGTTGACAAAATAGGACAACTAGATCGTGGAAAACCCCCCAAAACATTGTTTTTTATAATTATGTATTAACTGACATTATATTCCTGATCTACCATGTCTTCAAGTAATACTTTCTATGTCATCATTTTTATTATTGTCGGCATTAACAACATATTGTCCTATACTCCTATTTCTCACTTTTCTATTGACTAATCCACACTTTCCACTTCAGTCCTATCATAAACCACTAGAAAATTTCCTAGATATTGAATTGTATTTTCTTAGATATTAAGCAATTATTGTAGGAAAATGAAAAGGTAGGAAATATCTAAAAAAATGTGCTATTTCCTATGGAAATAACTAGGAAATATGTAGAACAATTTATTTTCCTATATTTTGTCCAGTTCCTATCATAGGAAAATGCAATTTCCTACATATTTTCTAGATATATTCTATCATAGGAAATGAACAAAAATTTCCGGTGAACGCACCCATTAATTCATTACTCTCTCTCTACCACCATTAATTCATTACTTCGACGAAGTTTTAAGGATCGAAACGTCACTAAGTTAATTATTTCCTTTTTTACACGTAAACATAGTTGTAATTGAGTTTTCTAACTACTTCGGGGTCTGCATAGACCGAGCAAGCGAGTTTAATAAGTTTTTAATTATATGGCATTTTTTCAAATTTTCTCTCCTTTTTAATTAGCATTTTGATAGTATATTTCCGGTTTACGAGCGCGCGCGCGGCTACGATGCGCGTCCTGCATTTTGCAAGTTTGCAAACGACCAAGAATGGCCCAAATCAAGCGAACATGCCAAAATTTTAGTGAAAATAATTCAACAAACAAAGATTTCTGTCAGAATTACCGTTTTAAGGAAAGAAAAAGAGCCTTCCATTTGACATTGACTCCAAAGTTTGCCGAGGTAGTCGGCAGGATTGAATTCGAATAACTCAAAAATGTAAGTTTAATCTATGATCATGAAGAATGACGTCCATTATTTGTTTGTGAAATTTTCGTACCGTACAAGATTTGTTTTCTGTTCTTTAATAACGAAAGTTTTATGGAACACAACAATCTTTCGCTGAACACAACAAAGTTTCGTGGAACACAACGATCTTTCACAGAACACAACAAAGTTTCGTGGAACACAACAATCTCTCACAGAACACAACAAAGTTTCACAGTACACAAGTCTTTCACAAGCAACTAATATCTTTCACGGGGCAACACTCTTTCACAAGCACAGCTGCCACAGGCTTCCCAGTCTGATTATCTGTGGATTATGTCTAGTAACGGTCATTTCCAGGTTGAAAGCCAAATATATACCCTAGCTGCATGCTTTCCAAAGGACTGATTTTTTCAAACATCATGGCAAATATTGTACGTCGATCAGGTGGCACATAGAGCACAATCGGAGAACAGTGAAAACGATAGCCTGGTTTTCACTATCTAAGCAAGACAATTAACGCCAAGCTCGTGTTTTCACTTGTAAAAGTAGCGACGCAAGCATAAACGCTAGGGCAAAAGAACGGAAGGTTTTATTTTTCTTGTGCGGGCTTGCGTCGTCTTGCGTCGTCTTGCTTGCGTTGTGTTGAGTCATCGTGCGTGGTCTTGCGTCGTCTTGCGTCGTTTGCGTGAACCAGGCATTATGTCGTGTTTTATCCCACACCATAGGAAATGCAGCCAATCAGAAAGCAGGAAAGCCATTGTATATTTGGTGGTATTCAACTGTCTCTTCCCATGAGACATTGCCATTATTTGCTGTATTTTTTATGGTGTGGGCTTGGTGTAGGATAAAATATATATTTGTATATATTTGCTACCTGACGCATAAAATCAAATCAAAGCGATTTGAATTCATGCTACGGGGACAAATTCTAATGTAAGTCAGGAATTTTGTAGGAAATGCCTCCAATTTTATTATTCAAATAGGTATTTAAAAGTAAATAAAAATATTATCACTTGCGAGAAAAAAAGTCCTGATATTCGAAAAAAGAAAAAAAACAGGAAAAAACGTCCAGACATTCAAAAAAAGAAAAGGAAAAAAAGAAAAAAAAGAAAGAAAGAAATTCGTAATGTCTAGGAAATGCACCCCACAGAAACAATGTAGTGAGATATATGAATAATTATAATTAAAAATATAAAATGAAAATGAAATTTATCAGAAAAAATATTAAAAACACCAAACATTTAAAAACAAGTTCAAAAAGATGTAATTTTAACTTAAATCTTGCGAAAGAAACGGAAAAAATGAAGAAAAAAGAAGTCAGAAAAGAACCCGGCGTCGACGAGGATCGAACCTGTAACCCCTTAAAGAGCACCCCCCGGAAATAAAATAACAGACTGAATGAATAACTGTAAAAAGAAAAAAATTTGGGACGATTCTCCCGAGACATTCTGAGAAGCTGAGACATCGAATCGACTTACGTTACGGATGAAGATTTCGGCCCCATCCACGCTATCCCGGTGCTACATATTACAGTTATCTTAGCCCGAAGGCCAGGGAGGGAGACGATATCCGGACCCTAATCCATACCTTTAGATATCACCTTAGACCGCTGCGCTACCTAGACACTTAATATATTTAATGACTAATCGGGGTAGTCTATTCGGCGAAGTTTCATTGTAATGCTAATACTCCCCAGGGAAAGAAATGAACCAATCAGAGTCCAGCTATCAAAAAATAGCTGTTTTGTAAATAAATAGAAAGAGAAAATAAAAGAATAAGTTTTCAGGAACATCGAGCTTGTCTGCATTGTTTTATTCCATCGATTTGTCCCAATTCCCCAGGGAGATAGAAGAACCAATCAAAATCTAGTCGCCGTGAAGAGGGATCAATAAATTTCCATGATTATTTTAAGTACAGCAAGCTTCAAGCCGTTACGTACGCTATTACTTATGGATTTTTATTTCCGTTCCAAAGTGAAATGATCGGCCTCACTGAAGTTGTTCAGTTGGAATCCACGTTTCTTAATTATTTCAGGAATATCCCTAGAGCTAATCAGATTAAGACATCAGCAAAGGTAAGTTATTTTATAAGTTAAGGTGATTTAAAATTTGGATTGATACTTTTAGCTCATCGTTTTAAAACAAAGCTCGTAGTGTACGTTGTGTACATGTACGCGTTTGTTCTTCAATGTTAACACCAAATTTGTTAGTTACATGGTCGATTTGAGTTTAATTGTGTCAGTAGACGAGAAATTAAATTATAACTGATCTCCTCAAAATATATCCCCGAAAACTCCACAGAGAATCTCGTAATGCAGAATGCCAAACTCGCGCAAGTTTTTATATTGTCGTATTCAAGATCTTGGGAAATGTCATTTCTGCCTAGAAACTTAATAACACAAAAAAGTAAACCTTTTAAATCTTTCATAGTCCTTTCATTACATGATGAAATCTTTCAAGTGATTCACTGCTCTGCCTGACGAATTATCCTATACATAGTCTCATGCAACCTGCGCTGGGGCTATTGTTAATGGGGCTTGTTGCTTAATTTGTAGAAACCCAGAACACAAGATGTTATTTTCCCTGTAGCTTGTAACATTGTACACAACATGCATCGTGCGTGTGTCCGACCCTGCAACAGGTGCGCGCAACAGTTAGAGAAGTAGAAACGAGTTCTTTTTCTGAAGCCATACCAACCTTGCAACAGATCGCGCAACATTTTGCGCAACAGCTACAGAAGTACAACCGAGCTTTTTCTGGGGCATTTCTTACTCTAGCGGCAGCTAATCTAAATGTCCTTTTTAAGCCCATTTTGGGCTCGCTTTCACATGGGCACGAGTGAACGCACTAGTGCGTCTAGTTCCACCTAAAAACCTCTGAAAGTTTTAAAATGCTTAGATCAAATGGGAATATTTCCCAAGATTCTATGACAAATCAGATGAGGACATTGAAATGAAATGACCCTAGCAGACTACGAAAAACATGAAGATGATAGAATGGAAAGGAATGCCTGGATGGTAGCCCATGACATAGCATTGCGTATTGATGATGCACCTGTCCTTTCCGATTACATCAAGGCTTTCGTAACAGAGAGGGAAGAGGATGCCTTTTTCTTTAACAGAACACAGCTTCAAGAATTCATGAAAGCATGCGGAAATTCAAAAACACAGGTACCTGGTTATTATTATTTTGCTAAGATTTGCAACTACATAAATGACCACTATGATGTTGGAGAGTTGTACATGGAATTTTTGACACCTGCAAAGTTAGGAAGCAGCAACAGTGCAATTCATGTGGAAATGGTTGGCAAGGTCCCATAATGGGCAGAATTCCTCGTCCCAATTTTCCTGATAAAGAAAAGTTCAGATACCAAAATGTATTTGAATCGCCAGCAACTTCTACTGATGGAAAACCGAGAACAGTGGACGACTATATGCCTAGAGCACAAATTAAGAAACACTTTAACGAAGGAAAGCTAAATGCAGCTAACTGAGAAATTGCAGACTTTTCTGTTTCTTTTGTTTTTTCCGAGGAACTTGTCAAAAAATACATTGACCATCTAAAGCATCTTGGATTTATAAAAGATATGATAATGATGTAGTGAAGAGGAAGCAAGCGATAGTTCAAATTTGAACAATCGGAAATAGAAAGTGACAGTTACAGTGACAGTAAACTCGTTTCTTCGCCACCATTGAAAAGAAGATTTAAAACCAGAAGCGGACGATGTGCCACAAGTTTTGCATTTTATCACAGGTAGCCCAAGTTCACTGTGAGAGATGATTTACTAGAGAATATAGGGTGACTTTTGAGCGTACGATTTTTTGCCTTAAATCTTAATAAAATTTATCAAAAAAACGCGTCAGCAGTGTGTCTGTCCTCTTATTGACACACTCTAATCAACCAATCAGATCGCGAGATTAGTGTCAAGTGTTGTAAAATAGTTCATTTACCTGTACTTAATTTGCAATTATTATTCATTTATGCCTCTGTGTATAAATGCAGTCTATTCTGGACACAAAATTAGCTGAATATTGCTAGGCATAATAGAGTGCAAACACAGGCATACCATATTGTGTTGGTGTGGTGGTTGGGCTTCCTGTGGATTTTAATGGCTATTTGCTACTACGTTTAAATTGTTCCTCCAAATTTGCCCAAAACTTAGAAATATCCCTCAAGACTATGATAGAGATTGACCGTATATAAACACTTCTGCTGAATTTATTTAAGAATGCAGGTTCTTATATGGTAACTTTTACAAAATACTGATAATGGCTCCACAAGCCGAAAGCTTGGAAATTAAAATGTAAGGTGGACGAAGCAAGCAATTAAGTATTTAACAAAATACTTATTTATTCACTGCAACCTTGGCAAAGCAGTTTGTTTTGTGGTACCTCAACCTCAATGTTCCTCTTGGCTTTTGCCTAATGATCTCCAGTCAGCAGGGTTTTGAGGTCATTTTACTGGTAAAATATCATAAAACCCTTCTTGCAATATTTACATTAATGAGGTCTTTCTCTAGTGTGTATGAGCAAGTGTCGAACAAGACTGTCCTTTCTTGTAAAACCCTTCTCACAATATTCACATTTATATGGTCTTTCTCCAGTGTGTACTTGCAAGTGTTGAACAAGACGAGACTTTCTTATAAAACCCTTCTCACAATATTCACATTTATGTGGTCTTTCTCCAGTGTGTGTTCGCAAGTGCCAAACAAGTTCATCTTTTCGTATAAATTCCTTTCCACAAAATGAACACTTGTGTGGTTTGTCACTAACATGTCTCATGGTATGTACTCTAAGATTACTGACATGACTAAATGACTTATCACAGTGTTGACACTGGAAGGGTTTTTCCTTCACCTTGGTATGAATGAGAACATGTTCTTTGAGATGTGATGGATACTGAAAGACCTTCTTACAGTACGAACAAATTAACTTTTCCTTTTTTCTTTGGTTTTTCTTTGTTTTTAAACTTGTGACTGTTTTCTTTTGATCTATTAATTGTTTTCTCACAATGTTACCATTGATTACTTCTTCATGATTTTCAAAGATTAAACTCTTATCAATACCATGTCCAACTGTCTGGGCTTCCTCCATGGTTTGTTGGTCTGTATTTCCACCACTTTCCTCAACAACACATGATGTTTCATTGTGCTTGGTTAAATGTTGTTCAAGTAGTCTTTGACTTGTGAATATTTTATGACAATATCTACATTTCATCTTTGTTTTCACATATTTTTCTGTCACACATTCCATGCTTTCATCCATGATCTCAGTAGTTTGTGCAGCTGGACTTTCTTCATGTGTTATTATATGGTTATTCAAGGCCTCTTGGCTTCCATGCACTCCACCACAAACAGAACATTTCAGGATTTCTTCATAGCATGTTGTCACATGTTGTTCATCAAGATGGTTTGTTGATTCTTCTTCATCATTTGTAACACTTTCATCATCAGTTTCTTCAACTTTAACATGTTGATCATTTAGAACTTCCTCTCTTGCCTCTTGAATTTCTTGTTTGATTTGTGTATAAACAGCCAATGTACATTCAAAACATTTACTGGAACCCATTTCTACATTACATGCGCAATGTATTGCATTATTAGATGATAAGCTTTGTGTACTTGAAGTTGAAGAACAACACATCCCTTGAGAGGTTTTAGTCCTCTGACAAACTTCCAAAGCTCTAGCAAATAGAGCAGCCAGTTCTTCATTGCAATCAACACCATTTATATCGGTTTCTATGGCAACAGTGTTATATGTCTTCATGCTGTATTTAATGATCTCTTGCTCCAAGGGAACTTAATGATTGTGTAATATTTTCAGCCCTGTTGAAAATGATGATAATAATTTAATTCTCATAAGCTTATATTTCAGTAGTTCAGTACGGAACTTTGGTTTATACAAGTCTTTAGGTGCTGTTACACGGTGCATTTTTTCTTGCAACTTGCAATGCAACGCCATTGCGTTGGTTCAATATCAACACATTTTGGGCAGATTGTGGAAAACTACAACCTACCTTTTATCAGATGTCTGCACGAGTTGTGGACCAAATCCAAGATGGCCGACACACTAGGTCTTAGTCCCTCTCCTCCATACCACAGGAAGACCATTTAACACTTATTTACTGGGGCCGAGGGAAACAGTATGTTTTGTGGTCCCAAGACTACTCAGTGATGAACATTGGGGTCGAGGGATCACAAAACATACTGCTTTCCCGAAGTTCCAGTAAATAAGTGTTTTGTCATCCTCGGGGACCCAGGGCGAAAGGGGAGGGGAGGGGAAGGGGAAGGGGAAGGACCGGAGGGGGATCGGAGGGGAAGGACCCCTTGTGCCCTGGGTCCCCGAGGATGGTGTTTTGTTATATACCAACTGTCAAAGAACAAAATAAAAAGCAAAACGTCGCTGTCTACAATTAAAGTTTTTAATCAAAATTCACACAAAACTGACCTTTTTCACACATAAATTTTCGGAGAATTGTTGCAGCTCTTTTGGCGACATTCCTGGTTGGTTATCAATCTTTTTCTCGGAATAAATGTTGTAAATAAATATTTTCGCTTCTGGCGCCTTCGGCGCTCGCCTACAAGAGAAGTACTCTCTAAAGAAAGCGAATAATAAACCCCTGGAGCCCAGGGTAGTTTCACCTTAATTTAAGGACGGAGCCCTCTAATGTAAAAGTAATTATTTTCTCTAAAATCTATATGGGTGTGAAAGAACCCATTGTAGGCTGTTAGAATCCAAGAAAAAAATTGGGGGTCACCACGCATTTTAATGAGTTATACGTCATCAAATGTTGCGGAAAATGCATTTTTGACGACCCAAAGAAAAAAAATAAAAATCCTCTATACTTCCAATAAGTTTCAAACTTTTGTTCCCTAAAACACTCTAAGCATAATTCTCTGGTAGGGCAATACCATAAAACCGCGAAAGCAAAGAAAATAATGTTTTTTTTTAAATATTTACTTGGTTTTAGGATGTTCTAGTCTATGATTGCTAAATATAATATGTGATATTTTTTATCATTCTTCAATTATAAATCTATAAAAAGCTTACATAATTATAGATTTTTCTTTGGTTTATAATTTACAAAAGGAAAAAAGAGGGGTATCCAGGCGATTTAAGAAGTTATTTACCGATAAACGCACGAAATACGATGAAATCCCTAGCCCTCCATACAGAGTATAGACAGATTTTACAAAGCATTATGGGACATTTCCAAGATGGCGGCCAAATAGGCAAATCTAGTCCTTGTGATCAAAACAGTGGTTTTTAAGCGAGTTTTATTCATCAATACTGAATTTAATTCTACTACAGGAACAGTCAAATGTTTTTTCTACAAGCAAGTAAGTTTTATTTATCCAAATATCGCAAAACGGCTTTGTTTTTACGATGTTTTTACTACGAAGGGCCATGCGCAGAACGTGCGCGCTGACAATAGAGGGCACCGTCCTTAAATTAGTATCCATTGAGTTGGGAGAACGTTGAAACACAGCAGGAGAAGATACCATGAGGTGTTCGACGCTTATTCCGCATTAGTTTACGAGAAGATCCCGAGAACATTAAGTTTTTATTCATTATTATTTCTACATTAACCTAACCTTGAATAAACTTGTATTGACAATGTATAAATTTAATTTAATATATAATCATCGATGAATTATCTATTTGATATGCTACGCAGATATTGCATTCATACTGTCAAGTTCACGTGCTATCGAGGGTAAGCCGTATGGAGGGGGACATTGGGGGGGGGGGGGGGTACCAAAACCGCAAAACCGCAGAGAAAAACGCACAAAAACCGTGAAACCGCATCGAGAATCGGCAAAAACCGCAAACCGCATTTTGAAACTTCACGATTTACGAAGGAAGAAACTTATTCGAAGAAATTACGACCTAGAAAGTGGTCATAACTAGAAACCGTAAAACCGCAAACATAATTTGATTTAACCGAAAACCGCGGTCCAAACATAACAAAATCCGCGAACCGCAGCTATCTAGAGAACCGCCAAACCGTGAATAAAATAGACAAAAACCGTAAAACCGCGTTAAAAATCTGCCAAAACCGCCAAACCGTAAACCCCAATGTCCCCCTCCGTATGCTCTCGGCCAATCAGATTCGAGGTCAGTGAGTTGTGTATATTAATAATTTTGACAAATTTTCTGCTCTCAAGGCCATTTTTATACATTATCTAAATAAACCTTTCTGCTGGTGAACATTAAGAGAGTTTAACTGATTAATTATATATATTCAATTAATTATATATCATATCATTAATTATATATAATTAATTTAAACTCTCTTAGTGTTCACCAGCAGAAAGGTTTATTAATTTGAAGGATAAGAACTACTAATAGATGAAAATATTCATTAAATGATTTGGAGACACAAACTGCCATCTGTATCTGTGCCATGCATATTTGAATTTTCGAGCGGCTCGCAACTAAACTACCTATATTTATGCAAGTGATTCGTATGATTCAAGCATGACAATGCCAATCATGCAATATGAGGGTATGCTTGCGTTTGTGCTTGTTTTCGTGTTATGCTAGTGAAAACAGATTATATATGGCGCTGTTTTATGCTGAAACTTTTATCTGAAACTTGTGTCGATCGCCGATGCGAGACAATTTTCATAAGGGGTGTTACACGCTGAAATTTCGTCCTGAAACTTGTTCGCGACACAAGTTTCTGTTGCAGGAGTAGAAAGTAGTTCTACTTTCCGTGAAACCATCTCGTGAAACCGACCCGGGTAAAGTTTCAGCTAAATGACCATGTTACATGGTGCAATGCGTTGTGAAACTTGTCTCGCAACGGCGATTGAGGCAAGTTTCAGAAAAAAATTTTTCAGCGTGTATATTAGTAACGGCGCCTTTATGCTTGCACTTGAGCTTGCGTCGCTAGTGAAACCCAGGCTTTACGAAGTAGTCAGACTATATAAATCAAAGGTTATATAACAGAAAGTTGCAGCCGAAGTTACTGCATCGTGACCAGCGCAGCAAGTTACGAATTTTGGTTTGAATTTGGGTTTTTCTGATCAGTCAATCAGTTTAATTGGGGTAAGAGCTTATTTCAAATCAACCAATCACTGAACGATCCAGTTCATGTAAGCTCGCCTCCAAGAATGATGATGGACAGATCAGAAAAGACAAAAACCTTACTGACGTTGGGTGTCGCGATGCAACGATTTTAGCTGTAAGTCAAAAACTAACAATTATACATATAGGTAAACAAAGAGAAGGGCTACCAGAACGACAAAAATATTCAAAAGATAGTTAAAGATAAACGAGGAAAAGATACTAAATTAAAATTAGGGCGAAACCATGCAGGTATACATGCAACAATAGGCGGGACTATCTAAGGCTACGCCTGTAACAATCGTACTTATGTCAAACAGGAGACAAAAAAATTACTACCTTAAAGTTCCTGTTCAGTTATCCTCAATTATCCCGTAAACTCAAGGATAAAATTAACGACAGTTCCATTAAAATGTCAGTGAAATTTCAAAGATTAATTACAAGCGTTTCTGATGACAGCTCAGTTTCTCGTTGCAAAACATTTTTCGTCTATTGTAACAGTAGTACACAGAGCAGGAGCGTATTTCAAAATTTTACGGCCTAGTACTGATAATATTATGCATTGGCTTGGAAGTGACTTCAAGACTATTAAACTTACAAGTTATAAACATCTGGATTAATCAATAAATCAGTGGATTCAACACACTGTTTGCAGTGCATTAGACTAAAGTATTGCAGATTATTTGTACATTTGTTGACGGTAATTTACAATGTTATTCATTGAAGTAACTTACAGTTCAACTTGCAAGGTACCAGTTATTGTCTCCTTAACAACTGAAGCAAAGCGTTCCGTATTTCTTGTATTCTCCAGCAATAAATCAATGGATTGAAAACACTGTTCATCATAACAAGTGTGTGACCTAACTGCCCTGTATAAAATCGCTCTATTCTTAAAATGATACCCGCTGCTTTCAGAGGTCCATTATCTATAACATAGAAAATAAAAACAGGCAAATAACACACTAGAAATACCCCCGTGATGTAGTACATGGTCTTGACAGATCTTTTGTATCTTTCCATGTTCATAGTTGGTTGCTGTGGTTGCACCGGGGGTTGCATCTCTTGGCCAGGGATCTGTTCTGCATGTCTACGAATTGCTCGAGAAATTTTGAGTATAAGAATAATGTC
This sequence comes from Telmatactis stephensoni, assembly GCA_029948255.1. NCBI lineage: Eukaryota > Metazoa > Cnidaria > Anthozoa > Actiniaria > Isophelliidae > Telmatactis > Telmatactis stephensoni. Next base: position 109,381 of record JALIZF010001240.1, on the reverse strand, counting down.
AAATATGACGATAAGTAATCCCCAAATATGAAAGGCAATAAACAACCAGTTGAAGTTACGATTCATGGCTAGTGCGAAACTCCAAGACACGCTAACAATCCAGATTATTATCACAACTATGTAAGACCGCTTGGTTGTGACAAGTTCTTGGTACCTCAGAAGCAGGTGAACAGCAAGAAATCGATCGACGGCGACGACAGTAACTGTAAGAAGCGAACCAGTCACTAACATTGAAAGCGTTACAACGAATACAGAATAACTGTGTTGATACAAAGTATAATTGTTCTTCAACAGCGCAACCAAACGGCAACAATACGCCGGCTGTGACGATATACCAACACCCAAGTCAGAGATCGCCAAGCTAAAGATGAAAATATACGAGGGCGTTCGCAATGAAGGTGTTTTGGCAAAAGTCAAAATGACCAAAATGTTCAATACAATAGCCAGAATCGAGCTCACAGAATTAAAAACGATTAGAAAGTAAAAATAGTTTTTCAGGTTACTATTTGATTTCAGCATAAGTAACAGATAGGCGCCATAGCTTGGTACTATTTCTTGTCCGCTTGTATTATTCATGATTCTTGGATAAACGTCGGATGTTCTTCGGGATCTTGAAGGCGTTCGCTTTAATATCGCAGGAAATTTAGTGACCGCCTCTTCCTCCAGCGATTAGACACCTTGCTTCTCTGTAGGTATTGCTTCAGTATCACTATTGAGGTTTTCTTCACTTAGTATCGTTGATTCTGGAGCTCGAAACTCTTGTGTGCCACCTTTTACAGCTGATTAATCAGGCTATATCCTCAAAACATGACAGGCTCAATCAAACTGTCTTCATACCTTGACATAAAAGGGATTTGCATGCATACAATCCAATTTTTGTGGGTAATGAACGTACGTTTAATGAAAACCTTATACGGAAGCGAAAATTGTTTTAGTGTGGGTTTTTTCGCCTAAAATAAGACCCAAAAATCGCCATTAGAGTGGAAGAAGCCAGGAGCCTAATAGGATCCTCAATATAATTTTACAACGCATATTCTGTTATTCAAACAAAATTGTTGGATGCGTTGATGACTTTGAGTATCACTGATAACCACACAAACTACGATATGTATTCATTATTTAGTAAAAATCGTAAAAACCTAATCCTAACCCGTATAATGTCGCATTGCTTTTGTTTTTACTGTAAGGTACTTCTTTATCCTCTTTGCAAACCTTTGAGTTCGTTTATTTCAATTCTTCAAAAAAAAAATGTATATTCATTACCATTAATAAAATAAATAAATGAGTAAAAACCCTGGAAACTATATATCTTATTTCGATGCTTTCACTTTTTTCGAGCTTTAATAAAGCAGGTGCATTAGTGTGGAGTAAGCCAAGAGCCTAATGGGCTCGTAAAGAAGGCTAATATAATATTAAAACACATTCAAGCAAAATTGTTGGATGCGTTGATGACTTTAAGGATCACTGATAACCCCACAAATATCAGTGACGAAATTCTATAAATGAATGAATGAATGAATGAATGAATAAAAAAAAAAAAAAAATAAATAAATAAATAAATCATAGATAAACACAAATAAATAAATGAATGAATGAATAAATGAATGAAAGAATACACAAATAAATAAATTAAAAAATCCTTTAAATTACACTTTCCTTTTAGATTTTACTTTTTTTCTCAACCTTTATGAAATAAGAATCGATATATGGCTCTAGCTATTGATTCTTTTATAAACACTTGATCAGTGAATAATTTACCGAATGTACAGTTTATGGGATTAACCAACTCTTAAAACAACCTTTAGAACACTTTAAACCTGTGGATCGAAAAACTTAAACACAGCTCTATCGACGGTCAGTCGTGATATCAATGAAGAAAAGGTCAGATAAAAATGTTTCCAAATTCATTGAAAAATTTAACCCCAACAAAAATTGGTTTGCAGGTGTTTCTATGGACTACAGACTTATTAACTGATAATAGGCGCGCAACCAAAAATTAGGTGTGTTCAATCATTACGGAGACAAATGACAGTAATAGTGTGTGCAAATGGTACATGTACGTTTTACTATAGGTTAGGGTTTGGTGTTGGGTGAGCTATGTATGTAGGTTATTTTGGAAGCAAAATTCCGTATAAAGTTATACCTTTAGTTAATTTTGCAAGTCATGTAAATTTAACTCACATAATTCATTTTCAATCATCTGATGAACGATGCACATCACAGAGCTTTTATTCGTTTCGAAGAGTCAGCTAGAGAAATATGAAATTAATATTCTCTATTTTCACAGTTCCTATAATGCCCAATTTCCGTGGGTGATTTTTTTTTTAAATTTCAATGAAAAAAAAAGGCATGAACTACGAAGCAGCTCGTCAATCTTATAAAAATATCTAAAAACGGACTATACCAAATCTCCAAAAAACCTACAAACCCTCAGTTTTAGTCTTTCCATACTTGTGTGATACACCAGGTGGTCAAAGGTATTTCACATCGATATTCAAGTTGATTTACAATTGACGGCATCAGTCAACGTTCCCTAGGGATGTAGGGTGGGGGGACGTATGTGTAACACATCGGGGGATGCTCGACTGAAAGTTTCAGATATACCCCTAAAAGCTCGATACCGGAAGTCTTTTTGCAATGGGCGTGGCTTTAAGGATGGTGGGAACTATTTCGTTGCCATGGTTATCCGTTGCTATGCTGCGCTTGAGTTACAAATATTCGATGCGGGTGTTCAGCTATCAGTTCTCAAAAAATTAATTTTTATCCTTCTGAGAAGTTTACATAGCTAACTCTGTCATTTATAGATATTAGTCTAAGAAAAGAATTATCGTATCACAAAGCTGTAAAAGTCAATAAAACAAGCGCTGAAACCAACGAAAATTAACGTCGAGAATTCGAGCCAAAAGTGTCGAAGAAATGCAAAAACAAACCTAAATTAAACCTCGGTAATTAGAGACCTCTAAAGGTTCTTGGTCTAAAATCTCCTAGAAGATGAAGGGTGTCAAACATTAGATGAAACCATCGAATATAGTTAAAAAGGCTGGCGTCCATTGTAGTCAATTAATATAGAGCGGGACATGGGGGATTGCCAAAATCCGCAAATCCACAAGAAAAATCGTTTGAAACCGCAAATCCGCTTAGGAAATTGATTAAAATCCGCATGTGTAATTTTGGTACTAAACGCACTTCAAAACTACTATATTTTAAGAGAATGTTACAACAAATGCTTATTTATGCATTTGCATGCATGCGATGCTTTGATATCAGTAAAGTTTGTTCCGCAATGGAATAATGTTTTAAAGCAGGGTCCCTTATAGTCCTTTGCAAAATGAAACCACGCAAAAATATTTGGTCTTTTTACGCGCCACGGATAATTAAAAAATCTCTTTCACGTTCACAAAAAGTCAAAAGTTGCTTTCACGTGGACACAAAATTTTAGGCCTTAAATCACGTTTCATGTCAAAACATATCAGCCATTCACGTTTCACGCAAAAAGTATAGGGCGCCCTGTTAAAGAAAGCGATTTCTCTGACTAAAGTACGTTACACATGTTCGTAATAGACATGGCCATATAAATTATACTTTTCATTGGATCATTTCTTCAAATCCGCGATTTTGACCATTGTGAATAAGTCCGCAAATCCGTTCTTAAAAATATCATTATCTGAGAATCCGCACGTAAAAAAGGCTCAATCCGCCGATCCGCAACCCCCCATGTCCTCCTCAATATACCATTCCGATATTCAACTAATCTATGAGTAGCCGCGTAAAAGGTTTGAAACGTAAAAAACTACACACATGGTTGAAATAAATACCAGTCATTCTACTTGGTTAATATTTTACGTACAAAGTGTCCAAATACAGTCAATGAAAAAACAACAAATATCTCACTCCTCTCAATATGCGTACTTGTCTCGCCGAACAAAAATTACAAACCACAGGTAGCCCAAACAGCAAATATTTTATTAGAACTTACTGTCGCTTACGAAAAAAGTTTAAAAAAATCTTGATTTTTCTTTTCAGATACGTTAAGGGTTATATTCTTAAAAAAACAATGAAAAAAGTGCAAAAGTTATTGACAAAAATGACTTCAAAAATGGAAAGAAACTGGTGCTAAAAATTCATTTTTTTCGTCCAACCGTAAAACGCATGCCAAATTTTGTGCGTCTTGATCTAAAGTTTCAAAATATGCCAAAATATTTAAAATTCATTAAAGCATTTTTGAAAATCGTACTTTTTCAGGTTTGATGACGTCATGATGACTCACGAGAGAACGTTCATCGCATTCCCGTGCGCTGTCTTAACTCGTTCTCACTTTCATGCTTTTTCCATTAGTTTTATGAGTTTTTGGACAACTAAAATTTCCTCCCTAGCGACGGGGAAAATGAATAGTCCTGAGTGATCCACAGTGTCATGATCGGTTACGTATCCCCCACTTTTGGTTGAATAATAATACATGCATTTTCGAATTATATTAGGTTGTTTTTTCCTACACTAAAACATGAACAAAAATCAAATAAATGAATGAAAATCAATTCAATAAATGCTTATGGCATACATTTATGACAGTAAAACGATTCTAAACTGAATTGCTGGTCTAAACGTAAATGTGTTGAAGCCTGGCTAATCGCTAAGAACAGTGACATTTTATTTAACAGAGACTGTGGGAGAACGCTTACCAATAATTATTTTAATCTTAAAGAACCAATTATATCTTTATTGAACTGTGTGACATGACATATGACATGACGCATGACATATGCCTCGCGCGCACTTATTACGACAGTTGAAATGCGTTCGCACACTTGATTTGTAATTGTTTGTTGTCGTTTTATCTCCCTGAATATGGATCTATTGATCCGAAAACTCGGAAAATACGTATTGTAAAAATTAGCGTAGATGAAGCAAAACCTTGAAGAATAACATTCCACCTACAAACAAACCAGTATTAGATTCTTCTTTCATTATGGTTGGGAAAAACGCGAAAGACAGAAAAATGAATAATTTCGAGGGCAATGAATATACATTTTTGAAGGATGTCAAAGATGAATAACAAATTAAGTCACAGGTGGGCAAGAGGAAAGGCTAGATAGGGTCGCTAAGAAGTACCTTACAGAAACACAAACACAATGGCTCATTATTTTATGCGGGTCGTTAGGATTAAGTATTTACGATCGCTTTTACTAAATAAATATAATAGGATGTCAAGTTTTGGTTAAAAGTGATCGTGCAACACATTGAATGTCATGATCAGCAACACATCCACTAATTTTGGTAGACTGATAATAATACATGCATTTTCTAATCATATTAGGTTTTTTCTTCTAGATATATTAATGCGAATAAATGTTAGGTTTTTCTCAAGGGTTGGGCATTCCGTCAGCGTTTTTCTTCATTTGTGCATGTTTATAAAGAAATCTTCTCAACTGTTGATTAGATAGCGAAACGAAGAAAAAGGAGACTTTTTCAACTCTATCTTGTTTAGTGTGAGGCAGCCTTAGTTTTGTCAAGCTAGTCGTAAACGTGCTTTGGCAGACGCATAAGATTCATAATTAAAGAGCTGAAATAAACTAGAGGACTGAAATTAAAACAGAGGAAGTTCTATGTGCTGAATTCATCAATAGCAGTGAATATATGTGTGGAAGTATTATTTGGTCAAATTACGCAATAGTTATATAATAATTAAATTAGTAACTGTAAGAAGCGAACCAGTCACTAACATTGAAAGCGTTGCAACGAATACAGAATAATTGTCTTATACAACAGTATAATTGTTCTTCAACAACACAATCAAACGGCAACAATACGCCGGCTGTGACGATATACCAACGCCCAAGTCAAGGATCGCCAGGTTCAGGATGAAAATATACGAGAGCATTCGCCATGAACGAGATGTTTAGCAAACGTTAAATTGACATCCAAGCTCATTATCAAAGAGAAATTTTGATATAAAGTCTACAGAACAATAGGGTTGAGTAAATGACGTCATTTACTCACAAACTCACAACTAAAATTTCTATTTGTCTTGCTTGAATTTAAAGAAAATGTTGCTTTTGGTGATTATTGGGAGTCGTACAGATACGGGTTTTATTATGTTTCAAGTCATTTCCAATTTTAATTTATTTTCATCCAAGAACCCCATTAAAATGACCAAAACGTTTAATACAATAGCCACAATTGAGCGAAGAGAATTAAAAACGATTAGAAGGTAAAAATAGCTTTTTAAGTGACTATTTGATTACAGCATACGTAACAGATGGTCACCATTTAGTTTGGCACTATTTCTTATCTTGTATTATTCATTCTTGGATAAACGTCAGATATTCTTTGGGAACGTGTAGGCGTTCGCTTTAATATAGTATCGCATGTTGAGTGACTGCAACTTCCTTCAGCGAGTAGACAATTTCTCTGTACGTATTCAGTGCTTCAGTATCACTATTGAGGTCTTCTTCACTGAGTAAGTTGATTTTGAAGCTCGAACTTTGTACAACAGTTTAATTTCAAAGGAGGAAAACTTAATTTAGACGTTCTCGATGGTCATATTAATAGAAGGTTTTGAGCTATAAATTTCATAGTCTGATTAATCGACAGGTGGCTTGCAGCGTCGGAGGAGTGCCACCTTTTAATCAAGCTATAACTTCAATGCATGAAAAGCTCTATCAATTACTGTCTAAATTTGATACGTTGACAAGTGAAGTGAATGAATGAATGAATAAATGAGTGAATGAATGAATGGATGGATGGATGAATGGATAATAATAATAATAATCATCATCATCATCATTTATTAACTTATAAAGCGCATTTTTCATGGCGTAATGATCAAATGCGCTTAAAAATAATAAGAATGGATGAAATTAGTGAACGAATAGATTAATACTAAATAAATAAATAAATTTACTTACTGAATAATTCACATTAGTCCATAATAAACACAAGTTTTCCAGAATTTGATTACTGTGGCAAAAAATCATATTGAAATGTCTCCAAAGGACCTTAAAAAGAATGCGTTTAAAAGTACTAAGAAACATGCTAAAAAAAGGTTAAGTACTGACGACATTATTTGTAGAGACGGAACGTGTTCCTTGAGAGTCTGCAAACGAGGCTTATAAACTTTCGCGCGCTTTATCACGCTTTGTTATTATTTCAAAAATAAGTTGACATTTCTAAAAGTAATGTAGTTTTATGAATCCTAAAGTGTTGGGTTGTGGAGTTGGTATATACTAAAACAATTTATATTCTCTTCACTGTCGGTGAATAGCGGTTTTAGAAATATTTACCGAGACGCGACCGCTATTCACCTCCAGTTTAGAGAATAATGATCGTTTAATAATGTAGTTTATGGAATGAACTATTAATTATAGTTCAACTTACAAGTTTTCTCTACATGATTATTGCTATGAAATAAAGTCGACTGAATATTGTACGTTTGACTAGCTCGATCTATTAAGATAGCAAACAGCTGGGGCTGGTTCTTTAAGAGCCCGATTAGTGCTAATCTACGATCAAAACCAATGATTTTCTTAAGAGTTAATCATGAACTGAATAGTAATAACTGAAAAGTAATAACTGAATTCCCGATATGGATAATTGAATACCGATATAGGTAATAGAATTTCCGATATCGATAATAGCCCAGTCGAATTTTGAACGGTTTCGGCGTACGCCATACCTAGTGGTCTGTAATAACATTTCTTCGACATAGACATAGACATTTTTTAGACATAGACTTTTATTTAGGAGCTGTTTATATGGAGACGAACCAGCCCGGCAAGCGGGCTGACTTCTTTTGTTTTCTATTCCCTGGGGGCCACAGAACAAAAGAAGTTAGCCCACTTACCGGGCTGGCTCGCCTCCATATAAACACCCCCTGAGTACCAGGAGTTAGCAATATAGTTATAAATAGCATATAAAAATATATTTTAAAAAAATGAATAGTTAAGTTTGGCAAGTTTAGGTACAATAGAATTTTTGGTGTACGTTCAAGTCGCTGTCAAGTTATCTATAATAATAACACTTGGTTAACCGAGATAGATAGCTTTATGAATATAAATGAATCGGAATAGCAGGAATAGTATTTTCGGTATCTTATTTTCAAATTGTTAGAATCTAACAAATTGATAGATGTTTCTGGTTTTTACAAGGTAACATTTGTAGACAATGTCACTACGATTGTCTCCGTAATAACCGAAGCAAAGCGTTACGTATTTCTTCCATTCTCCAGCAATAGATCAATGGATTTAACGCACTGTTCAGCAAAACTAGTGTATTAGCTAAATTCCCTGCATATATCATTTCTGTACCTACAATATCCCTGGATTCCGTTTGCCAGTACACAATATAGGTAATTAAACTAGGGAAATTACAAACAAGAAATACACCCATGATGTAGTACATTAAATTAACAGATTGCTTGAGTCGCTGCACGTTCATGGTTGGTTGTTGTGGTTGCTGTTGAGTATGGATCTGATTTGTGTGTTTGCGAATCACTCGAGAGATCTTCATCATAAAATAAATGCCAAGAATAACGATAACCAATAGCAAACAGTGAAAGAAAACTAGCAGCCATTTTTTCTTGGTAGCTAATGCAAAACTCCACGAGAAACTAACAACCCAAATTACTATCACAACTGAATAAGATCGCTTGGTTGTGACAAGTTGTTGGTACCTCAGATGCAAGTGAAGAGCAAGAAACCGATCGATAGTGATAGAAGTGACCGCAAGAAGCGAACCAGTTACTAACACATAAATTGTTCGTTCGAATGCATTTAAACTGTTTTCATATAAAGAACAGTTCTTCGTCAGCAAGGCAATCAAACGACAACAATACGCTGGCTGTGTCACCACACCAACTCCCAAGTCAGAGAAGGCCAAGCTAAGAATCAAAATGTACGATGGAGTTCGTAAAGATGGTGTCTTTACAAAAGTCCAAATGACCAAAAAGTTTAAAACTGCAGTCAGAACTGAGCCAAGGGAATTAAAAACAACCAGGAAATAAAAATAGCGTTTGAGGTGATCATGTGAATCCAGAATGCTCATAAAATAGTTCACTACTATAGGTTTGGTTGTAGAAACTGTAGAATTGTTCATTTTTGGAAACATTTTGAAATCTTACAGAACTTAAAGACTCACTTTTCGCAGGCGAGAAGAGACATCTGGCACCTCGTCGCGTGAATTGCTTGTTTTCAATCAGCTGATAAAAGCCCTTTAATTTCATTATCTAGCTTCAGATGACAGGCAAACATTGCCCTTCATGTGCTCTCAGCCATACAGTAAGTATTCTATTGAAAATTTGTTATTCAGCTGAGAAAAAATGTTCACGAGAGCGGATATGACGTCTATTGCAAACAGGCAAAGGTGCGCCGATTAGTGCCTTTGTTGAGTTGAGTAGTTACAGACAAATAACCCAAACATTTGTAGCGACCTGCTAAATAAAAATTCATAGTACAACCCGCCAATAATTCGCTCACAGCGATTACTAAAAATTCGCTAAAAAATTACTAGAATAAACTGCCAATCGGGTACCCAATTGAAACCCTCTAACGGCACATTTATGGTGAATAAATACTGGTAATTGTCTGTTCGCTTCTGACACCCTAACAAAGATGTAATATATTGACCTGCCAACATTCTAAGTTTCAATCAAAATTTTCTTTTAAACCTTTTACAAAAATCGCTTAAAATGTAATACGGAATGAACCATGTAGGTTTCGGAAATACAACACAAAATGTTCTTAAGTTTCATTTCCATTTTCAAAACACCTTTGCCTTATCAGTTTTTAATTATCACAGAGACGCAAGTTGTCTACTCGCTGAACGAAGTGTGGTCCATATATAAAGAACACCTGCTAACAAATTTAAATGTTGGGGTTAAATTTTTCAATGAATATGAAAAACGTTTTTTTATCTGACCTTTTCTTCATTGATATCACGACTGACTGCCGATACAGTGCTTAAGTTTTTTCTTAGGTTTAAAGTTTTGAAGCCAAATTACTTAATTTTCAAATTGTAAACTAAAATTGTATCTTCAACCCTATGGTTTTTCATATTTATAAAATAACACACCTAGAAAAAATATTCGTTTCTGATTGGCTGCGGCCGAGCTTTGAATTTTTTCTGATCTTAATACTGTGCAATTAATTAATTGCACACATCCGGGAACTTTACTTGTGAAATGTTTGAAAACATTTGGCAAAACCTCAATGAATCGAAAATGGAGGACTTTTGGAACCTTTTATTTATTGAAAGCATTTCATGACCATGTTGTATTGCCGTTTCTAGCCGGACTACAAACTTATCACAGAAAATTGAAACAATCGAAACAACTTTATATTTGAAAAAAACATAATTTTCAATTTCAGTACTAACAATCTACATTTTATCAATTTTATAACTTTTATGTATTTTTGAAAATTAATTTGTATTTTTGATAAAATCTTTGAAAACAAATATTATGTTTTAGTCACTGTTTCAGTTTCATGGTGTCCGATGCGAACTACGCATGCGCACTCGTGGTATTAAATTAAGCCACTTTCATTAAATACGCGCGGCATTTTCGGTGTAATTTCCTATACTAATCAAACTGATGAATCATGAAAAAACAGGGATGAAGTATTTACTAATAATTACTGAACTAAAGAAACATCAAATATTCTTTACTTTTGCAGTACCCATATGCATAATGCCTTCTGTTTTTTTTTTTTTTTTGTTTGTTTGTTGTTTTATTTGGGGGTAGTAATTATTGTAATTCAAATTGAACAAAATAGCATCAATTACGAACCAGCTCATCAATCTTATAATGATGTCTACAAATTCAAAGGTCTAAAGAAGTCCTGACAAACCCCCTGACAGTTTTAGTCTTTTTGTCCTTGTGTGATACTCCAGGAGGTGAAAGGTATTTCGATTTTCATCGATCAACAATCCCTTGGGATGTGGGTTGGGGGAATTCCTGTATAAAAACATCGTGATGCTTGTCTGAAATTTTATATTTTTGTTTTTGTTGGATTAAAATTTAAAATGTCACGCAAGACCTGCCAAAAGCCCATTATATATTTTAGATGAAATTGTAAACAACTCTAGTTTGCATGCAAAATTCCTTTTTTTTTCTTTTTGCCATCAATTTCTTCTTTAAAAGACTTCCAGACCCAAACTTGGGCTGTATTTAATTACACGGTATTTTTTCAAATAAAAAATACATGGTCTAATAGATACAAGAGAATTTTGACATCACATTTTCTTCTCCCGGCCCAGGGTATTTACCATGAAGTGTTTTCCTTGTTATCTTCCAAAGCATAGTCCTAGTTTCACGCTCAATACAGCCAATATATTATTGATTTCCGACTTTGGCGAGATTTTTCAAGCATTCTATCGAAGGCATCTTCACGACACGAGACATACACCACTAATACACAATCCTAGCCTCAATGACTCAGTTTTTAATAATTCAATATTCAGCCTCACTACTTTCCTAAACAATTTTGCTTTGCTTTCTATAAACTTTGTCCGACCTCCTAATCTATTGTTTTCCAAATATAGCGTTCTACGTATTGCTTTTCCAAGTCAGCGTTCTATATTCACCAATTCATCCACTCTTCCTATTTATTTTTTATTATTTTTTATTCATTCAGTCGTTCTTCTTTCTTCCATTCCACTAAAATTCGTCCGTTCATTTTTTCATTCATTTCCTGTGATTTCTTTTTCCATATGCCGCTTAAGGTGGCCCGTACCTATTGATTTCTTTGTTGGACATCAATTTCAATCGCGTCTTTTTACATCAAAACCTTGTCTGATTTCTTAGAAATTTGCAGCCATTTATCCACAAGCCTTGAAATTTAGACCGATAATGATTTTTCTGCGAATTAGATCAAATAATTCAAGATATCAGACGATTTTTAAAAATGGCTTTATGAGAAAAATTGGTCACAAATCCAAAATTCTAAGGTGAATTTTTTTCCTATTTCGTTAATGAAGTAAAAAAATTCCACACGGGATTTAGACTCAGAAGTAATTGGATTCAGAGAACTACTGTCTTTATTCCCAAAAGTCTAGATCCCGTGTGGAATTGTGCAACAGATAGGAAGGTGTTGTTTTGAATAAATTAACAAACCATGAGCGTTTTACCTTGGCAGCTCAAACGTCGACTCGATGTAGTTGCTTACTTTTGAAGCTTACTGAATTATACCTAATGCAGCAAAGACAACGACACTTGGTAACAGGTATGTTAACATCTTGTTCTATCCCATACCTAACAAAAATTCAGGAGACAATTCGACAGAATTTGTAGAAGTCGAAGTAATACAAATTCGCAACGTTCACCTCGTGGTCACAGAAATTACTCCCCAAGTTTGCTTGAGGATAACATTGGCGTTAAGCTTCTCATGTCTTGTTCACGAGTTCCAATAGGTATTTTTCTTTCTTATAGCAGATATGGTTCTCGCTGTTTTTGAAATTTTGTTAAGATTTTGGCGGTGGTTTTGACTACATAATTTTGCGTCGTAACAGGCAGCGCAAATTTTGTATCGCAACTTGTAAGGATTAAATTGGCGCGATACATGTTGTATGTAGTCCTCTATGCCTTTATACTGGATTAATGAAATAGGAAAAAAATTCACATTAGAATTTTGGATTTATGACCAATTTTTCTCATAAAGCTACTTTTAAAAATCGTCTGATATCTCAAATTATTTGATCTAATTCGCAGAAAAATCATTATCGATATAAATTTCAAGGTAGACATATGGCTGCAAATTTCTCAGAAATCAGACAAGGTTTTGAAATAAAAAGACGCGATTAAAATTTATGTCTGACAAACAAATCAAGGTGGTACGGGCCACCTTAAATGTAACAGAAATAGTTTCATGTTCCAGATCCAATTATTTGTGTAAATAGCTTATTTCTTTGTGCAGTAAAAATGCTATCTAGCATCGTTGGTGCAGTTTTCACCGGAGTTATATCACAGTCCACGGAAACCCAGGATATTATTCCTGACGCTCGAATCTCATTCCAGAAAAAGTACCCCTGGGAACAATGGCCTTTAGCACTTGTTCCGAAACTTATTCCGACGTCATTATAAAATGTTATTGTAATTTAATTAATGCTGACTGGTCGACCTGATCAGCTTAACAGAAAAAACACCATTAGAACACCAACAGAAAAAACAGCAATAGAACACCAATAGAAAAAACAGCAATAGAAAAAACACCAACAGAAAAAACACCAACAGAAAAAACACCAATAGAAAAAACACCAATAGAAAATACACCAATAGAAAAACACCAATAGAAAAAACACCAATAGAAAAAAACAAAAACAATCAAACAGACAAACAAAAAACTCCAAAAATGCCTGTTTCTGAACAATCGTTAATCGCGGCAGCAAAAGTGACAGTTTTCATCATTCCACCAAAGTTTATTGCTTGTTTTTCGATTACTGTTTCTAAAAATACAAGCTAGTGTTTTTTTCTGAAATTAAGTTCCGAAGTTCTTATTAAAGATAATTAATGTTTTAATTTATGGTTATATTTTAGTCGTTATATCAGTGGAATTGTTTGTTGTACCCCTTTGTGGTTTCAGCCGCTGTAAGAACAAAAACTTGAAATTAGAAAGATGGCGGTTAACTAACATTTGAACATGAGCATGCGCAACACTGGAACTCGCAGAATTTTTATTCTGCTGATGTCATGTCGCGCGGTCAATCTTTAAATTTTGGGACAAAAATCTCCAAAACTAAACTGCAAAAGTTTCATAATTTATCATCTTTATTCTAATCAGTAGAGCTGCATGCAGTGATTGACGAAATAAGAAAAGAATTCTTTTATTTCGTAAAATCAAAATTTTGAAATATTTTAGATTCTGTAGTGTAGAATGTTTTCGTTCTTTGCCAAATGAAAGGTGAAAAAGGTGAAAGGTTTTGGAAAAATGACCTTCGTTAAAGCTGAAGTGACGTTGTTATAGCAACCTTTCGAGCAATGAGTTTCATATCAAACGGTTCCCTGATCTATGATCTGTGACATGGTTGGCTGAACGGGTGTCAAAGTATACAACTTTAGCAGCTATTATAGGCTTTTTACTATTGATATAAAGATCTTTAAAACTATACTAAAACTAGTGAGCCACCTTAAAAGTGCTTCTACATTCTTCGCGTCATCCTCGGGGGCCCAGGGCGTCTCGGGCGCGTTAGTCGCAAAGACTTGGGAACAACAATTTTGAAACAGATTTATACAAACCTCCAGCTTGGACATGTGCTACAGCATTCACCCGGTGTAGCTGGTACCCATCCTGGCGGGGGACAATGGACGCCAAGCCATTCAGGACATTCTATATGCACGCAAGTAGATCCCTCTTGACTTCCACGTAAACAGACACAGAGTCGGCATGGATTTTTGTATGTAAAATCACTGCCAACATTGCAAGATGCGGCCGGCCCTAGAATAATTCAAACAGTTAGCCACCTTAGTGAGATCAATTGATTTAGCTCTGGCAGTGAGCTAGCAATCTTGGACAAAAAGGGTTAAGAATTTTTCTGTTTTGGAAGAAATGCGTGCGTCACTTCACATTTGGAGCCAAAATCACCAGGGGGTAGGAGGGGGGGGAGGGGAGGGGGGAGGGGAGGGGGGAGGGGAGGGGGGAGGGGAGGGGGGAGGGGAGGGGGGAGGGGAGGGGGGAGGGGAGGGGGGATGGGAGGGGGGGAGGGGAGGGGGGAGGGGAGGGGGAGGGGAGGGGGGAGGGGAGGGGGGGTGGGAAGAAAGCGTACAGTATCGTAGTGGGAGACGCTTCTATTTTGAATTGGACATGACAATACCACTTTTTTCTTAACATTTATGTCCAAGATTGAGGGTAGGAATTCGTTTGGTCATTTTACTACTGCATGATCTTTGGGGTCATGTGACATCTGAGAGCCACTGAGCACAGGAATGAAACCTACATGTGTCATAATGCGGCACCATTGCTGATGCAATTTCAACCACGGCCACCACCATGACAATTGCCAAGACCAACTTTGTATAAGCCATCTTCAGCTGTTGAATATAAATAAAATGCATTAAAATAAAATATTTTTTGAAAGAGACTATGAAGCGAAAATTGTTTTTGTGACTCCAAAATCCGGATAAGTGTGGAAGAAGCGTAATATAATTTAAATAAATGAATGAATGAATGAATGAATGAATGAATAAATGAATGAATGATTGAATCAATCAATCAATCAATCAATCAATCAATCAATCAATCAATCAATCAATCAATCAATCAATCAATCAATCAATCCGGCAATCAAGTTTAAAGGCGATAAGGGCTGTCCCCTTACGAGACGGCTACGCATAACATATTTAAGGTGGCCCGTACCTATTGATTTGTTTGTTGGGCATGAATTTCAATCGCGTCTTATTACATCAAAACCTTGTCCGATTTCTGAGAAATTTGCAGCCATTTGTCTACAAGCCTTGAAATTTGTACCGGTAGCTATTTTCTGCGAATTAGATCAAGTAATTCGAGATATCAGACGATTTTTCAATATGGCTTTATGAGAAAAATTGGTCATAAATCCAAAATTCCAAGGTGAATTTTTTTCCTATTTCGTCAATCAAGTATAAAGGCATAGAGGACTACACACAACATGTATCGCACCAATTTAATCCTTAGAAGTTGCGATACAAAATTTGCGCTGCCTGTTACGACGCAAAATTATGCAGTCAAAACTACCGCCAAAATCTCAACAAAATTTCAAAAACAGCGAGAACTATATCTGCTGTAAGAAAGACAAATACCTATTGGAACTTGTGAACAAAATATGGAGAGATGAGAAGCTAAACGCCAATGTTATCGTCAAGCAAACTTGGCGAGTAATTTTTGTGACCACGAGGTGAGCGTTGCGAATTTGTATTACTTCGACTTCTACAAATTCTGTCGAATTGTTTCGTGAAACTCAGCTAGGCATGGGATAGAACAAGATGTTAACATACCTGTTACCAAGTGTCGTTGTGTTTGCTGCACTAGGTATAATTCAGTAAGCTTCAAAAGTAAGCAACTTCATCGAGTCGACGTTCGAGCTGCCAAGGTAAAACCCTCATGGTTTGTTAATTTATTCAAAACAACACCTTTCTATCTGTTGCAAAATTCCGCACGGGATCTAGACTTTTGGGAATAAAGACAGTAGTTCTCTGAATACAATTGCTTCTAAGTCTAAATCAATTGTATTCAGAGAACTACTGTCTTTATTCCCAAAAGTCTAGATCCCGTGCGGAATTTTGCAACAGATAGTAAGGTGTTGTTTTGAATAAATTAACAAACCATGAGCGTTTTACCTTGGCAGCTCGAACGTCGACTCGATGTAGTTGCTTACTTTTGAAGCTTACTGAATTATACCTAGTGCAGCAAAGACAACGACACTTGGTAACAGGTATGTTAACATCTTGTTCTATCCCATACCTAGAAAATTTCGCGAAACAATTCGACAGAATTTGTAGAAGTCGAAGTAATACAAATTCGCAACGCTCACCTCGTGGTCACAAAAATTACTCGCCAAGTTTTGCTTGACGATAATATTGGCGTTTAGCTTCTCATGTCTCCATATTTTGTTCACAAGTTACAATGGGCATTTGTCTTTCTTATAGCAAATACGGTTCTCGCTGTTTTTGAAATTTTGTTAAGATTTTGGCGGTAGTTTTGACTACATAATTTTGCGTCGTGACAGGCAGCGCAAATTTTGTATCGCAACTTGTAAGGATTAAATTGGTGCGATACATGTTGTATGTAGTCCTCTATGCCTTTATACTGGATTAATGAAATAGGAAAAAAATTCATCTTAGATTTTTGGATTTATGACCAATTTTTCTCATAAAGCCATATTTAAAAATCGTCTGATATCTCGAATTATTTGATCTAATTCGCAGAAAAATAATTACCGGTACAAATTTCAAGGCTTGTAGACAAATGGCTGCAAGTTTCTCAGAAATCGGACAAGGTTTTGATGTAAAAAGACGTGATTGAAATTCATACCCAACAAACAAATCAATAGGTACGGGCCACCTTAAGGTTCGTTATTTCTTTTATCATTTTCAGTATTTTGATTTTATCATTGTAATTGTAGTAAAATTTTTATTGATTTAGAACCACAGTCACAGTGACAATCATAAGTTCGTATCTACGTTGAATCAACTGTTTAACAGTGTGGTCCGTGAATTCCACATTAACTATCAAAAAATGTTGTGGAAGTGGCTCGCTGAAAACCAGTTCTAAATAAGCTTGTCTCAACTTTCTCCTGCATGGTTCGGCATGCTCTTCAGTTCGAATTTGATTGAACAATGGTAAAGATAACTTTGAGAAGGGGAAGAGAGAGAAAGGAAGAATTGAGCATCAAAAAAATTCCCGACCCGTATGTCTAACCTCTAACTAAACTCATATTCATGACAGACAATTATCAAAATAGAACAAAACATGTTTTGCTCTACTCTCAAAAGGGCTTTTACTGAAAACACCGACGATTTGTAAGTTTTTTTAACATATTAGAGCTTTTGATTTAGGAACTGAGAAATCATCTTCCATTTCACGCTTATGAAAACTAAGATAAGATGGGGACTAGAGCACAGCCGTCTAAACACGAGAGAAAGTTTTCACCTACCTTGAAATCAGGAATGGAAGTTTGAAGTCGTGTTTCCGTTTTACTTGACTAGGCAGTCTGCTCAGACCAAAAGTTATCCTGATCTATATATATACATGTAGAAAGTTCATTTGCTGATGAAACAGTTCAATTTTGCTTGCTGTAATTTTAGTCTATTGTAAATAGAACAGATAGTTGTCGAGCAAAAAATAAAACGTAGCAACCTGGCTAGAAAAATGAGAAAAAAGCTATAACTTTTTACAGACTTATAGATGGCGATATTTTAAGCAATAGCTTTTTACAGACTTATAGTCTTCAAACAGACTCTTAGATGAATACTGATATCGTATATGTATACTATTATTTCATATATATCATATATGTATACAACAATTTTATAGTTGTTTATTTAACTTCAGACTTTTGGTCTTCGAATGTCAAATAATGGAACAAAAACCATCAGTGAAATAAAACTTAACATGTATTGTCTAATTGCACTATTTTGTACAAACTAGAGTAATTTTCATTTGACCGTGAAAGAAAAATGACTATTTAGTTTGTAGTAGTTGATAAGGAACAAAAGAAAACAATAACTTTAGCGTCTACTACCAACTATTAGTTTGTCTATTCTGTCATGGTCAAATGAAAACCACTCTAGTACAGCAGTGAAGCAAACAGTGCAAAGAACAATAGCAACGTATCTAGCCATCTTTGTGTTTCTTTGAGTAGAGTGATTTTGTTTCACGCGTGAAAAATTAGAGTGATTTTCATCGGCCTGTGAAATAGTTACTGAGCTAAACACACTAGTAGATCACAATTCCATTGTTTCCTTTTGTTGAATTTTGACTGCTATACACTAATAGCTAGTTAGTATTTCACAGTCCGATGAAAATCACTCTAGAGTGATTTTCATCGGACTGTGAAACAATTACTAATAGTCAGTGTTTAATAGTGTTGTATTGCAACAAAAGAAAACAATCGGTGCAGAGTCTATTAGTGTATATTAGCTTAGTAACTATTTCACAGTCCGGTGAAAATCACTCCAGCCCGCGAAACACACTTTCGTGTACCACTCTTTAATACAGCCTAATTCCATTGTGTTATTTTGTTGTTATTTGACTATCACAATTTAACTGATACACTTTGTTTCACGGGTTAATGAAAATCATTCTAACTATTTCATGTTTTTTTGCAATCACTCTAGAACGCATAATAGTTGGTAGTAGACTCTAAACCCATTGTTTTCTTTTGTCCTGTATTAGTATAAGCAATAGCATGTTTTTTAGTGGTATTTGGGATAAATATTACAAGTGATCTTTAAATTTGTGGACACGAGTGATATTTATCCTAAATACCACGTTCAAAACATGCTATTATTTGTTTATAATATAGTTCAATATAATATAACTCTGCAATTTTGATCAAAAACGGCTGAAAAAATGACTCGCGTACATCAGATCATTTTGAAAAGTGAAATTAAGCCCAAAGTACATAAGATAACAAAAGGATATTCAAAAATCTTGTAAAGGATAAATCCTTTACTGTAAGTTGAATGAAGCCGTATTCATATGTTGACAAGCTTTCAGTTTCACGCGTCACTCAGCACGATCGGTTCTCCCAATTTTGCTCCGTGCGAAACAACAACAAGAAATGTTCATAAACATCAAATGATCCATATTACTTTCAGTTTTTGAACGTTTTGACTTGCTTTTCGGAGTTATCGATGACATGCGCTTCAAATAATACAGTAACTCTATGGTTTTTGATCGATTTTTTTCATTTCTAATTTTATTATCTTTCTAAAAAATGTGGAAACGAATAAGAATCAGTTGAATGTTTATGAAAAAAGCAATGACTATCATCAGTATAGCGATTCCTCACTCCCTGAAGTTGAAAGCCACAAAAAATAGATAGGGTAATGGATATATATATTTTTTTTCAAAAACAATTTCAGATGGGCAAAGAGGATTAAGAAGTGCCTTAAAGGAATGTTTTGATATTAAAACAGTTAGGCGTGTGAGGCGTTCCGTCCACACGAAAATTAAATGATGCGGGTGTTGTTGTTGTTGTTGCTGCTGCTGCAGTTGTTGTTGCTGATGTTGTTGTTGTTGTTATTGTTTTCAAATGTTGAAGAAAATATCGAAACTGAGACATCAGTGATATTTCTTTCGTAACATCTGGCTAAAACAATAGACCTAGCTATTCATTCGTGATAAAATTCAGTTTCGGGAACCTCTCGGTAACTATCGTTATTCATTCGTAAGCCATGCATTCGCTAAAGACAACACTCCCCAACCCAGCAGGGGTAAATCGATCATGAACTCGTCGGCTGCTGTGAGAGCACAAATTGATTAATGAACCCTCTGGTGTGGATGTTTGTCTTTTTCTATCAGTATAATTAAAGTTTACAAGACGGGTGATGAAATTTTGTCTCAGAATAGACCGGACAAAAAGTCGACAAACATTGGTTCGTGTAAAAAAATTGTGTACCTTCTTAGAGATGACAGGTGATCTCTGGAGATAATCTGTTGTGCTTTCATAGTAACAGTTTTAGTCAAACTAGTAGCATAAAAAGTCAGTTTCAGTTTACATTATAAATTATTTGTCAAGTTTTAACTGACAAATAGCAATGATTCCCTGTTTTGATTTAGTCAAACTTCGCTTTTGAAAAAGAGACGCGTTTTCAAATTGATCTGGATTAGTCACAGGGAGCCTGTTTCTTTTGAAAAAATAACACACAAAAATGCTCAAAAAAAGCACGAAAATAAATGCAAAATAGCGCTAGAAAAAAAAATTAACATTAATAATTAATATTTTAGACTCGGCTAGCTCCCAGTCTCCCCTCAATGCTTGCTTCGCTCAATACAAGTCTCCCTCAGACAATTTATTTTATTTTATTTTTAGCGCTATATATTTTTCATTTATTTTCGTGCTTTTTTCGAGCTTTAACAAATATGTCCCTGAGGATTAGTGTGGACGTGATTAATTTGGTTAAGCTCATTACACAAACTCGCTAAGTAGACCAACAAGATTTATAAGATCTAGAGAACAAGTAAAACAGAGCAAGTTCTAAGAGCTTATTTTATTAAAATATTTACCAGTCAATGTCAATCAATATAGACCAAAAGGTAGACTAGGGATGGCAATGTCAGTCAAAACGTTCTAGGGATTATATATTGTCTGCTATCCTGGAATCATTTCTTTCATATAGATAGATATGTGGATTGTTGTCACGGATCAGTTGGGAGTTTTCGCTGCAATGTGCAACTAGTACTTTTGTTTTGAATGCAAATGAGATGCATTTCAAGAATTAACACCTTTGCCAAAGGGGGAAATCTGGTTTCAAGGGTTCGTGCAAGATATCATACTTTGTAAAATTTATTTCCCCTGATCTATGTTGTGAACAAAAACAAATTTACAGACATTACAGTCGTTTTATGTAACCTTGAATTTATTGTTTCTAGCTTTGAAACTACTCTAGCATTAAAGTGCGTTCAAGATTTTCGGGCATTTTCAGTGTTTTACAAATATTATAAACATTGCTTATACTCTTTAACGGCTTGTCTTCCGGTGAGTGATCAGTTTTGCACTTTTATTAGACAGACAAGGTCAGCAAAACCACTTTTACTAGCACGAAATGTTTTTTAGAGCTGTTACTCTGCACGATTATTTTTTGGTAATTGCCCCCCTTCTCTTCCTCAAAAATCTAATGGTCCGTCCCTAACTTATTATTAAACTTAACATTTCGATTGTCTCCGTAATATTTGAAGCATAGCGTTCCGTATTTCTTGCATTCTCCAGCAATAAATCAAGGGATTCAATGCACTGTTGAGCAAAACTAGTGTATTAGCTAAATTTCCTGCATAAATTAGTACTGTTCCTACATTGTCCCTGCTTGCCGTTTGCCAATACACAATATAGGTAATTAAACTAGGCAAATAGCACATTAGAAATACCCCCATGATGTAGTACATGGTCTTGACGGATTTCTTGTATCTTTGCATGTTCATGGTTGGGTGTTGTGGTTGTGGTTGAGCATGGATCTGATTTGTGTGTTTGCGAATCACTCGAGAGATCTTCATCATGAAATAAATGCCAAGAATAACGATAACCAATAGCAAACAGTGAAAGAAAACTAGTAGCCATTTTTTCTTGGTAGCTAATGCAAAACTCCATGACAAACTAACAAACCAGATTACTATCACAACTATGTAAGACCGCTTGGTTGTGACAAGTTCTTGGTATCTCAGATGCAAGCTAACGGCAAGAAAGCGATCGATAGTGATGGCAGTAACAGTGAGAAGTGAACCAGTTACCAACACATAAATTGTTCGTTCGAATGCATTTAAACTGTTCTCATATAAAGAAGAATTCTTCGTCAACAAGGCAATCAAACGGCAGCAATACGCCGGCTGCGTTACTACACCAACTCCAAAGTCAGAGAAGGCCAAGCTAAGAATCAAAATGTACGAAGGTGTTCGTAAAGAGGGTGTCTTTACAAAAGTCCAAATGACCAAAAAGTTTAAAACTGCAGTCAGAACTGAGCCAAGGGAATTAAAAACAACCAGGAAATAAAAATAGCGTTTAAGGTGAGCACTTGATCCCAGAATGCTCATCAAATAGTCAGTCGGTTCTATATCTTTGGTTGTAGAAACTGTAGAATTGTTCATTTTTGGAAAACACCGTGCTTTAAAATTAAACCTTGTAGAACTTGAAGATTTTTACTTGTCGCAGGCGAGAAGAGACGTCTGGCACTTTCTTGTTTGAGTTGACACAACAAAATGCTAAATTTTCGGTTGCCTATCATCAGTTAATACGTAATTGGTGCATAGGGAATCGAACACCTGCAGACAAATGCAAATATCCAGCGTGACAAGTTTGGAATTTTTAAATTAAAAATTAAAATTTTTACTAAATGTAACGAATTTTTATCTAACCTTTTTGATTGATATCATGACTAACTGCTGATACATTGTGTAATTTTTTCGGCACCTTGTCACGGGTTTCAAAAAACTCTGCTATGCATGAAGACGACTAAACTCTGTTTGGCCTCGTTTTATTCAACACACTCCAACACTCTTCTTGGGCGACTACATATATATACGGAATGTCTCTAGGGACACGAACACACGCTCACGCACTCTCACGCTCTCACACATTGATTTACATGACTTCATGACATTATCTCCCTTTCTAAGACTTACAAAGTAAGTAAATAAACAGTTCAATTAATTTTAAGTGTTCACATATTCAGTCAATGTTCAGTGTTCATTCTTCTTGTATTCAATTCTGCTCAAGTAATCAGCTCCAACGTTGTCTGTTCTTTTGATGACTTGTATCTTGAACTTGTAGTTTTGGAGAAACATCGCCCAGCGCATTATCCTGTTCTTGGTGAACTTGGACTTGTTGAGGTACGCCAGTGGTTGATGGTCTGTTTGAAGGATAAATTCCTTTCCAGATATAGGTAAACCATGAACTTCTTTACTGTCTAGACCACAGCTAGACACTCTTTCTCGACTATAACTCGTACGATTGCTCTCCGTCAGCAATTTCTTGCTTGCGTAGCTGACTGGAAATAGTTGACCATCTCGCCTTTGCCTAAGACCCGCACCAACTCCATAATCTGATGCATGTACCCGTAGGATAAATGGCTTTCGCAGATCTGGTAACTTCAGAATTGGTCTCTTGATAAGTAAACACTTCAGTGTGTTGTAGGCTTTCTCTTGTGGCTCTCCCCAGATAATGTTATTCGGCTGACCTTTCTTTGTCAGATCTGTTAGAGGAACTGCCATGGCTACGTAGTTAGGAAGCAGTTGCGGTAGTAGCCAGTCAGCCCTAGGAAGGACCTAAGCTGCTTCTTTGTCTTTGGGCGTGGGGCTTGCTTGATTTTGTTTACCTTCTCTGAGTGAACGCTAACTTCCCCAACTGAGATACTTTGGCCCAAGAACTCAATTTTGGAACTTCCAACAAGGGTCTTAGTAGGTCTGGCTGTAATGGTTACGCTTGCCATTCTCTGAAAAAGCTCTTCAAGAACATTAGTATGCTCATTCCAAGAAATAGTATGTACAAGAATATCATCAATATATTTGTCTACATTGTTTATACCTGCCAGCAACTTACGCATAGCTCTCATCAGTGTTGTTGCGGCATTTACCATTCCAAATGGCATCTTTAAGAATTCGTAGGCTCCATCAGGTGTGACAAACGCTGTCTTGGGGATATCTTATGCGGCTACAGGGATTTGCCAGTATCCTTTACTGAGGTCAATCTTTGAGAAACACTTGTCTTGACCAATTTTTCTGAACAGGCCTTCCACTGTAACCATGGGTACTGGATCAAATATAGTTATCTTGTTGAGTTTTCTGTAGTCAATACATAGTAGTATGCATATTTTTGTACATGATCGAGGTCAGTCAAGAGTATACGGGACGAAAATGGAAATTCTGTCCGGAGTCGTACCAAATGATTCTAGAATGATGTCACATCCAGTCGACTTGAATACTCATTGAATGTCTTTGATTACTCAAAGAATGATCTTTTCGAATATTTGCATTTTTGCACAGTGAACGGCCTTGTAATGACTGATGAAGGCCACGTGAAACTGTCGAAATATTTCTACTCAAAATTTTACGCGCTCGGGATCTTAGTTCTTATGATTCATGCAGGATAGTTGAAAATCTTGTAATCAGACATAGTAGTATACTAGTAGAGAATTGATTTGTGTTGAATAAGATTGATAATTAAGGTAGTTCTACGGCGCATTTAATTTCCCGCGCGCATTCGATCGCGCGCACTTTTATTTGAGAACATTGGTATTATTATTGGGGAGTCTGGGCACTAGTAAGCGAGCGATTGAAAAACTTAAAAACTCTAACTTTAGTGGAGAAAAATAATATTTTGTCATCCAAATACCGGAAAAAGTCTAATAAAAAACTTTATACACTGTATAATATAGGTATTTAACCCGTAAAACTTTAAAATTTAGTTAAACTTATCCATCGAAAAAGCCGCCGAAAAAATTGCTAAAATTGGTGATATTTGGTGTTCGTTTTTAGAGTGTTTTCTCCTTTGTGCTTCTCTAACTCTAGAAATAATACGATGACCTCCTGTTTTTGTCTTTCTATTGAAGACAGTACTTATCACTTTTTCGATTTGAAAAATAAAAATACAACTTTATTGATGTGATTGTCGTAAATTTTCCACATTTTTACAACTCGGAGCTCGATTTCGGAGCGCGTAATTGGGTAGGAATTTGATTCTAGAATGCCCTTATAATTTACAACTCATCAAATAATACATACGATTAAAACTGCTAGATCAACCTTAAATCTATCTTTTGAGACGGTCCAGGCCTTTTCTCGGAAAAATTCGAGAAAATCGCGGCAAATTATTGAAAACCACCTTTTACGACATCTTACAGCTCAGAAATCAATACGGCGACCCCTCTTTTTTTTTCTCGGGTCTTGAGTTGCCAAACAAGGACTGAAATACACTGATGAAATCTAAGGCTCCGGAACTACCTTGACTAGAGGACTGAAAAACAGAGGAAGTTCTTTGCTGAATTCATCAATAGCGTCAATTATGGAAGAGACCGTCACTTGACGCTATTGATAAATTCAGCACTTAGAATTTTCTGGATGAATGAATGAATGAATACTTTATTTAAACGCGAAAATCCCTTCACAATTAAATTTCGTGATCTTCCAGAGAGTCGTGGTATATATATAGATAGATATGAATGTAAAGAAATCTGCTAAAACTATCTATAATATACCCTTGTCGATACGCGCGCTCTGATTGGGTGAAAGCTGTGCTTTATCAGAGAACGGAGCACAGTTCTGATGTCAGCAAGCGCGAGCTCGACCGCGCGCGCGCACCTTTTAAATTTTTGTACGGAGAAAATCGAACTATTTCCCTTGAATATTTATCTAAAATATATAATAAAACAAATAGAACAGCTTTTTCCGTGCTCCGTTCAGTAACACAGCACTTAGGAAGTGCCGAGAGCACTCAAGAAGTGTGGAGAGCACTCGCCTACGGCTCGTTCCCTCCTTACACTTCTTTCGTGCTCTCGGCACTTCCTGCGTGCTGTATTACTGAACGGAGCACGGAAAAACGCTGTTCTATTTGTAAAATATTATATAAGAATATAAATAATTGACTAAAAGGAATTCTTAAAAGAATTTACTTAATTTACTTTTAATATCATAAGAAAGATTATTCCAGAGAACGGCCCCTCTGTAATGTAGACTGCTACGGGCAGCTTGGGTATTTGGCCCTGGTATATAAGTATTTTGTGTTGAATTTCTCAACTTATATGTATGAACAGAGGTTATATTTGTAAAAATTCGGGACATATATTCTGGTGTGCTACCATTCATAATTAGACATAATTTTATACATCAAAACGGCCATTGCTTAGATCTCCTAGTCTCTAGCCGATTCTCCCAGATCAGCTCTAATATATCAACAGACCGTATATTTCATAATTTGAGGATGTAATTACTCTGGCGGCTGTATATTGCCCCGATTGCTCCTGACACTTTCTTAAAGATTTTCTCTATATGATCAACAAATAAATGTCATTGACCACTTTATTAGGACTATTGGAGCCCTAAATCAAACATAAATGTCATAAAGAACAATTTTATCGAAGTCCAATACAATTATATTTCGACCATTACCACAGGTAACCCAAACACTTGCTCGGCCGCTGGCGCAGTGGTCCTATGAAACCAAGAGAAAATGAGGTAAGAGAAGGAATCCCCGTGACCTATCATGTGCCCCGTTTGATGCTATTTTTAGAACTCGTCACCATGACCGCGCGGATATGAACATAAATACCACGAGTGATATTTCAAAATTGTTAAACAAAAATTTCATGAGCCGTAGGCAAGTGAAATTTGGGACAATTTTGAAATATCATGAGTGGTATTTATGCCAAATATCACGTACAAAACATGCTATTATTTGTTAATAATATAATCTAAGAAATTTCGGAAAATTTGATGAAAAACAACCGCAAGGTTGAATCGCTTTACACTCAACTAAAAAGTGAAAACATAGCTTTCAACTGTCACAGATAAAAGAAAAGCTAACAATATTCAAGACAAGTAGTAAAAAGAAATCATTCAAAGTCAAAACTACATTGAGAAGGTAAAACCAGTCATATGCATTTTGTTTTCGATTTTAATTTGGTCTGAATGACTTCACTGAATAAATCAGTGAAAAACAGACTCGCGAACAAATTGTCATTTGTGACTAAAAACGGCATAATTTGAAAAAAAATGTCAAAAAAACTTTCTAGATAAGATAGACAATAAATGCATAAGTGTAGAAAAAAACTTTTTATTACCTTTAATTTCATGAACTTTTCCGCCAAAGTTTTCTTTCCATACTGGCTTCTGCATAAAGACTGGTATATTTTTCATCCACATATAACCTGAGAGAAACTTAACATATTTTTTTTCTCTGTTTTTGAAAGGCGTTTAGAAAAAGCGTCGCGAACTACCAACAATTTGTCCTTAAGTGCACTTCTCGTTTGAAAGAATTGTATGTCATGTGCAGAGTTTAATTTCTGTTTTATATAACCGTTAAGTTCCTCCTTCTTTGTTTCAAGTGCGAAACAAAACTCCTCTATTTCGTCTTTTGTCAATTGATTGCCTTTTCTTGTTGTTGTTGTTGTTTTTGTCGTCCTGGGTGTAGCCGATTTAGTTTTTGTTGTTTGATTCCGCAAATTCTCACTGTCTGCAAAGTCGCTGTTTTCGTGTTCAGTTACTTCTTCACCTGAGATTCCTCTTTCTCCCTCCGAAGTCTTGCTTCCTCTTCTGAAATATCACTTTCTTCAGTTTCTTCCTTTGAACTCCCATTTCCTTCCTCACAACTACTTTCTTCCTCCGAAGAACTTGTTTCTTCCTCAGAAGTACTTGTCTCTTCCTCCGAAGAACTTGTTTTTTCGACAGAAGAACTTGTTTCTCCCTCTTCAAAACTATCTCGAATGAACCATGACCATTTTTTAGAGCTCCATTTGCCTTTTTTTTTCGAGTTTAAACTCGTTTCCATTGACAAATGTGACTTCCGCCATTACATCTAGAGAGGCAGCGCGAAAGCTGGCGCACTCTCGCTCGACCAATCAGATTCATTCTAAAAATAGCATCAAACGGGGCACATGATTGTCTAAAGACCTAATGCGCGCGATTCCTTCTCTTACCTCATTTTCTCTTGATGAAACGTATTTAGTAAAATTGATCGTAATTAAATAAACCTAATCCTAACACGCATAGAATAATGAGGCATTGTGTTTGTTTTAATGTAAGGTACTTCTTAGTGACCCTATCTAGCCTTTCCTCTTGCCCACCTGTGAGTTAATTTGTTATTCGTCTTTTTTTTCAAAAATGTATATTCATTGCCCTCGAAATTCTTCATTTTTCTAATTTTTACTTTTTCCCAACCATAATGAAAGAGGAATTGTTTTACTGTCATTAATTAATTTTTCGATAAACATTTATTCAATTAATTTTCATCCCTTTATTTGTACATTTGATAAATTATTTACAATACAGTTTATGGAGTAACTTATAGATAAACTTAGGGCCTGATTATATGAACCGGGCTGGCCCGGTTAAACGGGCTGACTTCTTTTGTTTCACTTTCCCTTGGGGCCACAAAACAAAAGAAGTCAGGCCGGTTCATATAATCAGGCCCTTACAAGGTGCATTTACACACAATATTATTACGATTGTCTTCGTAATAACTGAAGCAAAGCGCTACGTAGTTCTTGTATTCTCCAGCAATAAATCAATGGATTCAACGCACTGTTCGTCATAACAATAGTATCAGCTAGATCCAGAGCGGCGTGAAGCAGCTCTATTTTTGCATTGCCTGTGGCTATCGCTAGCCAGTACACAATATAGGTAATTAAACTAGGCAAATAACACAGTAGAAATACACCCATGATGTAGTACATTATGTTAACCGATTTCTTGTAACTCTGCATGGCCATGGTTGGTTCCTGTGGTAGCTGTTGGGCTTGTATCTGAGCTGTGTGTTTGCGAATTACTCGAGAGATTTTCAGCATCAGAAAAATGTCAATTAAAGCGATAACCAATAGCAAACAGTGAAAGAAAACTAGCAGCCAATTTGTGTTTGTAGCCAGTGCAAAACCCGACGACAAGCTAACAACCCAAACAACTAAAACAACTGTGTAAGACCGCTTGGTTGTGACAAGTTCTTGGTATCTCAGATGCAAGTGAAGAGCAAGGACACGATCGATAGTGATGGCAGTAACAGTGAGAAACGAACCAGTTGCTAGCAAATTAATTGTTTGAAAGAATACAATCGAACTGTTTTTGTATATAGAAAGAGAATTCGTCAACAAGGCAATCAAACGGCAACAATACGCTGGCTGCATCACCACACCAACTCCCAAGTCTGAGAAGGCCAAGCTAAGAATTAAAATGTACGAGGGCGTTCGTAAAGAAGGTGTCTTTACCAAAGTCAAAATGACCAAAAAGTTTAAAACTGCAGTCAGAACTGAGCTGAGGGAATTAAAAACAACCAGGAAATAATAATAGCGTTTAAGGTGAGCACTTGATCCCACAATGCTCATCAAATAGTCAGTCGGTTCTAAATCTTTGGTTGTAGAAACTGTAGAATTGTTCATTTTTGGAAAACACCGTTAAAAGGTCGTAGAACTTGAAGACTTTTGCTTGTCGCAGGCGAGAAGAGACGTCTGGCACTTCCTTGTTTGAGTTGATACAACGAAGTGCTAAATTTTCGGTTGCCTGTCATCAATAAATACGTGGCTGGACTATAGGAAACACCTGCAGACAAATAGCAACTAAATAGCATCAAATAGTCGCAAAATCCTTTGCTCTCCATTGTTTAATTAGTGCTATTTGTACTGTTTCGCCGGTAAATACTTGTTTCAAGGTTATATTGTTTTCGCTCTATATAAGTTGGAGATTTAATTTTTCAAAAAATATAAGAAGTTTTTATCTAACTTTTTTGATTGATATCATGAACGACCGACCCGCCGATACAGTGTTAAATATTTTCCACCTGAAACGTTTTCTAAGAATGGTTGTAGGGTTAGGTTAATGGTTTTATGTTGGGTGATAAAAGCTGCGCAAAAACCAATTTAGGGACGGACCATTAGATAATTGATGGGGGTTGCAGGAATTTTGATTGCATGATATTTACTTTTTTGTCTCGACCCTTGCACGATATTTTTTTCTTGTGTCATGAGCTTGCTCGATATTTTTCTAACAAAGTTACTATTAAAACTGATTTAGTGTTAGGAATGAAGTTACAGAATACAAGATGTCCATTAGAATTTTCACAAAATTCCTGTATGAAATCCGTATATTGAGCAATGGAATCGAAATGGAATTGTTCCATGAAGTACTGATCGGCGACCAATAAGTTCAAAGCTTTTTTTTGACAGCACCATACAGAGAATTTTTTACGTTTTGACGTATGCAGCCACCCACGGGCCTGAGAAAAATAAGGTATATATATATATGCTAATGAAAGTGTTGTAAAAGCAGAATATGATAATATTCATTTAGTTGCGTAATTTTGATTACAAGTGAACATCAAAAACGTAGGAAAAGCAACGAGATGCGCGAACTTTCAAAATTTTTGTCTCTTTTTGTAAATAAAATAAATAAATAAATAACTGTTTATTTAAGTGTCCTAGTCTTCTAGCGCTCGCGCACTAATTGGGGGACACTATACTCTCACACTCACTACCTCTACCTTGAATATTTTGCAAATAATCACTCAACTCACCAGTTCGTTTTTGATGGAGGGAGGAAAACCGGAGGACCCGGAGAAAAACTCTCGAAGCAAGGGAGAGAACGAACTAACAAACTCAACTCACATGAAGCGCCCCGTCCGGGTATCGAACCAGGGACCACAGCGGTGAGAGGCAAGCGGTCTAAACACTCGGCCACCCTTGCTCCCCACATGTATTCTTGTATTCTTGTATTCTTGCGAACTGAATCATTTTAAAAGATTCTGAATCCTGGAACATCAAAGCAATATAACAGTTGAATTTGACAACTGAATTGAAAAATAAGAATAAAGATTTCACATCAAATCTTTCAAATGAGTCTCGAGACAGGATTTCGCCCAAGGCGTCTGCCTCAAGTGTCTGCCCATGACACTTGACACTTTCCTCTATAAGTAGATTAAAGTGGCTACACAAGAGGAGTCTCAATATGGCGGAGGATGCTTTCATATCACGGTTAAATGCCCTTTCAAGAAATAAGAAAAATAGGAAGGAAGCACAGGAGGCTTTAGAGATGCTGTAGGCCTTCCCCCTTGATGAGATTGATGGCTTCACTCAAACCAATGTATATGGTCTTCTGGTCATAAAATTGGGGTCTGGCCGACTAGGGTGTTTACGATCACTGGCCGGCCTCTGCGTTTCCTTCTCAGCTAGGCAAAGATCTGTCTTTTAAGTTGATAAGATTTCATGTCCAGGTCAGTGATCTGTCGGACGGGGATTTGGAAAACATTTTGCAGTTTTTCCAAAACACAGGCAGTTATCATTGACAATTCTTTTGAAAACCTTCAAAAAGTTCAAACGAAGGCGACAAGCTCTCACACCTCCTCATTACAAAAACCTATATTAGTGCATGCTATAACAAACTCAATTTGTCAGTTTTGAGTTTTGGAAGGAAAAGTCATTTGCATTCTTACTTCATGAGCACTTTAACTTGGCGAGATTTAAGTCTAGCCATTTCTCTGATAATTTTTTTTTGAGGAACTAATTTTTTTCTAAAATGGAAATTCACATATTTTTTTCTTAATTTTTTACAAAAGAACTATATATTATAGGTCTGAACCTTTAACAAAACGAAACAAAAACCATGCTCGGCTTTTATCCACCGTAAAACGTTGACTTCTTTGATTTAGTATGACAGTTTTGCGCGTAATGCTGTGTGTAATTGTCCGGCAGCTGGTCACAACCTTCAAAAGACTAAATGCCTGGCAGTCTGAATTTTTTTTTTACAAAAATCAATAAAACACTGACTAAATAAGACTCAAGGGATCAAACTCTTCTATATTTATTAAGAAATGTGAAGCGCTTGTCGTGAGCTCGATGGATTTGAAAATGAGCAAATTCTTCAACCTTGGCACAGAGTACGAAACACTTATTTGAGATACTTCAAAAATCTCCGATGTATTTTTTGGTTCGACTTAGACATTATACCTTGTGCTATACCTCGCCATGTATACCGTCTGACATTGGGGTTTCTCAACCTCCATATGTCACATAGATCGAATTCTGTCGTAATTGTTTCCATTGTTTCAATAGAGTCGAATTTTAAAACCGGATTTCCACCGGCTGATTCTAGCTCTTTATCGAATATAAAATTAAAATCTCCTCCCCATATTATATGAGTATCGATTGGATAATCGATGTCGTCTATCTTTTCAGCAATTTCTTTTAGTACTTCTACCTGCTCCCTTTCATGATTAGGAAGATACGAATAGAAAATTCCTGGTTTTAAACACGCACCATGCAATTACGTATCTGCCACTCTTATCCAAAATTTTGTCTTTCACTGTGATGTTAAGTTTACTTCCAATTAGAATAGCGGTCCCCCTACTCTTTGATGACCCATGAGCCATAATTAATTCGCCCCTTGTTCTTTTTGACCATTCGTTTTCTAATTCTGCTGAACTATGGGTTTCTTGCATAAACAGGACTCCATAGTCTCCTTTGTGTTTAGAAAACCAATTTCAAATTTTTCTGTGTTTTTTATAGTCCCTTAGGCCACGGACATTCAATGATTGTACATTAAAACCTAACTGATTATCCATTATTACTCCAAGTATTCATATTGGATATTGGATTATTTCTTTATATCTAATGATTTACAACATTTTGTAGAAAAATGTGATATTACTCCAGCCCCCTCGACCGACCATTCTGCAATAACGCTACAGTTTCAATTATTTCACGAGGATAGAAGAGGGCTCTCCTTCTGGAAGCTTAATAATTCTCTATTAAATAATGAAACATACACCTCGAAGATAAAAAATATTTTATCCGAATTAAAGTGCTCTCTAGATAAAGCAGAAATAAGGAACCCACAGATTAGATGGGAACTGATAAAATACGAAGTCCGTAAGTTCTCACTACAATTCTCAAAGCAGTTGGCAAAAAAACGGAGATCGGAATATGACTCTGTAGAAGAAGAGATTAAAAAATTGGAGTTAACTCCCGGATGGGAGAAAGACGAGGAACTGAGTACAGAACATGACAAACTAATGAAAAAGTTAGAGGAAAAAAGTAACTATATCACTGACGGAATAATTATAAGATCAAGGGCAACATGGTACGAAATGGGGGAAAAAGCAATAAATATTTTTTGACGTTGGAAAAACGAAATAAGGCGAAAACTCATGTTAGTAAACTGATAGATGGAAATGGTAAAGAGACCACAGAACGGGAAGAAATATTAGAATTATTGGAATGCCACTTTAAAAAAGTTATTGAATCAAAATCCCACAAAACAGAATCAGAATGCCTAGAATTTCTGTCTAAATTCACTGTTCCAACATTATCAGAACCGGATAAGGAAATGTGCGAAAAGAGGATAACGGTTCCGGCAGGAATGTTATAATGCGCTGAAACACATGGGATCTTCTAAGACCCCTGGAAATGATGGTTTAACGAAAGAATTTTACCTGGCGTTTTGGACAGAAATAAAAGACGATTTGGTTAGTTGTCTTAATAAGAATTTCGAAGTAGGTGAATTATCCACATCTCAACGCCAAATAATTATAACCTTGTTAGAAAAACCCGACAAGGACAGTAGACTGTTAGATTCATGGCGCCCTATAAGCTTAATAAATGTAGATGTAAAGATCTGTAGTAGAGTCCTAAGTAACAGGCTGAACAAAATACTTCCAAATCTTATTCACGCGGATCAAGCAGCATTTATAAAAGAGAGAAAAATCGATGAACCCATAAGAATTATTCAGGATATTATGGATTACACGAGAGAAAAAGAAAAATCCCTAATTATGTTTGCTGCCGACTTTGAAAAGGCATTCGACTCAATAGAACATAACTTCATACTTGCAGTTCTGAGACATTTTGGATTTGGAGAACATTTTGTCAAATGGGTAAAAATTTTACTGACAAAAAATCTTAGTTGTGTGATGAATAATGGCCATGTGACCAATTTTTTCCAACCCAAAAGGGGTACGAAACAGGGGGATCCGATTTCCCCGTATATCTTTGTTCTGGTCATAGAAATAATGGCAATCATGATAAGAAAGTGTGAAAATATCAAGGGCTTTAAAGCAATGCGAAATGAAATTAAACTTGTACTATTTGCGGATGACACGACTTTCTTCCTTGAAGATCAAAATTCTTTGAATTGCGTTCTGAAAGAACTTGAAAACTTTCAAAACTATTCCTCGCTTAAACTCAACAAAGGCAAATCTGAAGTTGGTTGGTTAGGAAAAAATATCCGCCGAAAACCAAGGCTTACAGCTGAAAACATACAGAATATTAACTTTTATGAAAAAGGTATAAGAATCCTAGGCATCCATTTTTCGTATAACCAGGAATATTATCATAAATATAACTATCAGAGGGTAATTACCAATTTCAAAACAATTCTCTCTATATGGAAAACAAGAAAGTTGACTCTTTTTGGAAAAATCCAAGTTCTTCGCTCCCTTGCACTGTCTAAATTATATTATGTTTGTTCAAAAATTGATGTCCCTGACGATCTAATGCAAATTGTTGAGAGCACAATTAAAGATTTTGTTTGGAATGGAAGAAAACCAAAAATCAAGCACGATACCTTAATTGGAGACTACATAACGGGAGGTTTGAAACTACCAGACTTTGAGTCATGTATTAAAGCAAATCGAGTAAAATGGGTTTTAAATTTAAAATTAAACCATGATAGAGAACTTCCTACATGGAAAATTATCCCTACGTTATATATAAATCAGATTGGCGGATATGATTAGATAAATACAAACTTCGACCCACAAAGAATACCTCAAAACACTCCCACTTTTTATAAAAAAGTTTTGACTTGTTGGGCGGAAGTAATGCAGGATAACATAAAAGAGGAACCCTCACTAGCGAAAGAACAGTTCTTATGGAATAATAAATATATACGAGTTGGAAACAAATCGATTTTTTACAAGAATTTTTCCCTCCTGAATATAAATAAAGTCATAGATTTGTGTGACCAAAGAGGTGAATTTAAGTGGGAATTCGCAAAATCAAAAGGTCTAAAGGATAAAGACTTCTTATGGTGGGCTGGAGTAATACATGCCATACCTCCACAGTGGAAAACGGCTTTAAAAGACATCAATTTTTCAACCGAAAATACGGACGGGGACCAAAAATACATACAACTGGGTAATCGAAAGATTGACGAAAGAAAGATTAAAACAGATATGATATATAAGCACTTAATTGAAAAAAAGGTCAAGGTTCCAACGGCCCAGGCACATGTTAATAGACGGATGGAAACGCAATTTGAATGGGCAACAATTTATAATAGAATATACCAAACAACAATAGATAATTATTTAAGAATGTTTCAATACAAAATACTCAATAACATTCTTTATCTGAACCGGGATCTTTACCGTTTCAAAATAATAGAATACGCCTCTTGTTCTTTCTGTCATTTCTATCCAGAAACAATTGATCACCTATTTGTGGAATGTATAGAATCAAAAAATTATTACTTTAAAATTCGAAATTGGCTTAAAGACTTTAATATCTTTTTACCAGAATTCAACAAAATCAACATTGTATTAGGAGTAGAAGATAAAACTAATAATTTTATAATTCTGATGTATAAATACTCGTTATACAAGGCATGCGAAAAAGAAAAAACACCATCACTACCGAGGTTTCAAAATCTTCTATGCCATTATGAAAAAATTGAATTCCTTGTGGCCACAAAAAAAGGCAAATTATCCCAACATTTAGGTAAGTGGGGAAAAATAACAAAAATCTTGAAATCAAAAGATATTGTTTTTGATTGACTGGCACAGAGACGATAGATGATAAAAATTAAATCTGTATGTATCTCACCCCTTTTTGTATGTGTATGTGTGTGTGTGTTTGTTATTTGGTTTCTGGTGTTTTTGTTTCTTTTCTAAATTGTATGCTCTGTCTTGAAATTTAACTGTCTGTAATTAAGTTTTATAATTTACGTATTTTATAATGTTTTAGTAATATGTAAGTGTGTAAAAAAAAAAAACTCCATTGTTAAAATCACTATTGTAAAAAAAAATCTGTCATTTGTAAATAAATAAAATTATTGAAAAAAAAAAAAAAAAAAAAAAAAAAGAGATACTTCAAAAATATTTGTCGCTTGACTGCCAGTCACACCTTCAAATTACTAAATGCCCGGCAGTCTGGATAAATTAAAAAGAAATAAATAAAAGAACTAAGATTCAAGAAGTCCAGTTAGGACAGATCTTTTCACTACTTTTTCGAAAAAGTCAAACGACTGTCCGGCATTTAGTATTTTGAATGTTTTGACGGACAGTCAAGCGACAAAAGTTTTGTTAGTGCCTCAAAAAAGTGTTTACTCTGTGCCCAGGTTGAAGAATTTGCTCAGTTTCAAATCCATCCCTGTCTTCCCTGTCTACCCTGTATTCCCCGTCGACGATCTGCGCTGTATGCTCTTATTCCCTGTATTCCCCGTCTGCGCTGTATGCTTTTATTCCCTGTATTCCTGTATTTCCCGTCTGCCCTGTAGGCCCGCCCTGTCTCTCTGTATTCCCTGCCTGCCCTGTCTGCTGAAATTCTCTGTCTTCCTGTATTCCTGTCTGCCCTGTATGCTCGAATTCCCTGTATTCCCCGTCTGCCCTGTATGCTCGTATTCCCTGTATTCCCCGTCTCCCCTGTATGCTCGTATTCCCTGTATTCCCTGTATTCCCCGTCTGCCCTGTATGCTCGTATTCCCTGTACTCCCCGTCTGCCCTGTATGCTCGTATTCCCTGTATTCCCCGTCTGCCCTATATTCTCGTATTCCCTGTACTACCAGTTTGCCCTGTATGCTCGTATTCCTTGTATTCCCCGCTTGCCCTGTATGCTCGTATTCCCTGTATTCCCCATCTGCCCTGTATGCTCGAATTCCCTGTATTCCCCGTCTGCCCTGTATTCTCGTATTCCCTGTACTACCAGTTTGCCCTGTATGCTCGTATTCCTTGTATTCCCCGTTTGCCCTGTATGCTCGTATTCCCTGTATTCCCCGTCTGCCCTGTATGCTCGAATTCCCTGTATTCCCCGTCTGCCCTGTATTCTCGTATTCCCTGTACTACCAGTTTGCCCTGTATGCTCGTATTCCTTGTATTCCCCGTTTGCCCTGTATGCTCGTATTCCCTGTATTCCCCGTCTGCCCTGTATGCTCGAATTCCCTGTATTCCCCGTCCTGTATATATCCATTTCAAAAAAGGTTGACGGGGCGAATGGCGAATAATGGCGATCGGCAATTGGTGATTGCACGGCCGAAAGGAACGCACTGTGGTCACACAATTAGACCACTATCCGGCGCGGAAATATGAATCGCCTATCGACCACTTTGTCCAGTAAGGTCTTTACTGCATGGTACCGGCATTGCTTGGGTATATAAATAATGAAAATGAAGCAATTTTTACCCCAAATTTCCTTTCGGTCGTGCAATCACCAATCGCCGATTGCCATTCGCTCCGTCAACCTTTTTTGAAATAGCTATATACATGGTTTATACAGGAAGTCTGTCTTCGCAGAGTCCCACCTCTCCCCCCCCCCCCCCAGGGAGTTGTCTGATTAATCAACATCTCAGTCGCTGATGAAAACCGGCTAAGTTGTTGGTTGAAAATTCCAAAAGGTAAATAATTTTGTGTTGTGATCAAAGACTCAAATCCACTGTTTAAGTTTTATCTCCAACACAGATGAATATACATAAAAGTATACAGGAACATATATAATTACGCAATTCAGCTGCCAAGAGGTTTCTGCAATGTAATTTTCCCGGGGGGGGGGGGGGCCCGGGGTAATTTTGTTTTAATAAAGTTCTATTCTATTCTATTCTATTCTGCAGGAAGTTAAGAGCTGAAGTTACAAGAGCGAAATGAAATGTCAACCTCATCAGAAAAAAAAGAATAAATCACAATTAGACGTAAACCATATCAGTTAAAAGATACATGAATATTTCATCGTTGTACGTGTTTTATTTCTTATTATTATTATGAGGGAAATAGAATTCCCTTAGCTCATTTCTAGTGATCAACCGACGTGAAAATTACTAAATGAAAGCATTAATTTAAAAATGAATGTGAAATTAATTGGACAGAAAAATAACTGACATTTCAGGACTTAAGTAATTGTCCTTTAAAACTAACCTGCATACATAACTCGTCTACCATAAAACCCTTAACCTAACCCTAAAACTAAAATAAAGCCAGTGGAAAAAAATTAATACTGTATCGACGGTCAGTCGTTATATCAAGTCGTTATTCACAAAGAGGTCAGATACATGAAAACTCCTTATATATTCATTAAAAAATGAAACCCAACATCGTTTTTTTGCAGCTGTTCCCTATGGGCCATACACTAGCTTATTAACTGATGATAGGCAATCGAAAACTTAGCACTTCAACTCATACAAAGAAGTGTCGGCAGACGTCTCTTCTCGCCTGCGACAAGCCTTCGAGTTTTGCTTTCCGAAAATGAACAACTCTACAGTTTCTACAACCAAAGTACCGACTTACTATTTCATGAACATGCTAGATTCACATGATTACCTCAAATGTCGATTAAAAAAGGTCAGCTATATAAAAACGCTATATATTCATTAGAAAAAAACAATAGATTTGCTCGCAGCTGTTCCCTATGCACCACACACGCATTAACTGATTATAGACAACCCGGCAACTTAGCATTTTTGTTGTGTCAGCCCATAGAGGGAAGTTACAGACATCTCTTCTCGTCTGCGACAAGCAAAAGTCTTCAAGTTCTTCGAGCTTTTCGGGCGGCGCTTTTCAAAAATGAACAATTCTACAGTTTCTACAACCAAGGATATAGAACCGACAGACTATTTGATGAGTATTGTGGGATCAAGTGCTCACCTTAAACGCTATTTTTACTTTCTCCTTGTTTTTAATTCCCTCAGCTCAGTCCTGACTGCAGTTTTAAACTTTTTGGTCATTTTGATTTTTGTAAAGGCACCCTCTTTACGAACACCTTCGTACATTTTAATTCTTAGCTTGGCCTTCTCAGACTTGGGAGTTGGAGTGCTGATGCAGCCAGCGTATTGTTGCCATTTGATTGCCTTGTTGACTAAGTGTTCTTCTGTATACAAAAACAGTTTTAATGTATTCATGCGATTAATTTATGTGCTGGGAACTGTTTCACTTCTCACTGTTACTGCCATCACTATCGATCGTTTTCTTGCTCTTCACTTGCATCTGAAATACCAAGAACTTGTCACAACCAAGCGGTCTTACACAGCTGCGGTAGCCATTTGGGTTTTTGGTTTGTTTTGGAGTCTTGCATATGCTACAAAGACAAATTGGCTGCAAATTTTCTTTCACTGTTTGCTATTGGCTATTGCTATTCTTGGCATTTATTTCATGCTGAAAATCTCTCGAGTAATTCGCAGGCACTCAGCAGAGATCCAAGCACAACAGCAACCACAGGAACCAACTATGGACATGCAGAGTTACAAGAAATCGGTTAACATAATGTACTACATCATGGGTGTATTTCTAGTATGTTATTTCCCTAGTTTAAGTACCTATATTGTGTACTGGATAGCGGCAGCCACAGTCAGTGCAAAACCAGAGCTGCTTCATGCAGTTACGCATTTAGCTAATACACTTGTTATGATGAACAGTATGCTGAATCCATTGATTTATTGCTGGAGAATGGAAGAACTACGTAACGCTTTGCTTCAGTTATTACGGAGACAACCACAATGATATTGTATGAAAATGCTGCCTTGTAAGTTTACCTATAAGCAGACAATGAGAATGGTATTGTGTGTAAATACTACCTCGTAAGTCGAACTATAAGTTACTACTAAAACTGCATTGTAAACTACTCAACAAATGTACAAATAATTTCCAATACATTCGTCGTCGAATACATTTATGATAAACAGTGCTTTAATCAATTGTCATAGAATAGCGAAAGTACCTTGAGTTAACATTGAAAGATCGTAAAATTGTAATTTTAATTCCCATGATATTACAGCTATACATTCGAAAGCTTAGTTAAGATCTAGAGCGCGCGCTTTGTCGATTTTAAACTTAAGCAAAAGCTCAAGACTTATTTGTTTAATCTGGCGTTTGAATTGTAAGTTTGTGTTTGATCAGCGCTATTGGAATCACGGAAATAGCGCTATATAAGTCTACTATTATCATGCTGATCATCATCGTCATCATCATCATCATTATTTTAATTATTATTATTATCGCATCGCGCGCAACTATTGTAACATATGTAGAGTTGATGAGGTCTGTGAATAAAGACGAAACTAGTTTTCGAACAAAACCTTGACTTTGGTGTGAGAAGTAAATTAGGTTTAGAACCTAAGAAAATGAGAAAATTAAAGGTGAAAGTTAGAATAAATGAATAATTTCCAGGGTAATGAATGTACATTTTGAAAAAAGAGAAGTACATCATGATCCAGGAAAACAAAACAAAGCAAACAACAACAACAACAACAACAACAACAACAACAACAAAAGAACAAACAACAAAGAAACAAAAAACAAAAAACAAACAAACAAAAGAACAAAACAAACACCAATTCTTTTGTTCTTTTTGCCTATGCGGCTCGCGCGCTCGCAAAAGCTTTATCAGTAATGATATTATAGTAGTGTTTTCTTTG
Source organism: Telmatactis stephensoni (assembly GCA_029948255.1). Lineage (NCBI taxonomy): Eukaryota > Metazoa > Cnidaria > Anthozoa > Actiniaria > Isophelliidae > Telmatactis > Telmatactis stephensoni. Next base: position 68,900 of record JALIZF010001240.1, on the reverse strand, counting down.
CAGTTGTTCTAAAGAAACTTCGTTCAAATACTTGTTGCAAATTGCAGTGAAAACTCCTTTGTAATTTGTGATCCCCGGCAATTCCGGTATGTCTATATAAAGAAATTATCATTTTAGGGACCAGTCATTATTTACAGGGAAGGGGGGGCTGGTGGAAATATGGGGGGGTCATCATTTTTCATGCACACACTGCATTATTGTTATAAGAGAATGTATGTGGAAAGGGGGGTGGGGCCATCAAAAATTGTGCAGCACATTTCTCATTTCCACCAGCCCCCCCCCCCCCCCCCCCCCTCCCTGTAAATAATGACCGGTCCCTTACTGACATTTAATCTGCCTGATTGATTGTTTGGTCTCGGCAAACTTCCATGATTGACGCCATTGACAAATTAAGTGCTTAGAACTTCCTTTGTTTTAATTTCAGTTCTCTAGTTTATTTCAGTTTGATCATCAGCCTTATTCGTCGGTTGAAGCAAGTTTACGTCTAGCTCGACAGGCTACGTCACACTATTCCAGATAGATTGGAAAACATCTCTTCAGTTTTTCCTCTTTCGTTATCAACATTGAAATGAAGTTTCTTTTTAAACAACTGAAGGACTGAACGTTGTTTAAATGAAGACGGAACGCTTAACATAACGAAAAACTAATTAGAATAGAAAAAAGAACAACCTAATATAATTTGAAAATGCATGTATTATTATTCAGCCAAAATTAGTGGATGCGTTTCGACCATTATATTGTCGATCACTCATAACTACTCTAACTACGAGTACTCGACGTTCTATTAAATTTATTTAGTAAAATCGATCGTAATTGAATAAACCTAATCCGGTCCTAACCCGCATAAAATAATGAGGCTCTTCTTAGCGACCCTATCTAGCCTTTCCTCTTGCCCACCTGTGAGTTAATTTGTTATTTATCTTTTATATTTTTCAAAAATGTATATTCATGGCCTTCGAATTTATTCATTTTCTATATTTCACTTTTTCCCAACCATAATGAAAGAATAAAAATAAAACAAAACAAAACAAAGCAAAACAAATAAACAACAAACAAGTTTAATAATAATCACTATAATAACACATTGTAATTTAGCAAGACTTGTTATGAAGCTCTCCAGTAGAAATTCTAGTTGAAGTTGTAAGCTACGCAAAACTTATTCAATATCATAAATTTGAAACAAAAGCATGATTGTCTTTTATTGACAAATACTATGAGTTTGTCATGCCGAGAGAGAAAATAAACCCAAAAAGCTCAATTTTGGACAAAACTAGATAGAGAAGCTAATATACAAAATTAGTATATACCAACTTCACAACCTCGTAAGATCGAGCAATTCGCTATTTCGGGATACTGATATACAAGAGAGCATAAATAAGCGCGCCATGATAATTCCCGGTTGGGCTATTTTTAGTAACCGGATCCCGGATGCAGTTTAATTTTAATTTCGTCTTATCCTACTCCCGTGCGCCATAATTTGACACTTCGATCTGATCTAGAAAACCGTTTAATGTAGATTCAAGAGTTCAAAAACAGTGTTAAAATCATAGTTTTCTAAGTTCTGTTGTTGTTCACATTATCTAGGATCAATTAAACTATGTATATTCTGCAGATCACAAAAGATAATAATGAGACATTGTTTGTTTAATTTTGTAAGGTACTTCTTAGAGACCCTATCTAGTCTCGTGTCCACCTGTGAAATTTGTTATTCATCTTTTATATTTTTCAATTCATTGCCCAGGAAATTATTCATTTTTTCATCTTTCACTTTTTTCGCAACCATAATGAAGAAGGAATCGCCTTACTGTCATTAATTTTTCCATAAACATTTATTCAATTGATTTTCATTCCTTTATTTGTATATTTATTCCAAAACTTTCGATGTAGTTTATGAAAGAAACTTATAGTTAAACATAAAAAGCAAAATTTGCTCCCAATATCATTGTGATTGTCTTCTTAACTTGACTTTTGTATGAAGGGTTTACTCTTGACCAGATGGGATTGAGCTGGTACTTGGATGCAGTGTATCATGAAATCATACTGGTTATGCTATGCAGTTAGAGTGGTATATTTGGCAGCCTAAATAACGTAACAAAATAGAAAGCAAAAAGCAACGTTCAAAATCAGAAGCTAATTTGGACTTTGAAAAGTTGGTGTGGGGTTCCTGTATTTATTAAGAATATTACGAACCTGCCTGATTGCACGGGTAGTAATAAAAATTGAAGAACTAATAAAGTTTTAATCATCAAAGAGAAATTAAATTATAAGTTAACTAGACGCACTCGTGCGTTCACTCGTGCCCATGTGAAAGCGAGCTCAATATCGGCTTCAAAAAGATATTTAGATAACATGTTGTCGTTAATAAACTTTTTAATAAGACGCTTCCCGAAGGGTACACTGGTTGCTTGTAGTCCAACCAGCGCAGTTCTAAAGACCTTTATTGAATCGGCTAACTAAAAAAAAGGAATAAAACTTTTGTAAGCCCAGCAACTTGAAAAATAGGAGCTTGTTTTTGTCGACCACCGAGTGATGCCGGATCAAATGGTCCGTCCTTTTCTGATCACTGTCAATTTGTCTGTCAGCAGCTACTAGTATGGCCTGTGTTGGCCTTCTATTATCATGGGTATTATTGGAAAATTTGAAAATGACTTAAAACTCGGTTGAACTTATCTATATGGCTCCTATAATCACTCAACAACATATGTTTTATTTATATTCAAAAGAGAGAGATCAAAATTATCAAGTATATTAGCATCTGAATTGTATACAAATGACGTCATTTACTCAAACCTATTGTTCTCTTGGCTTTTAAATTCAAATTTCTCGGTAATAATGAGCTTAAAATGCAGAATTTTTGGGAAAGTAATTCTTCAACTAGGAATAATCCATTTCCAATTTTAACCGATTTTGATCGTCGTCTCCCTTTAACCAAACCTTAAAACAACCTTAAGAAAAACTTAAACCTGCAGTGGAAATAATTGAATGCTGTATCAACGGTCAGTCGTGATATCCATTAAAAAATGTCAGCTATATAAAAACTCTTTACATTCATAAAAAAACAACAATAAACTTGCTTGCAGCTGTTCCCTATGCACCACACACGTATTAACTGATGATAGGAAATCGACAACTTAGCATTTTGTTGTGTCAACTCATACCGAAGAGTGCCAGACGTTTCTTCTCGCCTGTGACAAGCAAAAGTCTTCGAGTTCTGCAAGCTTTTGGCGGTGTTTTCCAAAAATGAATAATTCTACAGTTTCTACAACCAAAGATATAGAACCGACTGACTATTTGATGAGCATTGTGGGATCAAGTGCTCACCTTAAATGCTATTTTTACTTTCTGCTTGTTTTTAATTCCTTTGGCTCAATACTTGCTGCAGTTTTAAACTTTTTGGTCATTTTGACTTTTGTAAAGACACCCTCTTTACGAACGCCATCGTACATTTTAATTCTTAGCTTGGCTTTGTCTGACTTGGGAGTTGGAGTAGTGATGCAGCCAGCGTATTGTTGCCATTTGATTGCCTTGTTGACGAATTGCTCTTCTGTATACAAAAACAGTTCGAATGTATTCATACGATCACTTCACGTGCTGGGAATTGGCTCGCTTCTCACTGTTACTGCCATTACTATCGATCGGTTTCTTGCTCTTCACCTGCATCTGAGGTACCAAGAACTTGTCACAACAAAGCAGTCGTACACAGTTGCGATTTCAATTTGGGTTGTTAGTTTGTCGGGGTGTTTTGCAGATGTTACAAAAACAAGTTGGCTGATAATTTTCTTCAACTGTTTACTGATTATTGTTGCTATAATTGACATTTGTCTGATGCTGAACATCTCCCGATTAATTCACAAACACACGGTTCAGATTCATACTCAACAGCAAGCACAGCAACCAAGCCTGAACACAGAGAGACTCAAGAACTCCGTTAATGTCATGTACTATATCATGGGTGTATTCATAGGGTGTTATTTGCCTAGTTTCGTTTGCTATATTGTGTATTGGATAATGGTAGCCAAAGGCAATGCAAAAATAGAGCTACTTCAAGCCGCCTTACATTTAGCTAATACACTTGTTATGATGAACAGTGCGTTGAATCCATTGATTTATTGCTGGAGAATACAAGAACTACGTAACTCTTTGCTCCAGTTATTACGAAGACAATCACAATGATATAGTGTGCAAATGTTACCTTGTAAGTTTGACTGTATGCTACTTCCATAAACTACGTACTCATTGTAAATCATCTAATAAATGTACAAAATGAATGAAAACCAGTTGAATAAATTATTATTTTTAAGAATTTTATTGTTAACTCAGCAATTGTTCCTGAGTTGAAACAACAAATGTTTTTTGTAGGAAGAAGAAAGTTAGCCTAATTTAAATATTTGATAAATCTAAGTTTGTAGTTTGAAATAGTTCAATTGTTAATAACTGTAGAACTGTTTTCGATGTCAAACCATAGTTATTATAATGAAAGTTAATTTAGTTCTTGTTTACGAAGCGTCATTTGTAATTGAAGTTCAAGGCTAACTAAATATTAATTAAGGAATTCCCCTTCTTCAGTAACTGTCAATCTTTATAGCTAAAACTGTAATCCTAAAAATGAAAATATTTCATTTTTAAACAAAAGGCTTTTTTAGGTAAATATAAGCTGTAAAAGTTAATAGTTTTTTAGAGTCCAGAAGTTGTTAAGAGCAAGAGAACAAGCAATAAAGAAAGAGAGCAAGAAAGTAGCTGAATCACCTTTTTGAAACTCAATAAAACTATGGGTCCTAGACGGTACCATAACAAGATGTTTATGAAAAAATAATGACAGCTAAAAGGATTCGATCCTCTTTCGTTATGACTGGGAAATTAAAAAATGAAAGACAGAAAAATGAATAATTTCGAGGGCGCAATGAATATACATTTTTGAAGGATGTCAAAGATGAATAACAAATTAACTCACAGGTGGGCAAGAGGAAAGGCTAGATTAGGTCGCTAAGAAGTACCTTACAGAAATACAAACACAATGGCTCATTATTTTATGCGGGTCGTTAGGATTAGGTTTACTCAATGGGCCATATGCACTTACAGGTCACGTGACTCCATTTCCCCTAAATCAAGCAGTACCATCAAAATGAACTCCAAAAAATGAAAGAACATCTTGATATTAGTAAAAGTGCAAAAGTTTCAGTTTTTAAGATGAATAAGAAAAAAAATGACAGCAAATTTAAGATTTGATATTTTCTTAAGATTCGTTCGGAAAAGCGCGTTGGATGGCACGAGCTTGCAATCCAACGCGTTTTTCCAAACGAATCTTAAGAAAATATCCCATCTTAAATTTACTGTCATTATTCCTGTATTACATCTTATAAGCTGAAAATTTGCGCTTTTACTAATATCGAAGTGCTCTTTCTATTTCTGGTGTTTGTATTTCTGGTGCCACTTGATTTAGGGGAGATAGGGTCATGTGACCTGTCAGTGCATATCGCCTATTACGATCGATTTGACTAACTAATAAATTTAATAAGAACTTTACCTAAATATCTGCTCGCAAGAATTACGCGATAGAAAAACTACCCAATAATTGTTTAATGCTCTAAGGTTATATCGTTAACTTTGAATTTTATACTGTGTATAAATATGGCCTTAACTGACGTTTCAACTTAAGCAAATTAAATTAACTTAAAAGTGCTAGTGGACAAGAGTGGACAAGAGGAAAGGCTAAATAGGGTCGCTAAGAAGTATCTTACAATAAAACAAATTCAATGCCTCATTATTGTATTCACAAAATACGTCTTTTACACGTACAAGATTGCAGAATTATAATTAACAAACGAACAAACAAACAAACGAACAAACAAACAACAAGCCTATATTGCTTCAAAGCAATGATGTTTCGGCCCGCTCAAAACCCTTTAGATTCCTTTACGAGACTTGGAGTTCTAACTTGCAAAGAAAAATGTAAACTGAAAATCAAATTTGTTCATTAATATCAGCGGGATTCATTGTGACTCAACTAAGCGGAAAGTTTTTAAGCAATGTTGCAATGCAGCAATGCAACAAACCTCGATAAACGGCCTTTAGTTTAGGGCTGTAAATCCTGCAAATCCGTGTGTTTTAATGACAATTTTGCCATAAAATTTCCAATGACTATTATAAATAGAGCGTAAACGCATTCATCGAGATTTCTATGATTTCCTCTCGTGCCAGATTGGCTAATTTCACACAAGTGATTAAAAGGGCGTGTATGATTGTTACAAGTTCTATTCCCGACCAATCAGAAAGGGGTGTTCCCACGGTCAAATAAACAATAGATAACACAATCTTTGCAAAACGTTTTAGCGCTTCCTTTCATGCGATTGGATGTCGGTGACAGGCACGTCAAATAACATTTGTTGGTAGGTTTTCACCAACAATTTTTTAATAGACGTGAAAAGAATGCGACATATAATTGGATGTGTTATAAAAGTATGACAGCTAATTGACAGACGAGCCAAAAATTATGGGTTAGCAAACCAAACACAGTAACGTTTCGGCCTGAGGGCCGAAACAAAAAACGACAAACAATATTGCATATTTACTTCTGACATGTGTACATAATATGTGGATGTTTTCACCCATTGTATATGTATGGTTCTCTTAGCCCATACCCCCACATATGCATTCACATATGCAGTCTCCCCCCCCCTCCCCCCCCCCCACATACTTCCCATACCACACACAGGAAACCCAAATGATACCCCACACATTGTGCTACACAGGAAACCCAATCACACTACTTCCCATGTAACAACGCCTTCACATTTTATCCCTCGTCTCAGACAGGCTACACTACACGCCATGCCAAGTTCAATTACGAAAGGAATTGGCCATCCGTTTTACCCTCACTAGACCTACGGACTTTCCATGTAAGTCACAACAGTTGTCCAGCTCCATTGACCGTTACACTACGATGCCTATTATCCTGTTTGACCCACACACCATCCCCTGCAGTAACTATAAGACTACCAACTGTTCTTCTTTCTGTCTTTCATCTTTACACAAATATCAGCTTTATAACAACTTTTCAACTTTTTCAAAAATAAGCACTTTTGTAGCGCATGTCTCCTGCTCAGAGTGTTAAGTAGAAAGGCAAAATTATGTCATTGTGCAGATTGTATAATAACGATATAATCAATACTGAGAGGTTAATAATGTTCATTGACTCCATGAGAATGTGCATGATTCCACTGCATAAGTAATAAAAAATCATCTAGACACAAGGCTTTGAATCCCTCAATTTATTCTATCTAAAGTTCAGCCTTATACGCCCAACCTTTGGTTTTGGTTTTATTACTTCTTTATTTGTTCATTCCAGTAGTAATTTTTAAAAATCGAAACCCACCCACCCACCAACTGTTCTTTTTATATGTATATGGATTGATCCGCGGTAATGGAACTAGAAATATTGAAAGATCATCACGGATATGTAAGCAATTTAGGCAATTGCTTTAGAAAAGCCCGGAAAAAAAAAAAAAAAAAAATTCCTATGAATACTATGAACCCAACAAAATGGCCTGCTCCCAACATATGTGGCTTCATAGCTCAGTTGGCAGAGCATTGCACCGGTATCGCAAAGGTCATGGGTTCGAATCCCGTTGAAGCCCCGAATTTTTTTCGGGCTTTTCTAAAGCAATTGCCTAAATTGCTTACATATCCGTGATGATCTTTCAATATTTCCAACTGTTCTTTTTTCTGTCTTTCATCTTTACCCCTACTATGCTAAATGAGTAAAAACCCACTTGGACATCCACCCATACAGCCATTATTCGTTTGCTCATTCCTTAATTTAATCAAATTTTATTCGTTTATCTGTTCATGATTTACAATATAGTTTATAGAAGTAACTTATAGTTTAACGTAATTACAAGGTAACATTTGCACGCAATATTTGTGAATTTCTACGCAATTACTGAGGCAAAGCGTTACGTTATTTCTTACTATTCTCTAGCAATAAATAAATGATTCAACGCACGGATTAATTGTTCAACTTAAAGCTAAACTTACAAGTAAACATTTGCACACAATATCATTGTGATTGTCTAGGTAATAATTGAAGCAGAGCGTTACGTATTTCTTGTATTCTCCAGCAATAAAGCAATATAATGGATTCAAAGAACTGTTCAATTTTGATTTTTGTTAAACTTAGAAGGTAACATCTGCACACGTTATTGTGATAGATTACATAATAACTGAAGCAAAGCATTTCGTATATTATTTCTTCTATTCTCAATGCAAGCAAAATATAAACAGGGGCGGATAAGGGCGGATTTAGGGGAGGGTGATATGCAGGGTTTGGGTTGGTAGGTGGTAGTAGTGACTTTTAGTCATGTTCTTCATTCCAAACTATCAAAATTCTTTTCCAAAACATCCTTACTTCTGGACGGTTTCTTACAACTGAAATTCCCTACTTCGGTTCCAATTTACACAGTAACGTGTTGGTAATGACTTCCACTGCTTAATGCACTTTATATATAAAATAAGCGCTCACAATATATCTCAAAAGTTCGGAGTTCTGGTCCTTCTTACACTTTGTGCTGACTTTAATTGACGCGCTTTATTTTTCCATCTGGGGTGCCTTCGATTTAGATCATTATCCACAGCGCACTAGCGGTAGGTAGACTGCTTATATATCTCACTATTTCGTTAGATAAGAAGATAAGAAGAAGATAATGAAGATAATTTTGAAAAACGAGATCGCCAACGAAATGTTTCATGCCAACAAATAGTTTCTTGCATTCGATATGAATTAAATTTTAAACCAAAAACACTGACATGCGCAGGCAAATTGTATACATGCTCATACTGAGCATAATTGCCTTCAGCTCAAATTACAAATGTCTAATTAGTCGCGCGGTTTTACTTCTAAAAATTGATCCCTTCTACTACAACTCAAAATTAGCTTAAAGGGACTGTCCGATAGCACGTAAATTGTGACTTATTTAATGTAGAAAAAGGTGTAGAAATCGAACTTGGATTCACAGTGAATAGAAATCTGAAGTCGAAGTTACACTTTCAGCTGAAATGCATTGGGTCACTGACGTCCAGTAATGGTGCTTGTTATCATTTATTGTTTGTCGTTACACATTTCTTTGTTGTTCGGTCAAGAAAGCTAGTCTATCAATACAATCGAATAAACAAAAATATAAAACAACTTTCAGTGCGACTACTCCAACCAAGGCCACCCAAACAACCTTCAATCAGTAGAATATTTAATTACACAAGTTTAATTCTTTCGCTTAAAATTCAAATAATTTGAATTGCTTTATATGTGCATAAACTAAATCAAGATTTAAAAAAGTAGCATCCTAAACTGTAGAGACTCGTCACAAATCTGCTCACGGGCTGTAGGAGAATCTTTTTGTGTGACGAGTAAAATACTTGTTGTAATAAATCAATGAAAACTTCGTCACTATCTTCCCTCTAACGAATTGCTCTATGATTGACAATGCCGGGTCGCTTGGCTATATATACACCGGAACTAATCACCGAATCATCCTGTACATTCGTGTATCCTTGATGCCAGATGATGCATCTCCATAGGAAACCACCGGCATAGACCACTTTCATAATTCAGTTTTTTCCATTAGAGAAAATGAGGGCCTTATGCAAGAAATTATCAATGGTATGTGAGAAATTACTTCAAGACAAATATTTTCAGAAAATGTTATCATTTTTGGTTTAATATCAAAAAAGTTATGCACTGTCAAAAATAGAGAGTTTTGTATGTAATTTTGACCAAAAGCCTTGGTAGCCTCGTTTTGGTGCATTTTCAGAATTTTAATTCCCCATATCTTGTCAAGGATTTAATGTTTTGTTTTGTAAATTGCACAAATTATCAAAATCAACAATCTTAATAATTTCAAATTGATACAGTTCCAGATATAGTAATTTTTCACTATTTATGCTAATTAGCAGAGGCCATTATGAAAGTCGTGTATTGTTAGTTCTTATCTCATTTAGTAACTGATGCAGACTCAATACACGTTAATACGTTTTTTTTTGTTCGAGGTGAACGTTTGTTTCTTTCTTTTTTTAAGGATTCAAAAACGTGAACAAACAGGTTGAAGTAGCAAGTGGCATCAAGCTCAAATCCTTTCAAAATGTCACGTGGCATGCAAACGAAGTGGTCATTGGCTGAAATGCGAAGACTTGGTGTTTACTTCCTACCCTTGTAACGTTTTAGTGTCAGTACAGTGGTGAATTAAATTACTATAATAGCGGAGCGACCGGGCATTTTTATAGAGCGAGTCATAAGAGAGCGGTGAAGTTAGTGATGAGCTTTGCATTGAATTGATCTATTGCAAGTATTTTACTCGTAACAAAACAAAGATTCTCCTACATTCCATGATATTTTATTGAGCGTCAAAAAAGTAAATTGTCTGAAATGTAATGTAAATTTTCTGAAAATTTGATTGGGTGGCCTTGGTTAATTCGAAAAGTCGCACAGTAATTTTTGCTCAAATTAGGGAAAAAGTGCAGACAAATAACAATTACAACTACTTGACGTCATCATTGAACACCATAGACAACCCAATGCGTTTAAGTATAAATTATAACTTCTATTTTATTAGGTTTATAATTCATCCTTCTTCGATCAAGTTAAGTTCGATTTTCAAAGTCAGCAGGCTAGGCTTTCTTTTAAGATGGGGTTAACAGTTACCTGAGATTTGGCCAAAAAAATAGCAGTTAACTGAGATTTGGCCCAAAAATTAGTAGTTAACTGATAAACGAAAATTTAGCAGTTAACTGATTTTTGAGTACCATTGGCACCTTTAGGTGCAGTTAACGTGATTTTGTGTTATAGATTTATTGATTTGACCAAGGTTCACCCTTAAATGACTTGACCTGCTGAAGTTAAGAACAATTCTAGTCATTATTTAATTTTTTTCGCTTTAAGAAATAATAGTTAATAGTTAACTTCAATAAGTTAATGATTAACTGCAATTAGTAGTTAACTGAGAATTGGCAAAAAAATTAGTAGTTAACTGATATTGGGGTACCCCCATTATCACCCTTTTTAACATAAAATCAAGCGTTGATGTACTTGCCATATAAGTAGTCAATTCAAATAAGGGAGTACATCCCTTGGAGCTTTAAAGACAACCATACAGCTCTATTCTTATAGCCATTCTTATTATATGGCTAGATAATTTCCTGAATTCTGATTGGCTAACGCATGGTCTGTATTTTGCCATATCAGGACCGCTGTCCCGGATGAAAAGAAAAGTTTGCGTGTGGCAATTGTTTTAGCGGGACTTCTCAAAGCCATATAATAAATAAGTTATTAACCGGCTTGCTCGGTCTGTACGGGAAAATATCAGACCTCGGTCTTTTTGTACGGACCTCGCCTACGGCTCGGTCCGTACTGTCAAGACCTCGGTCTGATATTTTCCCGTAAAGACCTCGCACTCGGTTAATAACCCTCTATTATAGCATGCGAGTGACATGATCTTTTTTATTTGGCCTAAATCAACTTGGATCTCTATACTGTTTTTTTTACAGCCTGCACTGGTGTATGCACCGCCAGTACGATCTAGTCTTGCTTGTGCACTTGAATATCTATAAAAAAACTCAATACTTTTATCTGTTTTTCTGTTATGGCTCCACTTTGCATGTCAAGAGCATAAGAACATGCTTCTTTTTTATTATTAATAGAAAAGAGAAAAAAACCCCAGGTTGAATATCATTATTGATTTCTATATTATTTTTAAAACGGGATTTTTTGAAAGGAGGAAAGAAAGAGAAAGAAAGGACGGGAGGAAGGAAGGGAGGAAGGAAGGGAGGAAGGGAGAGGAAGAAAGGAAGTAAAAGTACATGAAAGAAATAAAAACCTCAATCATTGAATACATACAGACATATTTTTATCATGCTTATACCTCTAGTTGCCTTGCATTCATAAAGCTCCATTCTCATCGACGCTAGCCAATGCCACGTTTTTGGGTAAACTTTTATGTATCTTGCAGTAATGGCTGGCTCAAGAAGATGAGCAACGACAGTATCTCTGTCTGTGTTTCCAGAAAAGATTTTCCCTCTTTCATACTGCACGTAGTCTGATAATTTGCCAGTTTTGCTGCTTTTCAAGGTGTAAGTCGTCACCCAGTCATTATAAACACACTTCTCATTCGTGAGCATAATACAGCTACCTTGAGTTGCAATTCCAACAATCTATAAATTAGATGCAATGTGGTTTGGTAATCACATAGAATTTTATTTTGTGTACATATATAATTAATCCGATAGTGTTTTTAAATCATAAGTAAGGACAGTGCCTACTATTTTGTGAAAGTAATTAATTTCTCTAAAATCTATATGGTTAATTATAAGAAACCCCATTGTAGGCTGTTCGAATCCAAGAAAAAATATTTGGGGTCACCACGCATTTTAATGAGTTATACGTCATCAAATGTTGCGAAAAATGTATTTTTGACTATCCAAAGAATAAAAAACCCTCTATACTTCCAATAAGTTTCAAACTTTTTTTCCTAAAACACTCTAAGCATAATTTTCTTGTAAGCCAATACCATAATAACTAACGGGGGAAAAACTCTGCTTTTGTAAAAATATTTACTTGGTTTTAGGTTGTTCTAGTCTATGATTGCTTAATATAATATATGTCGATATTTTCTATCATATACTTCAATTATAAATTTATAAAAATCTTATACAATTTTTCTTTGGTTTATAATTTACAAAAGGAAATAAAAGCCCTCTATGAGGACATGTGGTTACTGGTAGTCAAAACATATATAGCATCCACAATCATCAGCATGTTTACTATCGTAGATTTTTATCCTATATATCCTATGGCCATGGATAACTGCATGGTCTTAGTACTTTATCAAGTCCCAACCATCATCTAATGTATAAGTGTCCATTCCAAGACTGCCCATGGATGCCCCCACGGATGTATAGGGGTACTAGTACATGGCCAGGAATTACGGACATCGTTTTGAATTAATTAAAAAATACATTTATGAATAAACTTTGACGCTTCAATGAACGCATACAAATCAACGAAAAAAGAATACTCAGCTTAAAGCGTTTTGGAAGCGAAAATGAACGCATAAAGATTTCACCTATTTGCTTCAAATGTAATATTGGTGTTGTATAACCACCATATTTTGTGAATCCAACTACACAAATAACGTTCGCGTTTTCGATTTAGAGATATGACGCTTTAATATGTGTATTTTCGCAGTTTGGCAATAAAAACGCAAAAGGAAACAATTTAAAAGCAAAAAGGAAAGGTTTATCATAGAGGACCAGCTGATGAATTTGTTTTAGAGGAAAGATGATAATGTCTACTGTGCAAATCTATTTGGGCAATTTTGATTGTGATAACTGGTCAAAGATGATCGTCCTTGAAATATTCGGATTTACGCTCGCTATAAGAAGATCAGTATGGGGAAGTTTGTGATTATTCGTCCTATGAAAATGATTAAAAAGGAAAGGTAAGATTTTAAGTTTTGAATATAATGTTTATTCTGAAAGTTCTGAGAGATGTAGGACTTAATAGATTTATTTGGGCTTTTGTAAGAAAAGAAGAAGTTTCAGAAACTATATCCGCGAATATATTTTTTCCTCAGGCCATTTCTTAGCTAAAAACAACGCTAGTTTGTTTTTCTCGTGACGAAATCCGCTGATCTATTGCGCCCGCGATATGACCGAAATTCCTGGCCATGAATAACTACACTGTCAGTATATACTGCCTTCTTTTGTAAAGTAATAAGTGTCAATTGTTCTACTACTCTCAAGAAAATAACAGTTTGAATAAGAAAAAAAATTCGTAAAGCAGTATGATAGTTGTATAGTCAGAAAATGACGCCATCGTGCAAATGTTCTATTGATAAAGCATTCATATTGATTATAAAATCTACCTTGGCGATTTTCCCAAGATTTACTTTAAGCCAGAACGACCTCGCAACCCATCCTTTGCCCACTCTAAGTCGTGCTTCATATGGAGGGTAGTTTTTCAATGATCGAGAACCAGTTATGTAACGATCAGGAATAGCTTTGTGTTCCATTCCAACAGCTGTTGGTTTTTCGCAAGGTTCTGAAGGAAGGAAATCGACGTGATTAACAAGCAACCAGAGACCTGGCTGCATGCAAATATAGTACCAAGAGCCTGCATTCATTTTGGTCAGCACCGAGAAATGGAGTATATTTTAGAGAAAAATGCGAAGAATAACAATTTTAAGTGAAAGAAAAACCTCCCTCCTGCCATAATTCCTTATCAAAACATATATATTTAGTATCTACCAACTCCACAACCTACGGCCTGGGCACGAGTAATAAGTTAACATCTCTAAAAAAAAATAATAATGTAGTTTTATGAATCCTAAAGTGTTGAGTTGTGGAGTTTAATTTGTATATACTAAAACAATTATTCTCTTCATTGTCGGTGAATGAGCAGTTTAAATATGAGCGTCTCGGTAAATAATCTACCGCTATTCACCTCCAGTTCAGAGAATAATTGTAAAATATTTACCTCTGGCTGTCACGCATTTATAAAGCTCCATTCTCATCGATGGCCACAAATGCCACGCTCGGGGGTTAACTTCAATGTATTTTGCAGTAATCGCTGGTTGAAGAAAATGAACTACAACGGTATCTCTGTCTGTGTTCCCAGGAAATACTTTCGAATACCATTTATAATCTGTAGATTTGTCCGTGTTGCTGCTTGCCAAGGCGTAACTTGTTACCCATTGATTCAAATCTTGCCGCCCCTGAGTGGCAATTCTAACAATCTTTAAAAGAAGATGATAATACGCTTTGGTAATTATTTTGATTCCAGGTCGATCCGACGGTATTTATATATCTTTTGTTTTCATACAAATGAACCAGAGAAGACAAAAGGGATTGAAACTTATAATTATAAGATAATTATATAGAAATCGTCATTTGTACATTAGAGCCCTATATATTTTGGGTGGAGTGCTTGTCGTACCTTTTAAGGATCAATATCAGCGATCTCTTTTCTTTAAATTTTCTTTATTGTTTTTGAGTTGGTACCTTTAATTATAGGGAAAAAATCATGTGTTGCCACACCCACCTGGATAAAACTCAAGTATCTTTGAGATGTCATTTTCAAAATTTCCGACGAGCACCCCACTCTTCTGTGATTATATATAGGAGTTTCCCCGAGAGGGAAACGCTTTTGGTGACAAAATCATGTTGTTGAAATACAATTCAAATAAAGTAGTTTGAGCTAATACCAGAGCTCAGTTCGAATGAAGCAATAGTAGCCCAAAATATGGGGTAATCCGTCGTATCACGACTCACTAATTCTCCTGGTTATGCTTTCCTGTTTTTATTACGGATAAAACATACAAATTTCAGGGCAATTAACTTTAGATGAAAAATATAAATGATTATCATATGGCTAGATAATTTTCTGAATTCTGATTGGCTAACGTATGGTCTGTATTTTGCCATATCAGGACCGCTGTCCCGGATGAAAAGAAAAGTTTGGGTTTGGCAATTGTTATAAAGCCATATAATATAAAAGTTATTAACCTCGTTTGCTCGGTCTGCATGGGAAATTATCAGACGTCGGTCTTTTTGTACAGACCTCGCTGCGTTCGGTCCGTACTGTCAAGACCTCGGTCTGATATTTTCCCATACAGACCTCGCGCTCGCTAATAACCCTTTAATATCAGCTAGTTGATAAATATATATCTACCTTCGTGATTTTTCCAAGATTTACTTTAAGCCAAAGCCAGGATAACGTAGAAGCCCATCCCTTACCCACTCTAAGCCTTGCTTCATGTGGAGAGTGGTGACGATACGATCGAGAACCTGTAATGTACTGATCAGGAATAGTTTTGCTTTGCATTCCAACAGGCACTGGTTCGTCGCAAAGTTCTATGGAAGGTAATCGACTCGATAAAAATCTACCAGAAGCCTGGTTTACAATATACTAAAGACATGAACATAAGCGAAATATACATTAACAGACTCAGTGCGCGCTGCACGTATCTCAGAGCGGTGAAAAAGAGGACGAGCACTGTTAAAGTGCCTGCACAGCTAGCCTAGCCAAATCCTTTTGAATCTAGAAATACATATCACATCATATACATAAACGTTTGTGTAAATATTTCTGAATCAAATCTACTCCTCTCTGAGAATTAAACAATTCCATCTGAAAATGCAAATTAGATGACGTTAAAGCAGGGATTTGCTTGATTTTGATTCTAGTTCTGAAACAAATGCATTTCTGATCAGTGAAGTACCAATAACTTTTCGCAAGTTGCTTTGTAAAAATAGCAAATCGATCTCGAATAATAAAGACCTACGACACACGAAGTATTGCTATGTGTTGCTTGTTCTTTCATATTCATGTATACAATTTGTATATGCGCATGTCTGTGTTTTTGCTTTGAAGTTCATTTGCATATCGAATGCAAGAAATGTTTTGTTGACACGGAATTTATATTCAACGGCCTTCAACTACCAAAATACATACCACTTAATAGATATTTTCTTATGTATTACGGGCTGATATTTTACGAGTCGCGTATGTATTCTTATTAAATAGAAGCGACGAGTAAAATGTCAGCCCGCAATATACAAGAAAATATCTACTATTAAAGGATTTATTACAAACCTGTTTCTTAGTTTCCCCTATTTTCCAATTACTCTGTGTAAAATATGGCAAATCAGGTTTTAACTATATGTAATACGGCATGTAATACGGCCTCATATTTGCTTATTTTTCTCGTCCTTATTTGGTAAAATTACGTCATTGGAGTTATATAATAATGAGAGATAAACAGCCAACCTACCGCTAGTGCGTTGTGGATAATTACTTAAATCGAAGACAGATGGGAAAATATCACACGTCAAAAGTTTTGCAAGAAAGAAACATGGAAAAAGCATATTGTTAAATAATTTTGCTTGGGGGCGTTATCTAAGATGTAAAATTTTAAAAATGAATTATATAATTCTCCTAAAATACCATATAGCTAACTACAAAATTACTTTTGAATTTTTCTACCTATCCAAATTAAGGATTAATTTGGACAGTTTTCATTTAGGGTTTTCTAAAGAAAAACTGAGCAATCCAAATTAATGAGTAATTTGGATAGTTCGTGTTTGACCAATGGGAACGCAAGAAAAATAACAGAAGTAAGAATTCAACCAATAGCGCAGCGCATTCACATCTGATTTTGGGGAGAAAAAATGGCGGAATGTTTTGGACTGCAAATTTGCTTTTTACACCTACTTACTTAAAGTTTTCTGGTTTAAAGTGTTAGCGAATGAGGTGAGAAAAGTATTTACTATTATGTTTTTGTGTAGTTTTTCTGAAAAAATGACCCATTTTGAGATAGTTTTTGAAGCCAGTTGAAATTCAGTTGGCTTTGGCGAGTATCGGCCTCGCCGCTGCTTGCATGAAAACACTTTCTGAATGAAATTCGTAAATGAAAATGTTCAGAAAAAGTTAATCATCCAATAAAATGTATTTCATGGACCTTCTTACAGTGTATATTTTTATTTTCAATAAGATGTTTTTTTGCATTCAAAAACTCATCATGAATAATGTATTTCGTTGTGTACAAGTTGTCTTGCTTGGTTTGCAAAGAAGCTAGATGAATCGATCGTACCGAAAATGTTGGCCAGTTAAGCTTATATAATTAATAATTAATAGGATTCCACGCCTGTCCAATTTGAAAATAATTGAACGAAAAAAATTCTGAGGACTGCTAAAATTGGACTGGACCTACGGCCTCGTCCAATTTTAGCAGTCCTCGGAATTTTTTTTCGTTCAAATATTTTCAAATTGGACAGCGTGGAGTCCTATATTACATATACGAATTGCAAGAATTATGCGCGAAAAAGCACGTCATTTCGGTAATTAAACTTGGCTAATCATTCAACGATCGCTGAAGTCTAAAATACCCTAATCGAATCCAATTCACACAGTAACGTGTTGGTAATGACTTCCACTGCTTAATGTACCTTATATATAAATTTAGCGCCCACAATATAACTCAAAAGTGCGGAGTTCTGGTCGTTGTTTCAACTTTATACTGACATTGACGCGTAATATTTTCCCATCTGGGGTATCTTAGATATAATAATTATCCACAGCACACTAGCGGTAGGTAGACTGCTTATGTCTCAGTATTTTGGTAGTTGAAGGACGTTGAACATAAATTTGAAGAACGAGATAGCCAACCAAATGTTCCATGTCAACATAAAATTTCTTGCATTCGATATGCAGAATGAATTTCATAGCAAAAACATAGACATGCGCAGACAAATTGTATACATGCTGCTTGTTCTAAGACTCAGGTTTTTGCATTTATCTCATAGGTAGAGAAAAGATAAGCGCTTCTATTGAACCGTAAATTACTGAGTCTGTATATGTTGCTTGTGCTTATGCTTATGTTGTATCTAGCATGAACACTTTAAGAATAGGCATCCAATGTGTACATATGACTGCTGCTAAAACAAATAAATTGTGTCCATAATATAAAAAAGTCTTTTCTGATGCCTCATCAGAAAATTTGTTGATATTTTCGTCTTTCGTCAATGCACCAAAATGATAGCTTGTTCACATATATATTATTGAGCACTGACAAGTTAAAGGTTAAATCAGTAACTTCATTTATATGGATATAAAATGGCTATAATAACTGCCATATACATCCCGAGGGCCGCAGGCCCAAACATTAGCAACCTCGTGCCGTCGATGACGAATTGCTTTACTGTTCGTTGTCATCCCATTGAAATCTCACAGATATCTGTGGTTGATCGACTGTTTCCGATCTCGCTCAAAAAATAATTTTTCGGTCAAGGGACTGTAACTCAGTTTTTATTCGGTACATGCACCAATACCGTGGGAAAAGTATATGCGTGTTCGCTAGGGGGATGGCTAGCAAGAAGTGGGGAGGTTCAATCCCCGGACGGGGCATCACATGCATGTGGCTTGAGTTTCTTGTTCGTTCTCTCCCTTGCTTCGAGAGTTTTTTCTCCGGGTTCTACGGTTTTTCCTCCCTCAGTGAAAATGAACTAGTTTCGATCTAAGCTGTGCTCCGTGATCAGACATGAGTCGTATGGTGGCTGCTTAGTCCAGTCCCGGACTCTCTTTCTTGCCGCTCCAGGACTCGCGGAGAAAGGAGAGTCCAGTATAACTTGCATGCGCATGTCAGCTTAGTGAACAAGCGATCACCACATGGATGTGGTGATCGCGTGGTTACAATTCCTAAAGTCGTCTAATGATTCAAGATGGCTGAAGAAGAAAGTGTTTTGTATACACGATATCAGTCTCATATCACGTACTTTCAGCCATTTTTCGATATACGCATCACTACCATATTTTTTGACAGCAAAACAAAACACTGACCTTTGCATATTGCAGGCTCTCAAAATAAAACTTTAATCTGATTGGCTCATTTTGCACATGCGCATGCAAGTAGTTATACTGGACTCTCCTTTCTCCGCGAGTCCTGGAGCGGCAAGAAAGAGAGTCCGGGACTGGACTAGGTGGCTGCTATGTGTATGTGTATGTAAATTTGTATGTAAATGTGTAATTGTTCAATTGTTCGTAATGAAAGCGCCCTTGTAAACCTTCGAATCGATCACGTTGAGCTGCGCCCTTCGTAATTCAGCACTTGACTGCAAGGAAGGGTGATGAACTACCCCAAATTTATTTATTTATTTTATTTTTGAATTACAAGAGGAGGTATTTTGAAATAGTTGCAAAAGTGGTCAAATACCTTGATTGCAGACACAGGGCTGACAATAAAACTGTAGGTTGGCCTTGCACACCTTCAAGTACAATACAAGATTATCCAAATCAATCATTAATATAGAATACAAAGGGAGAAGGCAGAAAAAAAAACCCCGGGGAAATATGCACGAAAGAAATTAAAATGAATGAACGAAATAAGGAATGAGCGAAAGAACGAACAAAGGAAAGAAATGAAAAAGGAAAAACAAATAAATCAAAGAATGAGAGAAAGAAAGGAAGAATCGAAAAAAGAAAGAAAAGAAAGACACAAAATATACAGAATTTCACTCCAAGGGTTGTAATGTCTATCGTTCGATGACAATTGTTATTTAAGGATTAGAGACTGATGTGAGTGCTTTACCGGCAAATATACGCGCATCCGCTGGCTGTAGAATGAACGAGAAATCAAATACAGCACGAGAAGATAGCCGAGAATTTCGAGTTCATTCTACAGTCAGCAAACGCGCGTATTTGCCGGTAAAGCACGAACAAGAAGTCTTTAAAAACCCTAATACTCAAACTGAGCGCACAGCATTAAAATGTGGCCTTTGATAACTTTTATGCATTATGTAAAAAGAGTGAAAATGTTACTATCACCGAAAATTACGTAAAGTTTAATAAAAGATATCTCCACGTCGAAATAAGAAGCCATTTTTTTATTAATTTGAAAAGGAAAGCAGCTTCAAGAATTTTGTACTAAGCACGAAGTGGGAATGTCAAAATCCCTTATTGCATGCTAACCTTTATTCCAACGAAGACGAAGCCATCTCTTTTCACAAGGTCTTCTGGATGTTCGCTTTCATCTGAGTCGTTTATCTCGCATCTTCTTGTACTTGTATTGAAGTTGTAGGACTTACACGAATCGACCAGGAAACACTTGATACGACACGTCGATTCTTGGTCAGTAGTTAGGTTCTGGATGGCGTGGTTACGGAAGTAAAACCCTTGTCTTTCGCGAATGGAGGATTTGCGTTTGCATTGTCCATCTATTCGAAAACATTTATTAGAATTGGAACTCCAAAGGCTAAAACAAGCAATGCGACTTTTTACTGCAAAATCGAACGCAACAGTTACAGGTTTAGAATCGAGTTCTACGCGTAACGTTCCAGAAAACGTTGCATCGGTGCCGGGTCGTAAATCTTGTTAAATTTGGACGTTTCAATTGTGCCGAGTCGTGGATGATACCAGACGATGCAGCTGTAAGAGTAGAGTGTACTCTTTGTACTACTGGTTACGTTATTGCATCGGTGATCATCCTCGACCAGACAGGGGAACCGGAGATAGTATCGTGATTATACATAGATCACAATTAATCACTTGTTAACGTCACTGCAGGTGAGAAGACATCACATATGATGAATTTGCAGAGTATCTTGTCTCTTCCGGCCGGGAAAATGAGGCTATTTGTAATGTATCGTACGCAATATACCCACAAGTTCAGCATATTAACATTTCTGGATGAGTTCGCCGATTATAAAATATATATGGAGTTAATGAATTTTATATCCCGAGTCTCTCCTGATGTAACTAGAGGCATATATATTTCCGTTGACGTCCTGGATGATCCCGAAGCAGCTAGTTGAATAGTAAATGTTTGAATGTCCATCATTATTTTGAGCATTATTGTTGTCAGTTGCTGATCACCTGTTATTTAAGCATTATCACACTCTTTTCCGTGTTTATATGCTCTCTTATCAACACGCGGGATGTTGGGAGAACACGAGTAGGACATCACAAGCCGTAGGCGAGTGAATCTAAAATTTTTCGAGTGTTTTTTCCACATTCCAGGTGTTGATAAGAGAGCATATAAACACGGAAAAGAGTGTGATAATGCTTTTATAAAATAACCAACAAAGTTGCTTCACAGAAAGGGTTTTATTTTCGATTCTACCTGCTGATTGATGTATTAATTCTCCCAAGAAGCGTCAGAAAGCGCGCGCTAGCCAATTAAATTAGTCGAAAGAAATTGAAAAAACCATCGTTTTCATTGATCTTTATTTATAAATGAGTTAACTCTGAAAGAAAAGTCTTTCAATGAAATAAATTCTTGGATGAATTGTAAAGAAATCAAATCGAATTACAAAGTACAGTAAGGGTAATGTCAGTTCCATACAAAGATGGAAATCAAAATTACTCAATGCATGTGTATAAAGAGAAAAGTTCAAGACATCTGGTCACTTTTGAATGTTAACTTCTACTTTACCAATGGTGCAGGATGTAAACAGGTTGCCAAACAATTCTTCATTGCTTGGAGGCTTTTTGTTGAACTGAGATTGGCTACTGGTAGCTACTGATTGACCAGGAGATGAAGAATTGGTGTTCACTAGTGCACTCGACAAAACGTCGCTGGCTAGACGTAGATCGTTGTCACTCGGTCTTGACTTCATTTCTGTGCCCGGAAATGGCCATTATCTGTCGGTTTGACATTCTTGCTTCAGACCAAAGGGTTATTGCAGTGGCACGAACTGAGTGATTGGTGTAAATTTTTGATAACTTTGCTGCGAGGCTGATTTGTTTCATCATCTCTGATAATTTATTCACGCCAAGTGGACGGTTTTCGTACCAAACCAAGTCGTCAGGCTTGAAATTTCGTTTGGGGTATTGAAATAGCGATTCATTAGCTGGATGGAGCTTGGATAGATATTTCTTGAGGCATTTATATCCATCTGTTGGAGAATCGGTCTCATACATACGGCCAAACTTCTCAAAACTTTGTATATCTGCCGTGCCACCGGGATGATTTTTCGTCGCTTCCTCGTGCGTCATGGTGACAAATTTACGGCCTGCAGCATCAACTTCAAATGAAAAGCTTGACTTTTTGAGACTTCTCTGCCCTTCTCTGCCTCTCCGACACCAATAGAGCGTTGAGTGAAACCACACATTTCGAATAAGGCTCACAGGATGATCTGGTAAGATGACTGTGCTTGTTTTGATCTTTTGGATATCCTCTTGCTCGATAGGCGGCTTATGTTGTGCGTTTTCCTTTCCCTCCTTCTTGAGCATTTTCAATTTTGCATCTAACATTTGGTTAGAGGAGGCAAACTGTGGGTTGTTGGATATTTTGATCCCTTTACTTATTGGTGGCATATTCAAGTAACGCTCAATAGCATATCTTAGGGAAATCAATGAGTTGCGACTGTAATCTTGTCCATCTTTATTTCGGACTTCGGCATAAAATTGGCGGAGAAGTGCATCGATTTCTCTTTCTTCTAGTGTCTCTAACTTAAGATTTTTACCTCTTTCGTCACACCAATCTATAAAATAAAACTTCACTGTTTAGGTTTTTTTCTTATAAATTAAATAACTCTGTATAAAGCATTGTTTTATTACGGCGTTTTGTCTCCGAGATAGCAAAACTTCGTCGTTGATTCGTTAACATTTATCAATTAGATAATATTTAGTCTATTTAAACATATTAATCAGTTTTAAAAGGGCTAGCGTTTATTTGTAATATTTTTTTCATTCACAGTTTTTTTCATTTTTCTACTGTAATTGGATTATTTGTAATTTTTTCTTGCTTCATTCACGTCAAAACATTGCCATGTCGCGCCTTGTCAAAACATTGCGTAATGTCTAGAGTACACAAAGTTGCAACTTTTTTGACGAAAAAACTCTTAGCGGCTAAAGGCAGACAAAGCAATCAAAAAGTGAAAGAAAGATAAAAATTGCTCTTACCTTTAAAGACAGTGAATCCCCAAGACGTACTGTAATCCGTTCTCTTTGCTTGTGCGTTTGTCACGATTTTGTCTTGGTCGTTTTGAGAAAGCTCAGCAAAGCGAGGTTTTTTCGTGTATTTTTCGTTGTCACGATTTTCTTCGTTGGTACCTCTTTTTTCATCCAATGGAATTTGGATTTCAGACAGGTCAAATTCAAATGATGGTAAATTGAGATAGTAGTTTTCATCAAATGTTTCTTCTGCCATTTTCACCCGGTGATCCAACAAAAAGTTTTTGTTGGTTGTCCTCACCATGTCTCTATGCTCTTATATCAACATGGATTTCAACCAATCAGAGCGCGCGTTATATAATAGTTATTTTATAAACTCCCTTTGAAGGCCTTAAATACTTAATTAAATTATAGCGGAGCTCCCGCGCGGGCCGAAGGCCCGCGCGAGCGGAGCACCATACCTAAGAAAAAATGGTAACCCATCGAGCTGATTTTTCATGGACCGACACAGGAAGCCCAGTGTCCGTACGTACGTACATACGTACATACGTCCCTGTACATCCCACAGGGGTAACCGCTGGCCAATTTACAGTTTCCTTGCAGTTTTAACTTGCAAAACTTAAAAATATTACTCTAGAAACCTCGTAAAAATTTAGCAATTTTCATGATCATTAATCTGTGCCAATCTTGACAGGTTAAAGCGAAAAACAACGTGCATTTGAATTTTTTCGGGCCCGGTGTCATTTCAAAAACTGCTCGAAAGACGAAGGACACAGAGAGCATTTTCAAAGTTGGACGACTTTTTAGTTGGATTTGTAGCTTCAAAAAACTTCTCATAATGAACGAGTCATCGAGGTCGTGTATTCTTCGTTTCGTGAAGATGCCTTCAGTAAAGCTGCTTAAAAATCTAGCCAAAGTTGGCAATCAAGAATCATCTGCATTGAGCGTGAAACAAGGATCTAGGACTATGCTTCTAAAGACAACAATTAGGAAAGCACTTCAAGGTAAAGACCTTGGCTAGAAAATGATGTCAAAACGTCTCTTGTACCTATATTTGATCTTTTATCTTTTATTTGGGATTGATGTCTTTAAAAAAATAAACTTTTATGCACGTTGAACTGTGGCCAAGTTTAAACAAACACTCGATCAACATAAAATGTACAACGACATTTGTTTTACGGTGAACTTTTTGCACTTGTCTAGTTCTAATAATAATAAAATAAGTAAAAAAATGATTTTGAACTTATTTCAACCCCACTAATGTGTAAATACAGCTCAAGTTTGGGTCTGGAATTTAATGAAAAAAATTGACAGGAATAAAAGAAGGAATTTTGCATGCTCTGTCAGTGAACCCTACGAGACCTTAAATGCATGCAGACTGAAAATGCTTAATTCCTTGTTTTCTTGTAATGTCGAGTGGCTGTTTTTATAGTCACTTAAAACTGTATTATCAGTGTAATCTGGAAGAGACAAGTGGGAGACAAGTATTCACCTAGCTAGTGTGTCATTCTATTCCACATTAAATAACAAAACAACAACAACAACCACAAAAAAACAAGATATGTCACAAATTTAATATAGTAAAGACAGACACATGAAGATATGTTGTTCTGTAATATTCAGGATGTTGAAAAGGTTTAATTACTTGTATCAATTTAAAAAAGGGTTTGGAGATTTTGCTTTATATTTCTGAAAATTATGAACCACTACAAAGTCAGTTATGAAATCTGACAGTGAATCTGAATATTAAAATTGACTGTAATAAAGGTCACTGAGCTTACAAGCCCACTATACAAACCAAAACCAAAACTTATTTTAAAAATGCTTTTACAATTACCACAGGAAATCCAATTCATTTGAATCAAGAACATAAAAATATTGAAATTGAAATTGGAGCTCTGCTTTTAGGTAGTAGTTGTTTTGAGTTGTTTTACAATTTCATCTAAAGTCATAATTAGTGGAACCTGGAAGAGAGAATTCTTGTTTTGTGTAAAGACAACTATTTATCTGTGTCATTCTATTGTACATAGTACAAAAACCAGATGCCACAATACTGTCAAGACAGAAAAATCTAAATATAATGTTCTGCAATGTTAAATTGTTTAATTGAAGGATGTTGAAATCAGGTTGAACAGTATTTATGTGAATGAAATCAGTTTGAGGGATTTTTGCATTCTATTTCTGAGAATTATGAACCACTACTACAAAGTCAATTATAAAATCTGACTGAATCTGAATAAGCATCACTATGGTGACTGAGGCTGAAAGCCTTATAATTTTCAGGAGACTGAAGGGCAAGAAATAAAGCTTGACCTATAATCTTTATTTCGACTTTTACAACAAAATGCAATCTTTGTTTGCCTATTACCACAGGAAGCCCAATTCATTTAAATCAAAAACATCAAAAAATAAAACAAAGTATTTAAAATTATTTTTATATTTAAATGGGAGCTCCGCTATTAGGTAGTACCTAATTTTTATATTATATTATCAGGGGACTAGCTTTGGCGAGCCCTTTGCCTTAAAAACAAATAAAAGCTAAGTGAAAAATATTTTATGAAATTAAAAAAATTGATCATAAACAGAAAAGTTAAACCAATACAGTTCTTTTTGGTATCCTTGTAAGAAATTTGTTTTGTTTAAGTCATCGACTTGAAGGGGACTATCTCAGTATAAAATTAAGTTCCAAGTACCTATCATGTTGTTAATTATGGCGCTCTTACATGGTGCAATTATTTTCTGCAATATGGCGTTGCAAGACAAATATTTCGAACCATTGCAGAGTGGGAGGTTACTCCTAAAACGTTATTGTAATCACTTTTGCAATGATTTTGAGCGATGATAAAATATCTATATTGTCCAGCTCTTTTCACCCCAAATCAGGTTATTTTTGCAAAGGGATATGTTTGAAAACAAAACTTCGTTTCCGCGACGAAGCCTTCAATTTCTTTTCTCGCTAGGAAAAACGTTTTTAAATTAAAAGGTAACAAATGCCGTGAAAATTGCCTTTCTCTCGAAAGAAAAACTGAAAAACGACACATGTTTTTAGAGCTATATATATATATATATGATATGATATGTACAGAAACAATATATAATTCTCTTCACTGTGGGTGCATGCATAGTGGTTTTAGGAATATTTATGTTGACGCTTAGCGGCTCGGTAAATATTCTACCACTATTCACCTGTCCTCCAGTTCAAAGAATAATTGTTAAATATTTCTAGCTAGATTCCTTTTCATTAAGGTGACAGTTTATCCAAAATAGTTTTGTTCACTGGACTACTATACAATCTAGTATAATACAAAGTTTGATAGTGCAATAATAAGGTTCATTTTAGTTTTAAAATGAAACCTACTATACTCAATAATTTCTTACAGAGAAAACAGTCAGATAGCTAAAGATGTATTAGATAAGAGTGCGCAGCTGAAACACATTCAAGAATGAAGAACAATTAACTGCCGGCTAGGAAAATAGCAAATATGAACGAGATCGACAGAATTAATACTACTCTAAAGAAGGAAAAATGTGAAGCAAAACATTCAAAAAGAACAATAAGAAAATGAGAAAATTAATGCCCGAAAAAGTAAGAACAATTAACAACAAAAAAGGCCAAAATCGACGTCCTAAAACTTGAGACCAAATAGAACGCATTGTGTACTGAAGAAAGAAAAAGTAACTTTAAAAATCATCCGCATAATAAAGAATTGATAAAATGCATATAAAGAACATTACTTTAAAATGGAACCGTACCTTCAGCTGCAGTATTTGCAAGGATAGAAAAAGTCATCACAAAAATGGCTAGAAAAAATTGGCTCATATTCATTGGTGAAGTGAGCTTTGAGGGTGTATGAATTGTCTTCTCGCAAATTTCAATTGTTTCAATTGAGATTTTCTTTTGAGAGGTCTTTGAGGAAAAGGACCAAAGGATTGGTGCGATTGGTTAATTTGACACTAGTCAATTACGTCTCTCAATTATTCATGAAATGGTTAATTGATTGTAAATAGAGGAAAAGTGAGAGTTTCTGCCTAATATTAGAACGGTCCTTCTGTTCATCCTATTAAAACATTATACTGTCAACCTCGTGGCTTCAATTTACTAATGGAATGTCTAATAAGTAGGCAATAACGGTCAACAGAATATCCTTTAATTTGCTCACTAAGTTTTAAATATGATATCATATATCACAAGAATCATCAGTGTCCTGCGCATCTCTCTCTGCTTTTATATTGCATGATTTCTGCCGCCTTTAACCCAAACTACACAACAACATAAAAAAGTTTTCACTGGCACTTAATTTAGCATTCACTTTAAAAAATATTAATTCAAGTAATACTTTCTATTTTTATCCATTTTGACATCATTTCTCTATTTTATTGGTGCCACCTTAACAATGCAAGCTAAACTTAGTTTTTGAGTGTAATTTTGAATACATATGAACAAAACCCTAATGTTTTTCCTAATCTAATAATATAACATGTAAGATTTCTACAGTTGGCGGAGAGGAATGGTTTCTAAGCTTCATTTTGAAAGACCTACATGAGGTAATTCCAGTTTCTATGGCAACTGCTTTCCTTCTTTGAGAAAAAGGCCAAAAGAAAAATTGCGGCCAGATGGAAAAGCTTTTTCTTGCTAAATAGAAGTGATTTAATCCTACAAGCAAATCAACAAGTCAAAAATGATTCCAAGAGACCATAATACTAACAGAGCGAAGCTCAGTATTGATGTCTGTGCCATGTTCGTGGCGGCTAAGGCTATTTTTAGTAACTTCGCCATCGCGCGCGCAAGTATCTCAACCAATAGAATTTGATTTTTGACGTGCGCGCGGACGGGACCGTTTGAATTCTATTGTTTAAGAGCCCCGTCCTTAACAAAGAAAGGTTAACAGACTAATGCTTCTAATAGGCATAAGAAGGAGCTCGGCAAGCAAACGACGAAGAATGCAGCAAGGTTTTTTATTGTGATATTGTTTAAACCGTCCATTTCATTGGTTAAAACTACATAATAATCTGCCATAACTTCAAAAGTTAGCGCATTTTTTAAGCTTGATACTTGATTCCTTTTTCATAAAAGTTTCCTGTTTTTTATTAACATAACGAAATTTCTGTGCAGGGGAACGTAACATGGAAAATTCGAAGCGTTTCTTTGCTATTGTTTTGCGCGCCCATGCATCCGTCCTGCATCCGCGTGCATAATGTCTGCGATGGTTTGCTTGCCCCACACACTGAAAACATAAATTTGACCAGGCTTTCAGAGCTCTAAAGGCATCAATATGGTGTCTGAACGCCGCGTAGTGATATTTAAAGGGTTATAACAGAAAAGCGTAACAAAATAAATGAAAACAGTGGAAAAAATTTAAGAGAGAAGTTGCTGAGAAAATTATTCAATGATCAGCAAGTATACTCACCAAATAGTATATCTGATTTTCCCTGAAATTGCGTAAAAAAATATCGGTTTTTATAAAGAGTAGTTTTTGACCTAAACTACTTTTTTCCATCCAAGAAAACATAAGAAAAGAAAATTAAAGTCGATAAAGAAGATATCAAATGTAAAAAAAGGAAATTTTTTTGAAACCAGCAAGGCTCGAACCCGTGAACAAAATCAAATTAGTATGCAAATTTTATGCAAAACTTAAAAAATCGGACCATGCATCCAGACAAATCGCTGAATCATCGCATGTTACGTATAGGATGGAGATTTCGGCCCCTTCCGCGCTATCCGGTAGAACACAGCGAGCTTCGCGGTCAAAGAGGGAGGAAACAGTCGGATCCTGGGCCGTAAATGACTGAACCTTACCACTAGACTAACTGGACTACTGAGGGATTTGGAGAACAAAATAACCTGGTGTATCCTGTTAATTGACTGTCTATTGTTGTGCAAATTACGTGTCACGGTGGCGCAGTTTGAAAACCCTTGTCCTTTGGAGCAAGTGAGCCGGGTTCGAGTCCCAGCAATGACAACATTTTTTTTCTTCTTTTTCTTTTTCTTTTCTTTGTCTTGTTCTTTGTCTTGATCTTTCTTTTTTCTTTCTTTTTTCTTTTTGAATAAACTCATAAAAAAATATAATATATATATCAATGAGCCAAAAGTGTCCCGCAATCTCAATTTCGACTCTCCAGATAGTCTAGATAGAGTTTGGTAATGGCACACTAATGTGTTCTAATTTTTTTAATGCATAACGTTTTATTAGAACATCGCTTGTTCAGATCTTTTATTATTATTATTATTATTATTGTTTTGCGCGCCCATGCATCCGTCCCGCATAATGTCTGCGATGGTCTGCTTGCCCCACACACTGAAAACATAAATTTGACCAGGCTTTCAGAGCTCTAAAGGCTACAATATGGTGAACGCCGCGTAGCGATATTTAAAGGGTTATAACAGAAAAGGGTAGCACCGCGAGGACTATCCATTTTTTCTTTTTCATTGCACTTTATTCTAATCTAAAACATAAAGAAAAGAAAAGAAAAAATGTTGATAGTTTTTTGAGAAAATCGTGGTTATCGTATAAATCGTATAAAAAATCGTGATAAATCGTATATATTTATTTATTTATCATTTATTCATTTTATATTTTTTAAATTTATTCTTGTACGTGGTTCACTGAGGTAATGCTTCCAGCATGATTGGTTTGTTCAATCTTGCTTTTTGTGAATAGTTATATTAACTAGATCTTTCGCTTTGCTATCACTTCGTATGTGCAGCAGCGACTTGAAAATAGGATAATTTTAGAAACCGGAAAGTTTGTTTTCTATTGCCTGTTAGTTCGTGCAAACGCTGCACACTAACCGGTTGATAATCAAGTCGGTTGATTAAAAATACTGAGAAGCCAATCAAATGTTACGCGCGCTTCAAAATGTTAAATGAATAATAAAAAGAGTGGGATTTTTTCACTTCGCTTTACCTTAGAAAAAAAGGTCATATACTAAAGTTCTTCTTAACCGAACTTGGTCGGTCTGTATATAATTTATAAAAATCGGTTATTATTAGTACATGTCAGTTGATGACCACCTGTTAAACCCTCAGGGGGCCTCTGCGAACACTTTGTCTTAAGCTCAAATATAGGTTATTCAATGCAAAAATACATTCTGACAACTTATAGCTTAATAACCTTCAGAGAATTTAGACCAGCAAAATTTCATATTCTTGGAAGAAATTTTGTTGATTTCGATCGTCCACACGGGCAAATGCACATGTCAAAGAAAATTTGCCATATAATTTTTTTTCCCGTGGACGCGTACGGGCCTTAAATTAAAGCGATCATCACGGCATGGATTGGTTGCGTGCTTCCAATTTAGCAGCGGAGACTTTTAGAATTTAGATTTGAGAATATTTATAGACGCTTTGACCGAAAACTGTTTGTAAGTTGAGCAGCTGAAGAACATTGAAGAATGACAAGAGGAGCTAGGAAGTACTATATAAAGAAAGGGTGAAACCATTTATTTGAAAAGACCGACATAACCCAAAAATCGACAATACAAGGATAATTTACAACAAGGATAATTCTACTTTTTGATATGAAAAAGATTATCATAACATTTTTGCTGTAAACGACACTGTGTTGACTTTGATCTGATTGGCTGTAAATTAAAGCGAACGCTTGTCATGATCAGAAAGGTATTACAGACACCGAAAATTGCAATAACTTCATTTTGAAACAAAGTTTCTTTTGTACTAAATCTTGTCCGAATAGCACTCAAAGCAATAACTAAGAGAGGCGCTTCAATTTTCCCACGCTCCCCACATAGAAATTTTGTTATTTTACTGAAACTCGGGAACTATCATAAAAAGGGATGGCACATTAAATAAAATAGAAACAAATGCCCTAGCTTTTGATTCCTTACCGTTTGCCTGCCTTGTTCTTAATTGGGTCATTATTGAAATAATAGCATGGTTGCCTCGGATTCTATTGTTCCGAGAGGACTTCCACTAAACCTCCCTCGGCTTCGGGTACATTTAATCACTAAT